>OX155898.1:68013248-68230364 GCA_944588485.1 Phosphuga atrata
AAATACCTCTGGTTTAAGAATTGTGGAGGTTCTCCTCCTCTTCACAGTACCAATCGCTCTCGTCGCTCTCTGGCCGGTCTAGTCTTTTTGAGACTAGACAGACAAGACTAGGCAAACAATACTAGACATCTTATTTGTTTATTCACAAAAGTATGGCTTATGTGGCCAGCACTCCAGGTGGACTCTACACTGGTTTCAAGCTATTTACAATAATAGTTTTACAATTTAAACAATAATTTAATCTTGGCTCTAAAGATCTGATCATGACGTTTAGCTTTCTAGCGCAGTTTGTATTAACTGTCTGCCACCATTCTATACTAATCAATTACTATATTAATCAATTATGGTGACCTCAGCCTCTTCCCAAATCTATGTACATATGCATTAAAATTACCATGGTCAGTTATCAGTTGAACCAGATAATGTGTGAGTCTTATGACTCACCTGACCAGGTACTTTGTTGTATGCGATTTGCAATAGGTTTATTGCGTCGCTGGTATTCCTTGTTCCTTAAGCCTGCCTTGCAAGATAATCCGCTCTTTCGTTTCACCTATGACCTACGTAAGTCTTAACCCAGTACCCACAGCTGAAGATTAGCTCTTTGTCGGATTTCCTGTGCCAACTGCCATGTCTCGAAAAGAAGCTAGCATGGTTTTGTCAAGACTAGACAATCTTCAATAGACCATTTTACGGTTAGCTAAACGCATGCACGTCCGCCATGTTTAAAAGGCGAGAATATGAAAATTTCGGACACATTTTGTTTATTTTCACTGGTCATAGGATAAAAAGTGCCCGAAAAACATAACGGAAATTGACAAAAGCGCACAGTAGTATATTGTGCAACTAGTGCGGCAAGCTGTCCCTCTCGAGCGAATGAGCGCACTCACTTCATTCGTCCGCCCAATTTCGCTATGCTGGGCAATTGACAATTCCGCACGAGTTTCAGATAATATTTTTTATTATTCATGCGAGGGGACGTATCTTACAAGTTTGGCGTCCATCAAAAATGAAGAAATTGCTTTTTCAATTATATCTCCGGTGGTGTGGATTCGTCATAACTCTCATCCGGTATCACGGTATCATCATATAATGTACCCTAACTTTTTATTTAATTTCAATTTTTTGATGAAAAAAAAATTTCACGTCACATTTTTAATATTGATTTTGATTGTGTTTTTTTTTAATTACCTATTCGATTTTTATTAAAAATTTGCGTACGCCAAGTTTAATTTGCGTGCGACAAGTATACTTGTCGCACGCAAATAATTGAATTGACAAACATCCATTTGTCGTACTGAAAAACGGACGCCAAAATAGTATTTGTCCCGCATGAGTAAAAAAAAAATTTAAATACTATGAAAAGGTCTATGGAAAGAAATTTGCAATAATTTGTTTACCAAAAATAAGATGTTGCGCCATCTTCCGTCGCTGAGCTTCTTCAAAACGCTTTTTCCAATAACCCTGGAAATTTACGTTAAAATATTTTGTTATTTATTTCCTCGTTGAATCTATAGAACGACAGGTAACCGTCGGTAGTTACGTTTGAAACTTATAGAAATCATAAAAATAAAAACGTAGCTTTCTAATTTATAGATCTATAACACTCCTCTAACAATACAAAGCTTTTTGAAGTTACGTTAGAAAACAAATATTTTTGTAAAGAACGTTACTATACATAAAACGCTTGTTTTTTATTTCAGCGACAATCGCTAATCGCAATTTCAACTTAACTCAACATTAGTCAATATTTTGGGTTACATTCTTGCCGTCCAGTTGAGATCTTCGGAAGGTATAAAAAACGTGTCGAACCACCTAAAGTTACAACGTTTAACGAATACCATTTTCATGTTTCGTTTTCATCATTGTCTCTCCGAAATGTTTTATAATTGTGGAAATAATTATTATGAATAATTACAGGAAGCGTTGTTTATTTTTATTTAAATATTTTTTCCTTCGACGAATAAATATTTCAGTTCTTGTAAATTCATATAAAATGATGTGATTTAATCACAAAGTCATTGCTATATATACAAATTGCACGTATGTAAATAGGGGAATATCCATGTTTTTTTAAATATTTTTAATTCACTGTTTACACCGTTATAACACAGTAAAAAAAATAAAAATGCTGTAATTAAGTTTTAATAAATATTTAAAATTTTGAGCTGTTTAAACGTAGCTATTTTCGCGCGGTCTGTTGATGACGTCAATTACCACTGACAGTTCAGTCCATTGTTTACTACAGCTGTTCATCTCACGTTTTTGACTTTTGTTTTCGTACCAAAAGACTGCAATGACATACAAACGTAAACAATACGGACTTGTTTACATGGTATGTTACGTTGCTTTCGTTTTAACCAATGGTATTGCGTTTTCCAAATTTGAATTTCCCTTGCTTAACCCCTCGACATACGAATAAAATGCGCATTGACGTGTCCATATACATGTGCTCTTATCACATATACATGCCGTCTTAGAGGCGTCATTGTATGTCAATGGGTTAATATGCACTTCTCTTTATTAATTTTAAGTATTTAAAGAGATATTAATTACAAAAATGAAGGTTGTTACAAATGTCCGGTCAATAAAGATTCGGAAAAAAATATTTGAACCAAATTTAAATTTCTTGCATATTCCCTATTGCGTGAGATAATTAAGACAATCTTTTCTGTTGAGTCTTGTCTGTCTAGTCCGTTTTGTCTTTTCTGTCTAGTCTTAAGTCTAGTGTATTAATCGGTTTGATGACGTTGATGACTTGGTATTTGGTCATAGGTCATCCTTGAAGTTTTTAATTTTAATGCTAAGAAGTGTATGTTTGAATTCATGCCAAGGAGGGCGATTTGGGAGGAGTATCCGCGCTACAATTACAATCGGAAATTCTTGAAATTCTGGTATGTTCACCTTTCTATGTGTAAATGTATGTAGTTCACAGTGGTTTGTTTTAAAATGTACATTTCGTAACTAAATTTAGTTATAATTTTGTAGCTTTATTATGTTTAAAATTGTTGAACAAATATTGACTTTTCTCATTAAAAATTAGTGTATCTGTTATTTTGACGGTATTTATTTAGTTATGGGTTTGTGAATGGCGGTGGGTTTTGTCCAAAACGTATTGTAATAGAGGTGTAATATATTAGTTTAGTTCGAATATAGTGAATTGGGATTTGGTTGTTTATTATGTATAGACTCGTTGTATAAGGGTAGGTTGAATAGATTTTAATGTTGGAAGTGGCGTCTCTTTATGACCGAAACGGGAATGCGAAACGGCTATATGAGGAGTGAAATATTTACTAGTTCTATTGTTGTCTATTTGATGTCGAGCATTTCCTGACATCTCAATTGAGTGAGACTATTCATTGAGTGGCGAGTGTCGGCGTCGGTGGCGCTCCATTCATCCTAGACCACCACGCATTTGGGACGCGCACCTTCTTCTCACCCTAGCCAGGTAGTTGCACATTATGTGGCATTTGTACATAAATCTACTTGTCACAAGTGCGCCTAATCCGACCTGAAAAGAAAGCATGCTGCTATACAATGCACGAATTCTAGCTTTGAGTAAATATTTGCCGATCGCTGTAACGGAGATTCGGAACGGTGATTTAAAACTAGTGCTGAATCACCGAAAATAACAGCCTAACAAGGGCGACTGCCCCTGCTGGCGATGGGAGGTCCACACTCGGCATGTTACTAAACAATTGCTTTAGTTTGGAATTTACGAGCTGAGGCGAGAAGCGAAGAACCATCCCAATATGTATACACATACGTTGTCGCGCCTATCGAGCAAACGTATCGTTTATATATGCATGCACCGAACCGCGTTCGCGATTTATTATTATAAAGAAGTTGCATTCACAGTCACGTAGCAAACGACTTAACTGAGAGCAATATGTGTTATGAATGTATAGAAACAAATCATACACATCACTCGGTTATTACGCGCTCTCTCACCTGCCAAACCGCCGCCCATGAAGATTTTCACTACCATTCCCTAAAAAAATTAAACAATTGTTATTTGTCGGTGGAATGTGCAAAAGGTGATTGAGCCATCAAAGTTAGTCAGTGGGGGTCCAGCAGATAACGAGGTGAAGAGTCACATGCCGGCGTCTCAAAGCCGAAGGACCACCCGATGGAAGGGTGACAAGGGACGCTGGATAATGAAGTGGCAGTCGCGGTTCCCATCCCGAATGCGCTCAGGTTTCCGGTGCAGGTAGTCCATAACGCCATTGACTTGAAATGAATACCCTGCTGCTGGACTGCGACGGCCCGACGGCGCCATATCACTCCTCACCATCGGAGGTGTGAGTCTCGGAATGTTAGAGATGTGTTAATATTTCACTCAGTCTTCGGTAACACTGCACCAGGCGGCGAAAATCACAAACACACCCACAAATCAGTGCGGACAGTGGAAATATCACACTGGATTGCACCAACACACACCGGAAACGGCAGCTAAAAACGCGTGGGAATCAATCCCCAAACTTTAATCCCCTACATACGGCATGGATATTCCCACAAAATTAATTGCAATATTAAATTGCTTAGTTGTTGCAGGCCACCCATTAAGCACATGTGTTTGCAAAAAAATATTCTTTTAACTTAAATGCATTGTTTTGAAAGATCTAATAATTAAGGGCGCCACTTCCAAGTGCATTTGCCATAGACTTTAGTCTCCTAAACTACAAAAGTTTTCAGTTTTTACAGAAACGAGTAGACAGACAAATGTAGACAGGTAAGACTAGGCAGACAAGACTAGACAGAAAAGAGTAGACAGACAAGACTAGACAGAAAAGAGTAGACAGACAAGACTAGACAGAAAAGAGTAGACAGACAAGACTAGACAGAAAAGAGTAGACAGACAAGACTAGACAGAAAAGAGTAGACAGACAAGACTAGACAGAAAAAAGTAGACAGACAAGACTAGACAGACAAGACTAGACAGACAAGACTAGACAGACAAGACTAGACCGACAAGACTAGACAGACAAGACTAGACAGACAAGACTAGACAGACAAGACTAGACAGACAAGACTAGACAGACAAGACTAGACAGACAAGACTAGACAGAAAAGACTAGACAGACAAGACTAGACAGAGAAGACTAGACAGACAAGACTAGACAGACAAGACTAGACAGAAAAGACTAGACAGACAAGACTAGACAGACAAGACTAGACAGACAAGACTAGACAGACAAGACTAGACAGACAAGGCTAGACAGACAAGACTAGACAGACAAGACTAGACAGACAAGACTAGACAGACAAGACTAGACAGACAAGACTAGACAGACAAGACTAGACAGACAAGACTAGACAGGCAAGACTAGACAGACAAGACTAGACAGGCAAGACTAGACAGACAAGACTAGACTAGACAGACAAGACTAGACAGACAAGACTAGACAGACAAGACTAGACAGACAAGACTAGACAGACAAGACTAGACAGACAAGACTAGACAGACAAGACTAGACCGACAAGACTAGACAGACAAGACTAGACAGACAAGACTAGACAGACAAGACTAGACAGACAAGACTAGACAGACAAGACTAGACAGACAAGACTAGACAGACAAGACTAGACAGAAAAGACTAGACAGACCAGACTAGACAGAGAAGACTAGACAGACAAGACTAGACAGACAAGACTAGACAGAAAAGACTAGACAGACAAGACTAGACAGACAAGACTAGACAGACAAGACTAGACAGACAAGACTAGACAGACAAGACTAGACAGACAAGACTAGACAGACAAGACTAGACAGACAAGACTAGACAGACAAGACTAGACAGACAAGACTAGACAGACAAGACTAGACAGACAAGACTAGACAGACAAGACTAGACAGACAAGACTAGACAGACAAGACTAGACAGACAAGACTAGACAGACAAGACTAGACAGACAAGACTAGACAGACAAGACTAGACAGACAAGACTAGACAGACACGACTAGACAGACAAGACTAGACAGACAAGACTAGACAGACAAGACTAGACAGACAAGACTAGACAGACAAGACTAGACAGACAAGACTAGACAGACAAGACTAGACAGACAAGACTAGACAGACAAGACTAGACAGACAAGACTAGACAGACAAGACTAGACAGACAAGACTAGACAGACAAGACTAGACAGACAAGACTAGACAGACAAGACTAGACAGACAAGACTAGACAGACAAGACTAGACAGACAAGACTAGACAGACAAGACTAGACAGACAAGACTAGACAGACAAGACTAGACAGACAAGACTAGACAGACAAGACTAGACAGACAAGACTAGACAGACAAGACTAGACAGACAAGACTAGACAGACAAGACTAGACAGACAAGACTATACAGACAAGACTAGACAGACAAGACTAGACAGACAAGACTAGACAGACAAGACTAGACAGACAAGACTAGACAGACAAGACTAGACAGACAAGGCTAGACAGACAAGACTAGACAGACAAGACTAGACAGACAAGACTAGACAGACAAGACTAGACAGACAAAACTAGACAGACAAGACTAGACAGACAAGACTAGACAGACAAGACTAGACAGACAAGACTAGACAGACAAGACTAGACAGACAACACTAGACAGACAAGACTAGACAGACAAGGCTAGACAGACAAGACTAGACAGACAACACTAGACAGACAAGACTAGACAGACAAGACTAGACAGACAAGACTAGACAGACAAGACTAGACAGACAGGACTAGACAGACAGGACTAGACAGACAAGACTAGACAGACAAGACTAGACAGACAAGACTAGACAGACAAGACTAGACAGACAAGACTAGACAGACAAGACTAGACAGACAAGACTAGACAGACAAGACTAGACAGACAAGACTAGACAGACAAGACTAGCCAGACAAGGCTAGACAGACAAGACTAGACAGACAAGACTAGACAGACAAGACTAGACAGACAAGACTAGACAGACAAGACTAGACAGACAAGACTAGACAGACAAGACTAGACAGACAAGACTAGACAGACAAGACTAGACAGACAAGACTAGACAGACAAGACTAGACAGACAAGACTAGACAGACAAGACTAGACAGACAAGACTAGACAGACAAGACTAGACAGACAAGACTAGACAGACAAGACTAGACAGACAAGACTAGACAGACAAGACTAGACAGACAAGACTAGACAGACAAGACTAGACAGACAAGACTGGACAGACAAGGCTAGACAGACAAGACTAGACAGACAAGACTAGACAGACAAGACTAGACAGACAAGACTAGACAGACAAGACTAGACAGACAAGACTAGACAGACAAGACTAGACAGGCAAGACTAGACAGACAAGACTAGACAGGCAAGACTAGACAGACAAGACTAGACAAGACTAGACAGACAAGACTAGACAGACAAGACTAGACAGACAAGACTAGACAGACAAGACTAGACAGACAAGACTAGACAGACAAGACTAGACAGACAAGACTAGACAGACAAGACTAGACAGACAAGACTAGACAGACAAGACTAGACAGACAAGACTAGACAGACAAGACTAGACAGACAAGACTAGACAGACAAGACTAGACAGACAAGACTAGACAGACAAGACTAGACAGACAAGACTAGACAGACAAGACTAGACAGACAAGACTAGTCAGACAAGACTAGACAGACAAGACTTTTTTTTTGCTTAAAGTGGTTCAGGGTAAGCTCTCACCAAATCCCCTATTCCACCTTGGCTTTTAGTATGCGCCACCCCGGTATCGCATATATTGCATTCATTCAGGGTGGGCAGCCCGGACGGTTAATGAAAACCGCCCTAGTTGTCGCCTCCCCGACCAGGATTCGAACCCGGGTCTCCCGCATTGAAAGGCGGGTATGTTGTCAACTACACCACCGAGGAGGACAGACAGACAAGACTAGACAGACAAGACTAGACAGACAAGACTAGACAGACAAGACTAGACAGACAAGACTAGACAGACAAGACTAGACAGACAAGACTAGACAGACAAGACTAGACAGACAAGACTAGACAGACAAGACTAGACAGACAAGACTAGACAGACAAGACTAGACAGACAAGACTAGACAGACAAGACTAGACAGACAAGACTAGACAGACAAGACTAGACAGACAAGACTAGACAGACAAGACTAGACAGACAAGACTAGACAGACAAGACTAGACAGACAAGACTAGACAGACAAGACTAGACAGACAAGACTAGACAGACAAGACTAGACAGACAAGACTAGACAGACAAGACTAGACAGACAAGACTAGACAGACAAGACTAGACAGACAAGACTAGACAGACAAGACTAGACAGACAAGACTAGACAGACAAGACTAGACAGACAAGTCTAGACAGACAAGACTAGACAGACAAGACTAGACAGACAAGACTAGACAGACAAGACTAGACAGACAAGACTAGACAGACAAGACTAGACAGACAAGACTAGACAGACAAGACTAGACAGACAAGACTAGACAGACAAGACTAGACAGACAAGACTAGACAGACAAGACTAGACAGACAAGACTAGACAGACAAGACTAGACAGACAAGACTAGACAGACAAGACTAGACAGACAAGACTAGACAGACAAGACTAGACAGACAAGACTAGACAGACAAGACTAGACAGACAAGACTAGACAGACAAGACTAGACAGACAAGACTAGACAGACAAGACTAGACATACAAGACTAGACAGACAAAACTAGACAGACAAGACTAGACAGACAAGACTAGACAGACAAGACTAGACAGACAAGACTAGACAGGCAAGACTAGACAGACAAGAGTAGACAGACAAGAATAGACAGACAAGAGTAGACAGACAAGACTAGACAGACAAGACTAGACAGACAAGACTAGACAGACAAGACTAGACAGACAAGACTAGACAGACAAGACTAGTCAGACAAGACTAGACAGACAAGACTTTTTTTTTGCTTAAAGTGGTTCAGGGTAAGCTCTCACCAAATCCCCTATTCCACCTTGGCTTTTAGTATGCGCCACCCCGGTATCGCATATATTGCATTCATTCAGGGTGGGCAGCCCGGACGGTTAATGAAAACCGCCCTAGTTGTCGCCTCCCCGACCAGGATTCGAACCCGGGTCTCCCGCATTGAAAGGCGGGTATGTTGTCAACTACACCACCGAGGAGGACAGACAGACAAGACTAGACAGACAAGACTAGACAGACAAGACTAGACAGACAAGACTAGACAGACAAGACTAGACAGACAAGACTAGACAGACAAGACTAGACAGACAAGACTAGACAGACAAGACTAGACAGGCAAGACTAGACAGACAAGACTAGACAGGCAAGACTAGACAGACAAGACTAGACAAGACTAGACAGACAAGACTAGACAGACAAGACTAGACAGACAAGACTAGACAGACAAGACTAGACAGACAAGACTAGACAGACAAGACTAGACAGACAAGACTAGACAGACAAGACTAGACAGACAAGACTAGACAGACAAGACTAGACAGACAAGACTAGACAGACAAGACTAGACAGACAAGACTAGACAGACAAGACTAGACAGACAAGACTAGACAGACAAGACTAGACAGACAAGACTAGACAGACAAGACTAGACAGACAAGACTAGACAGACAAGACTAGACAGACAAGACTAGACAGACAAGACTAGACAGACAAGACTAGACATACAAGACTAGACAGACAAAACTAGACAGACAAGACTAGACAGACAAGACTAGACAGACAAGACTAGACAGACAAGACTAGACAGGCAAGACTAGACAGACAAGAGTAGACAGACAAGAATAGACAGACAAGAGTAGACAGACAAGACTAGACAGACAAGACTAGACAGACAAGACTAGACAGACAAGACTAGACAGACAAGACTAGACAGACAAGACTAGTCAGACAAGACTAGACAGACAAGACTTTTTTTTTGCTTAAAGTGGTTCAGGGTAAGCTCTCACCAAATCCCCTATTCCACCTTGGCTTTTAGTATGCGCCACCCCGGTATCGCATATATTGCATTCATTCAGGGTGGGCAGCCCGGACGGTTAATGAAAACCGCCCTAGTTGTCGCCTCCCCGACCAGGATTCGAACCCGGGTCTCCCGCATTGAAAGGCGGGTATGTTGTCAACTACACCACCGAGGAGGACAGACAGACAAGACTAGACAGACAAGACTAGACAGACAAGACTAGACAGACAAGACTAGACAGACAAGACTAGACAGACAAGACTAGACAGACAAGACTAGACAGACAAGACTAGACAGACAAGACTAGACAGACAAGACTAGACAGGCAAGACTAGACAGACAAGACTAGACAGGCAAGACTAGACAGACAAGACTAGACAAGACTAGACAGACAAGACTAGACAGACAAGACTAGACAGACAAGACTAGACAGACAAGACTAGACAGACAAGACTAGACAGACAAGACTAGACAGACAAGACTAGACAGACAAGACTAGACAGACAAGACTAGACAGACAAGACTAGACAGACAAGACTAGACAGACAAGACTAGACAGACAAGACTAGACAGACAAGACTAGACAGACAAGACTAGACAGACAAGACTAGACAGACAAGACTAGACAGACAAGACTAGACAGACAAGACTAGTCAGACAAGACTAGACAGACAAGACTTTTTTTTTGCTTAAAGTGGTTCAGGGTAAGCTCTCACCAAATCCCCTATTCCACCTTGGCTTTTAGTATGCGCCACCCCGGTATCGCATATATTGCATTCATTCAGGGTGGGCAGCCCGGACGGTTAATGAAAACCGCCCTAGTTGTCGCCTCCCCGACCAGGATTCGAACCCGGGTCTCCCGCATTGAAAGGCGGGTATGTTGTCAACTACACCACCGAGGAGGACAGACAGACAAGACTAGACAGACAAGACTAGACAGACAAGACTAGACAGACAAGACTAGACAGACAAGACTAGACAGACAAGACTAGACAGACAAGACTAGACAGACAAGACTAGACAGACAAGACTAGACAGACAAGACTAGACAGACAAGACTAGACAGACAAGACTAGACAGACAAGACTAGACAGACAAGACTAGACAGACAAGACTAGACAGACAAGACTAGACAGACAAGACTAGACAGACAAGACTAGACAGACAAGACTAGACAGACAAGACTAGACAGACAAGACTAGACAGACAAGACTAGACAGACAAGACTAGACAGACAAGACTAGACAGACAAGACTAGACAGACAAGACTAGACAGACAAGACTAGACAGACAAGACTAGACAGACAAGACTAGACAGACAAGACTAGACAGACAAGACTAGACAGACAAGACTAGACAGACAAGACTAGACAGACAAGACTAGACAGACAAGACTAGACAGACAAGACTAGACAGACAAGACTAGACAGACAAGACTAGACAGACAAGACTAGACAGACAAGACTAGACAGACAAGACTAGACAGACAAGACTAGACAGACAAGACTAGACAGACAAGACTAGACAGACAAGACTGGACAGACAAGGCTAGACAGACAAGACTAGACAGACAAGACTAGACAGACAAGACTAGACAGACAAGACTAGACAGACAAGACTAGACAGACAAGACTAGACAGACAAGACTAGACAGACAAGACTAGACAGACAAGACTAGACAGGCAAGACTAGACAGACAAGACTAGACAAGACTAGACAGACAAGACTAGACAGACAAGACTAGACAGACAAGACTAGACAGACAAGACTAGACAGACAAGACTAGACAGACAAGACTAGACAGACAAGACTAGACAGACAAGACTAGACAGACAAGACTAGACAGACAAGACTAGACAGACAAGACTAGACAGACAAGACTAGACAGACAAGACTAGACAGACAAGACTAGACAGACAAGACTAGACAGACAAGACTAGACAGACAAGACTAGACAGACAAGACTAGACAGACAAGACTAGTCAGACAAGACTAGACAGACAAGACTTTTTTTTTGCTTAAAGTGGTTCAGGGTAAGCTCTCACCAAATCCCCTATTCCACCTTGGCTTTTAGTATGCGCCACCCCGGTATCGCATATATTGCATTCATTCAGGGTGGGCAGCCCGGACGGTTAATGAAAACCGCCCTAGTTGTCGCCTCCCCGACCAGGATTCGAACCCGGGTCTCCCGCATTGAAAGGCGGGTATGTTGTCAACTACACCACCGAGGAGGACAGACAGACAAGACTAGACAGACAAGACTAGACAGACAAGACTAGACAGACAAGACTAGACAGACAAGACTAGACAGACAAGACTAGACAGACAAGACTAGACAGACAAGACTAGACAGACAAGACTAGACAGACAAGACTAGACAGACAAGACTAGACAGACAAGACTAGACAGACAAGACTAGACAGACAAGACTAGACAGACAAGACTAGACAGACAAGACTAGACAGACAAGACTAGACAGACAAGACTAGACAGACAAGACTAGACAGACAAGACTAGACAGACAAGACTAGACAGACAAGACTAGACAGACAAGACTAGACAGACAAGACTAGACAGACAAGACTAGACAGACAAGACTAGACAGACAAGACTAGACAGACAAGACTAGACAGACAAGACTAGACAGACAAGACTAGACAGACAAGACTAGACAGACAAGACTAGACAGACAAGTCTAGACAGACAAGACTAGACAGACAAGACTAGACAGACAAGACTAGACAGACAAGACTAGACAGACAAGACTAGACAGACAAGACTAGACAGACAAGACTAGACAGACAAGACTAGACAGACAAGACTAGACAGACAAGACTAGACAGACAAGACTAGACAGACAAGACTAGACAGACAAGACTAGACAGACAAGACTAGACAGACAAGACTAGACAGACAAGACTAGACAGACAAGACTAGACAGACAAGACTAGACAGACAAGACTAGACAGACAAGACTAGACAGACAAGACTAGACAGACAAGACTAGACAGACAAGACTAGACAGACAAGACTAGACATACAAGACTAGACAGACAAAACTAGACAGACAAGACTAGACAGACAAGACTAGACAGACAAGACTAGACAGACAAGACTAGACAGGCAAGACTAGACAGACAAGAGTAGACAGACAAGAATAGACAGACAAGAGTAGACAGACAAGACTAGACAGACAAGACTAGACAGACAAGACTAGACAGACAAGACTAGACAGACAAGACTAGACAGACAAGACTAGACAGACAAGACTAGACAGACAAGACTAGACAGACAAGACTAGACAGACAAGACTAGACAGACAAGACTAGACAGACAAGACTAGACAGACAAGACTAGACAGACAAGACTAGACAGACAAGACTAGACAGACAAGACTAGACAGACAAGACTAGACAGACAAGACCAGACAGACAAGACCAGACAGACAAGACCAGACAGACAAGACTAGACAGACAAGACTAGACAGACAAGACTAGACAGACAAGACTAGACAGACAAGACTAGACAGGCAAGACTAGACAGACAAGACTAGACAGACAAGACTAGACAGACAAGACTAGACAGACAAGACTAGACAGACAAGACTAGACAGACAAGACTAGACAGACAAGACTAGACCAACAAGACTAGACAGACAAGACTAGACAGACAAGACTAGACAGACAAGACTAGACAGACAAGACTAGACAGACAAGACTAGACAGACAAGACTAGACAGACAAGACTAGACAGACAAGACTAGACAGACAAAACTAGACAGACAAGACTAGACAGACAAGACTAGACAGACAAGACTAGACAGACAAGACTAGACAGACAAGACTAGACAGACAAGACTAGACAGACAAGACTAGACAGACAAGACTAGACAGACAAGACTAGACAGACAAGACTAGACAGACAAGACAAGACAGACAAGACTAGACAGACAAGACTAGACAGACAAGACTAGACAGACAAGACTAGACAGACAAGACTAGACAGACAAGACTAGACAGACAAGACTAGACAGACAAGACTAGACAGACAAGACTAGACAGACAAGACTAGACAGACAAGACTAGACAGACAAGACTAGACAGACAAGACTAGACAGACAAGACTAGACAGACAAGACTAGACAGACAAGACTAGACAGACAAGACTAGACAGACAAGACTAGACAGACAAGACTAGACAGACAAGACTAGACAGACAAGACTAGACAGACAAGACTAGACAGACAAGACTAGACAGACAAGACTAGACAGACAAGACTAGACAGACAAGACTAGACAGACAAGACTAGACAGACAAGACTAGACAGACAAGACTAGACAGACAAGACTTGATAGACAAGACTAGACAGACAAGACTAGACAGACAAGACTAGACAGACAAGACTAGACAGACAAGGCTAGACAGACAAGACTAGACAGACAAGACTAGACAGACAAGACTAGACAGACAAGACTAGACAGACAAGACTAGACAGACAGGACTAGACAGACAGGACTAGACAGACAAGACTAGACAGACAAGACTAGACAGACAAGACTAGACAGACAAGACTAGACAGACAAGACTAGACAGACAAGGCTAGACAGACAAGACTAGACAGACAAGACTAGACAGACAAGACTAGACAGACAAGACTAGACAGACAAGACTAGACAGACAGGACTAGACAGACAGGACTAGACAGACAAGACTAGACAGACAAGACTAGACAGACAAGACTAGACAGACAAGACTAGACAGACAAGACTAGACAGACAAGACTAGACAGACAAGACTAGACAGACAAGACTAGACAGACAAGACTAGACAGACAAGACTAGACAGACAAGACTAGACAGACAAGACTAGACAGACAGGACTAGACAGACAGGACTAGACAGACAGGACTAGACAGACAAGACTAGACAGACAAGACTAGACAGACAAGACTAGACAGACAAGACTAGACAGACAGGACTAGACAGACAAGACTAGACAGACAAGACTAGACAGACAAGACTAGACAGACAGGACTAGACAGACAAGACTAGACAGACAAGACTAAACAGACAAGACTAGACAGACAAGACTAGACGGACAGGACTAGAGAGACAGGACTAGACAGACAGGACTAGACAGACAAGACTAGACAGACAGGACTAGACAGACAGGACTAGACAGACAAGACTAGAGAAACAGGACTAAACAGACAAGGTTCGTCAGGCAAGACTAGGTAGACAAGGTTAGACAGACAAGACAATAAATTGATCGCTTACAAAGTGTGAAATGTACCCAAACTATAGGCTATTTGCAAAATACTGCTACAAAATGTGACTAAACAGCAAGACTTAACAAACCTACATTTTCAACAAAATATTGATTAAAATGAATATGTATGTATGTCTATATATATATAATCTATATAATGTCTAATATAATGTCAGCTCCGTGAAAGTGAGGAGTTTGTGTAATGGTTTGTTGTAGGGAACATGTTGACCTCCCCAATTGTAATAAAGCTTTGATTTGCTTTTAATTCTCACAAACATTTGCGGTGTTTTACGCTGAATTTAGTGCTCCCCTTAAAATGATTTCAAAGTAGTTTAAACTACCTTTTTTTAAGGAGTAATAAACGTCTTAGTTTAAAGTGGAAACATAATATAGACATCAATTTGTAAAGCCAATTTGTTCTTATTATACGGTTGGCCCTTGCCACTTGCTAAATGCTGGGTGGTAAGGACCACCCTTCAAATTATATGGTGTGAAAGTTTAGTGTTCTCTTTCAACCAGTTTACACTAGGTTAGAAAAGGTTTTTTTACATTTTATTAGTCGATTATTATCAAGTAAAATTGAATTTGAATTTAGAAAAATCTCACTTAGGTTTTTGTTGAGTGTGAGCATGGTGTGGTATTAATGTATGCTTCCGTTTGATTTAGTATATGTTTATGCGTGGCGATGCGCTGATTGCGGCTAGGAATCAGCGTGTCGGCAGAACCGTGCACGTTATGGCTTATTGGCCATTTTCATGCGGTGTAACTTAACAAGTCGATGACATTTATAGATACTCTCGCCGGTGACAATATGCACAAGCTTTCAGCCTCGGTGCTAAATTATCTCGAGTTACGTTCTTCTGTCGCTCAAAACAATCAGCCTCCGAGGAATTTATGGCTCGCCCGGAACAATCGGCAAAATTTTCATTTTTTAAAGATAAATATAAATATGATTCATATCATTTCGGTGACAGTTTCTTAACGATCTTCTAAACTATTCTCTCCGTTCACACTACTTTGATCCGTGAAATATTCACCAAAAGACGTATAAATATTCTTGATTTATCACCCACAAAGATTTTAATCTCCCTATTAACTTTTGCGTGAGAAAATATCCCTCAGAACCTATACCTTCAATACTTACCATTTGTCTCAAAAATAATATATTTATAAGACTAAACAGACAAGATTACACAGACAAGACAGGCAAGATTCGACTGAGAACAATTTCTGTGGTGTAACTAACTAACCTACTACTACCTACATTTTGTAAGCAGGTGTCTCGCCTCAGTAACACGCTATTGCAATCTGCCTACAATTGCCATCGAGATATGAAGCGACAATAAACTAATTGGAACGTTTCATAAATGCACTAAAATTTATTTAAATAAATTTAAATTTAAATAAAAATGTTTATCTGCGACCACTATTGTAAATGCTCATTATTGTACAGTTCGTAGACTATGTAAATACATCATAACACACACGTATGTAACAGTCCGCGATTAATGATAAGTTATGATTGAAAACACACACGTGCGTTTGGTTTACGATTCATTGATTAGTTAAGATCTGCTACTACGTGCTCACACGTTCAGCGCCCCCCGTGCCATAATTCAAACTAACGGAAATTAACATTGCGTATATTGGGTTGCCTATATCCATGACCAGTTTAACCCAAATAAGTAGTAAATAATTAGGTATGTAACCATTAAGAATGTATTTCTTTTCATTTCGTTCAAGTTAAATAAGGTTGAATAACAGTTATATATGAAAAAGAACTATTTGTTTATTATAATGTTAAACAATGTACCTAATAAGAAATAAATTTGTTACATCAAACATATTTTTCTTATTAAACAGAAACAAATTGGTGTGGTCGTAGATAAAGTATAGTACATAACTCGAGTTGTAAGGCAATTACGTACTCGCGGAATTACGCACTCCCCGCTATCCGGGTCATGCGTAACCGTTCCGCTCGTACGTAATATGCTTCTTACAACTCTCGTTACGTAATATACTATAAAACGAGTGTAATAAAAATGTTTCCAGAAACAGTCTTATCGTGTTGAATCATTTTGTAATCATGTTATCGTTCGGTTGGAACGGTGTGTGATTAATAATTTTTCGGAAATAATCTTATTATTAAATGTTACAGGTTTTATCCCATGAACGGAAATGTAATATGGCTTTGGATATTTCTAGAAATATCTTCAAAACGAAAAACGGACACTAATTTTCATTTTAAACATTTTATTGGAGCGATATCAAATTATCGTTCAAATTCTCGGATAATTTCCTTGCATATTGCTTCTTTATGAGTATCCACAGCGTCGCATTTTACAGATGCCGCCTGTTTTCCTTTCCCATAAATATCTACTAATTTATAATCGCTCCGAAAAACTCTTCGAATACCAAGGAAATAACTTTGGTTTAAAAATTTAATTCAATTTAAGAAAAAGCATTTAAAAATGAAAATTCAGTTAAAGTTATAGGCAATTATTGCAAATCGTTTTAATTAAAAAACTCTCAACATCTCAACATGTTGAGCATGTCAACATGTTGAGTCTCAACATCTGATTTGATATATATTTTTTATTACTTATGCGTGCGAGGTGCTTCATGACGCACGTTTTTTAATACGAGAAATACCACTTAGCATTGTCTTTCCACATAACCTGGGTAACGCACGCAAATATTCAATATCGCTAGGCTACATTTACAAATTAAGACAATCAAGATCTTGATATTAAAAAAGTGTTCACGTCACTTGTTGACGTGCCAGATTTTTGTTCATTACAAAATAATAATAAAAATTATAGAAAACGTTTTAAGATGTAAATGTAAATTCTATGGTGATACCGGAGGGCGAATCTACACCACCGGAGTCAATTGAAAAAGCAAATTCTTAATTTGTTATTACATTTTTTTTGGATGGCCCCTGGATCCCAAACTTGTAAGATACATCACATCGCATGAGTAATAAAAATATTGTTTGTAACATGGGCGGTATTGTCAATTGCCCTCTCGAGCGAACGCCCAATTTCGCTCTCGCGTGAAATTGACAACTTTCCGCCCTAGTTACAAAACACACTATCATCTTACTAATTATTTAGATTTATTTTTGAATCAGAAATATATTTTAAATTAGTGAAAAGATAGTTGCGTTTGTAATAGGTGTAGAATAAGCGTGTCAAGATATTTTTCCATTACACGAAAACAATATTAATTATATTTGCGTTACCTCAACGAACCGTAACTTAAACAAATTTTCCGGACAAACACCGTTTTTTTTCCTCACCAGAAACTTCCCCGATGCTGACTAAGCATTGTACAATCACACACGTTTCCTTTTCATTCATTTTCAGATAATCTGTGAATTATTGCCCGTCATTGTTTACGTCCGTTTTTATAACAAAATCAAGGATATTTTACTCATTCGAAAATTTTGTCGTTATTACATTTTTTTAACGTAAACATTGCCATTATATATTAAAATATAATGATTTTGAATTGAAATTATGTTTGATTTGAAATTTGATTTGAAATTATTCAATTATCCTTGATTAGCTCGAATGGAACTATGTACTTGTATTATTTTATAATATATAGGGTCTTCCAATAAGAGGTTTCATTTTTATATGTAGAAAAAAACGAGTATTTTTAAGCGAAATCATCTGATGTTTATTCAGATATAAAGAGGAAGGTATGCCATTAAAAATAGAAAACAATGTTTAAAAAATGCCGGTGAAGGCTACGCTTGCAGGACCATATTTTTTTCATGAAATTTTTCATCACCATTTTCGGCTGTATGTCTTCGATAACTCCACGAATTCCATCTTTGAGGTCTAGAATTGATTGTGGGCCTTTGGCATAGACATTATCTTTCACGTAGCCTCAAAGAAAACAGTCTAGAGGTGTTAAGTACAAGATCTCGGTGGCCAATTGTGATCGCTTCTTCGACAAACCACACGGTCAGGAAACTTTTCACGCGAAAGAGCGTATCGTTACTTGTGAGGCACGTAGCGCCGCATAGAAAACAATACAAAACAATATTTTAAAAATGGCAACCACGGCTACGCTTGCAGGACCATATTTTTTATCATTAAATTTTTCATCACCATTTTCGGCTGGATGTCTTCGATAACTTCACGAATTCCATCTTTGAGGTCTAGAATTGATTGTGGGCCTTTGGCATAGACATTATCTTTCACGTAGCCTCAAAAAAAAAGTCTAGAGGTGTTAAGTCCAAGATCTCGGTGGCCAATTGTGATCGCTTCTTCGAGAAACCAAACGGTCAGGAAACTTTTCACGCGAAAGAGCGATGGTATCGTTAATTGAGTCTTATTGCAAAATAAACGTCGTCCACATCAATATCTTTCAATTCCGGTCATACAAAATCATCGTTCGACAGCGCAATCTATTCACCTAGTCAACAGTTGCTCCAGCCTCATTTTCGAAAATGTAAGGTGCGATGACACCTCCAGACCAAAAACCTCACCAAGCAGCCACATGTTAAGGATGAAGAGGTTTTTTAACAATAATTCTTGGGTTTTCGGAGCCCCAAATGCCACAATTCTGCTTGTTAACGTAGCCTCCGAAGTGAAAATGGGCCGCGTCACTCAAGCTGATTTTTAGATGAATAGTTTGATGCATTTCAAGGACCCAATTGGCAAAGACACGACGTTGTTCATGGTCGGTAGGCGTCGGTAGGAGTTCTTGTGTTAAGCTACCATTTGTAACGCGTATGTCTGTAAGACCCGGTGGTTCATAAATGTCGAATAATATATCAGTAGGAATAGATAGTATGTTCTCGATCCTCCTCCCCACCTACCCGCCTCCCCGCATCCGACCTTGGAAACATTGCGCGGACGCTGTTTAAAGCTGATTGAAAGCTGTTTAAAGCTGATTGTGCGCGATGTTTCCAAGGCCGGAGGCGGGAAGGCGGGGAGGAGGATCGCGAACATACCATCTATCCCTACTCATATCCGCCATCGAATTGAGTAGTGATTTCGTGTACTTTCCTCATTGCGTGTCCCCCACCGCTATTCCACCCCGCGCCGGCGACACAGAGGCACGTCTTAGAGTTTTGGCGCCAACCTGGTGTGTGAGACTGGGGTTACAGACTACGGAAGTTAAATAATCATAGTTTAATTTTTGAATTTTAACTTTTTGATAAGTTTATTAAGCAAATTAGCAAGTCTTATGAACGTCAAACTCGTCGTCGTCGAAGCTGTTCTACAAGAAGAACTGTTATCTGATGACTACGTAGCGCAAACGTTATCAGACAGTGAAGGTGGAAGTGATAGCGACCCGGAAAATCAAACTCCAGATCAAATACAAAATTCCGACAGCGAAGAGGATCCCCTTTTGAATTTGGAGCGACTTTTTGACGGCACCATAGTAGATGTTATTGTCACGTGTACCTACCAATAGATTGACACCGTCAAACACAAATATAACAGAGATCTAGAAATACAACAAACATATGACCGATAGACTAGTCAATGAGATGCTTTATAAGTTTATTTCCTGCCTTCTTTACTTCGGAGTGAATGACATCTTTATAACTATTCGGCTGGCCACCAGGATATCGCAGTCCATTGGATAGATCACCAAAGAGAATTTGTACCGGAGACAATTTTTGCTCCCGTTTTGGGATTTGTTTTGGATTATCGGACATACGGAACACATGCCCTAGCCAGCGCAGTTGATGCTCGACATCTCTATAGTGTCACAGCTTTCCCGAATTTCTTTGTTGAGGATGAAATCATGCTATTTAACTCCAATGATACAGCTCACCTGTCCCATTTGGAATTTCTCTAGCGCCTTAACATGCTTTTTGTACACAATCCAGCACTCACTACCGTATAGTACGATGGATAAGACAAGTGCTTCAAAAACTAGGACATTTGTGTGTATGATTAGGTCACTACAGCCAAAGGCTCTCTCCCGGAGTTTAAAGAAGACATGCGAGGCACACCGTAGACGGTGGCTAATTTCGGCATCCAAGTCGCAATTCGCTTTAGGCTTCCCAGGTAGTTGAATTGTTCAACAGTTTCGATAAGGGTTCCATTTACATATATATATATATATATATATATATATATATATATATATATATATATATATATATATATATATCTACGTGTGGCTGATGCTGCTGGTACATGAATGCTCATAATAAGGAGTTTGGGTTTGGACGTATTTACCTCCATCCTAAGAGAGCCATATACTATTTAGAATGTGTCCATCATACGCTGCGCTTCTTCTGCTGTTTTGGCCAAAATAACAAGGTCATCTGCATATTGCAGCTCAGTGAAGGATCTCTTGCGTGAATTTTTCTGGATTTGAAAACCTGCAAGGTTATGTAATCCATTATCAAAGCGATATCGGATGTCAATACCACGGTGCTGAAGCACTCGGTCCAAGCATAGGAGAAACGCAGTCATGAAAATATGAAAAGAAGAGGTGTTAATACGCAGCGTTGCCTTCGTCTTTCTATGTCTGCCCAAAGGTTTAACATTCTGCGAGATATGTATCTACGTGTGGCTGATGCTACTGGTAGATGAAAGCTCATAATAAGGAGTTTGGGTTTGGACGTATTTACCTCTCATACTCTTTAGAATGTGTCCATGATACGCTGCGGTTCTTCCGCTGTTTTGGCCAAAATAACAAGGTCATCTGCATATTGCAGCTCAGTGAGGGATCTCTTGCGTGCATTTTTCTGGACTTGAAGACGTGCAAGGTTATGTAATCTATTATCAAAGCGATATCGGATGTCAATACCACGGTCCTGAAGCACTCGATCCAACCATAGGAGAAACGCAGTCATGAAAATATTGAAAAGAAGAGGTGTTAATACGCAGCGTTGGCTTCGGCTTTCTATGTCTGCCCAAAGGTTTAACATTCTGCGAGTATTGAGATTTTATGATATCACGACTAAGAAAAGCACATGACGAGATTTACCATGTCAGAGAAATATTTGGGAGATTTGTCCAAAATTGTAAAGATAAATAGAGCGTATCTGGTTTTATAACAGTCGACGAAAAATTGGAAGACTTTGGCATTTCAACAATACATTCCGTATAAACTAAATCCTTATGGTATCAAGATTCAAGCTCCCTGTGATGCTAAAATGTTTTACACATTTTGTACAGAAACTTATCCTGGAACACAGCCAAATGAAGGTCCATACAATCTTGACAATTTGGGCCTAGCTGTTGTTCAAAGATTATGCCAGTTTACAATACTAGTTGCAACTACAATTGTTTCACTAGTTTCAATAGACCTCTTTACGGTTAGTTAGGCGCATGCGCATCCGCCAAGTTTGAAAGGCTGGAATATGAAAATTTCGTGCAAATAATGTTGTACGTCAAAAAGTTCAGGCAAAACATGGCGGAAATTGATACATGTGCACAAAAAAATTTCAACCATGAAAAGTTCTATCGGCGTATTCCTACAGAAATAGTCTAACAACAGTTGGAACAACTAGGAAGAACAAGAAATATCTCCTGACCTTAATATCTTGTGCGGTCGAAATGTAAAGTCAAGTATGTTTGGTTTTCGCGACAACAATGGTTGTCGTGTCACCCGTCTTAAAAGCAAAAAAGAATGTTCTACTGATAAGCACTGTGCTGGTACAATCGATGCCAAAACCCAAAAGCCTGATATAATTTTGAGCTACAATGAAACCAAGGGCGAGGTCCATGTCGTTGATCGTTTAAACTTGCAATTGTTGCCCGAGCAACAAGGCGTTGGCCTATGGTTATCTATTAAATGTCTTTTAAATGTCTCAATGTCAGTACTGTAAACAGTCTGTTGATACCAGCGTCTAATAATTCCAACTCAAAACTTCAACGCCGTCACTTTATTAAGAATTTGGCTGTGTACTAATGGAACCTCATATCAAATACCGAGAGGTTCAGTTGAACTTGCCTCGATTGATGAGACCAAAACTAGCCCTTTGGCAACCCTCCTATCGAGAAAACCAAGTGGCAACAATTTCACTCCCAAGAGAGCAAGCCTGTAAGCTTGTAGAAAATGGCAAAATTAGAATAGGTTTCGTGGAATGCCGAGTAATTAAGAGAATTCAATTAGTCAAATGCCGCAAATCTTGGATAACAGGCCACATAGAAGGAGAATGTAAAGGTCCAAATAGACAACATCTGTGCTTTAGGTGCGGCCAGGAAGGTCACGCTGCAAAAGACTGCAAAGGAAAAGTTGTCTGCCCAATCTGCCAGCAAACAGGTCACAGAGCGGACTCAGGCGCGTGCTCGGTATTCCAAAAGGCGTTGTCGGAGGGAAGACGCAAAAATAAACTGCCAAGATGGCGATAAACATTTTACAAGTAAACGGCATGCTTAGCCGTGCTGCGCATAATCTTCTGATGGCCACAATGCGCGAAATGGAAATAGATGTCGCAATTCTAAGTGAACCCAACAAAAAGTCATTGAAGGTAGCATGGCACACTGACGATGAGAAGAACGTGGCAATCATTCTGGACAATACAAACCGACACGTGCTAAATTTTGGTAAAGGACCTGGTTTCGTCTGGGTCGAGCTCCAAGAAGTGTTAATTTATAGCTGCTTTCTGCCACCAAAAGACAGCCAGCGACAGCTTGAGGCATCACTCACAGCGCTCAGTCAAGACATAAAGAGATAAAGAAAGCCTAAAGTGGTTGGAGGAGATTTTATTGCAAAGCCCCCTTACTGGGGATGCCCGGCAATGGACAAACGCGGCGATCTGGTGATGGATTGGGTAGCAGCACTGGATCTGTACGTGGCAAATGAAGGATCTGCACCCACTTTTGAGCGTGGAAGCAGTTCTTCTATACCGGACATTACCTTCACTACCAGAGAACTCGTAGGAAAAATTATAAACTGGCAAGTCCTAAACAGGGAAAGTTTGAGCGAGCACAGATATATGTACTACCAGCTACAAAAATGATATCCTGTTCCCCTGCCCAATTATAAAGTCTACAAGGGATGGCATACCAAAAACATGAAAGTAGAGGAATTTTCTAACAGGTTTGAAGAAGAAATTGGAAAAACAAACGAATGTACACCGGAAAGACTCATATTAAGCCTGAAAAAAACCTGCGATGCTATCCTCAGACCAAAAAAGAAACAGGGGAAAAGAAAACAGATTTATTGGTGGAATGAGAACATTGCCAAACTTAGGGCTACTTGCATTTCAGAAAGGCGAACTTACCAGCGTAAGAGAAAAATAATCGGAGACGCATATGCTGCCGCAAAAAAAGAACTGCGAATAGAAATTAACAGGGCAAAAAGTGACCACTGGCGGGAATTCTGTGACAAAAGAGACGAAGTGACGGGGGATGCTTATACAATTGTCACCAGGGAGCTAAAACTGAGGCATCCGAATGTCCATTTAACAATGGAGAAAGCAGTGGAAGTTATGGAGGTGCTATTCCCAGCACACGAGCAACTACCGTGGAAACTACCAGCAGTTAAAGAAATACCAGAATTCACAGCAGATGAACTAAATAGGGCCAGCAAACGCCTAAAAAATTGTAGAGCGCCATAACTAGATAACCTCCCACCAGAAGCCGTAAAAATTGCATCAAACAAAAGCTTTCATCCTGAAAGCTTTGAACAAAATTATGGCAGACGGTAAATTTCCAGAAAGTTGGAGAAAGGCAAAGCTGGTTCTACTCAGAAAAGGGAATAAACCCACAAATTGGAGGGGAAATTTTGAAGTTTGATGGAGGGCCTGGGATCACCGGTCATTCTAAAAATGGTCGGTGTTATGGTGTGGATGGCAGAAAAACCAAAAAAACAAAACCAAAAAAACCAAAGATATACTTGCTACCATTGCAAGAAATATTTATGTCTACAGCATGTAGAGCCAACATGCACTAGCTGCATGGCACTTGAAGAAGACTTATTTTTAGGCGATTTTTTGTATATTTATTTGTTGGAGGGAGTTCTAAGTGCCTAAGTGTCATAGTATATTACGTAACGAGAATTGTAAGAAGCATATTACGTACGAGCGGAACAGTTATGTGCGACCCGCGTAGCTGGGAGTGCGTAATTCTGCGTGTAAAATTGCCTTACAACTAGAGTTATGTGCTACATTGTATCTACGACCACACTAATTAGTTTCTGTTTAATAAGAAAAATATGTTTGATGTAACAAATTTCTTTCTTATTACGTTATGTTTATTTAATTATCATTATTTAACATTATAATAAACAAACAGTTTCATATATAACTGTTACTCGAGATTATTTAACTTGAAAGAAATGTTTAATGGTTACATACCTTATTACTTAGTACTTATTTGGGTTAAACTGGAATAAGAGTGCTCATAGATATAGGCAACCCAATGCACGCAATGTCAATTTCCGTTAGTTTGAATTGTGGCACGGGGGCGCTGAACGTATGAGCAGGTAGTAGCAGCTTTCAACCAATCAACGAATCCTAAACCAAACTAACGTGTGTGTTATCAATAATAACTTCTCATTAATCGCCGACTGTTACATACGTGTATGTTATGATGTATTTACATAGTCCACGAACTGTACTATAATGGACATTTACAACAGTGGTCGTAGATAAAGATATAAACGTTATGTTTTTTTGTGACGTATCTTTGTTTCATTGTTAAAAAAAACTTGTCTATTTAGTATTAGGAAAAACTTAAGTTGAGAAGCTTGGTGCGTAGGACCGGCGTTACCAAAGATGTAATTGAAATTCACGTTACAAGTGGCGAGTTAACTGAACTTTGAAATCCTTAAGACCTAAGTCTTTATGCCAAATACGGTGTGTAGTCGTTTGTGGAAT
Source organism: Phosphuga atrata (assembly GCA_944588485.1). NCBI lineage: Eukaryota > Metazoa > Arthropoda > Insecta > Coleoptera > Silphidae > Phosphuga > Phosphuga atrata. The sequence goes on from OX155898.1 coordinate 68,039,323, forward strand.
GCCCAATTACAAAGATCGACGAGAAATGGACAAACCTGGGTTTTCCTCAACGCTATGGGCTGCAAAAGCCTTCTCATCAACCTTTTTTTTCTTCTCATCAACCTGTCCCAACAGCTTAAACTTTTTCACAATTGCTAGCCGATAAGGTGCTTAACGACGCCCCAAAAATGCTTTAGTTTTGCGAACTGAGAAAACTTTGCGAACGGTTTGGGGCAAAATTTTCCCCATTTTTTGTGGTGAATTTTTATAATTTCAATGCGTTCTTGAAGCGTATATCGTTCCATTTTTAGGGTTCCGTACCGAAAACGGAACCCTTATAGGATCTTGTCCGTCTATCTGTCTGTCTGTCCGTCTGTCAAGACCATTTTTCTCAGGAACGCGTTGATTTAACAAGTTGAAATTTGTATCAAATACTCGGGTCTGCGGTCTCTTTCAGCTGCGAAAAAATGTTACCAAACTTGTAAGTTAACGCGATCAAAAGATATGACCGTTTATGTCGCATATTTTGCGAGTTCACAAGGGAATCAAAACCTATAGGGTACTTTCCGTTGGCCTAGAATCATGAAATTTGGCAAGAAGCGGTGTCTTGCAGCACATGTAAAGAGAAAAATCTGGAAACCGTAAATATGTAGTTTAGTTACAAGAAAAATGCGAATTTACTATTAGAAACTTATGAAAATATACTAATGTGTTGCGTAGTATTGTCAGGTACCAGAAGCATATGCGTTGCATACAGTTAGGTCATCCTCGGTTATGTCCTCCTCGGTTAGGTCCCGCCGAGGAGGCATTTTCAACCAGGGAGGCACTAACCGTTCAGGCAGCTCATCCTGAAGGAATGTAAAATACCCGTAACCGGGGTGGCGCATACTGAAAAGCCAAGTGGAAAAGGGGGTTTAGTGAGAGTTTCCACCAAACCACAATAAAAAAAATTACTATGGTTAGAGACAAACTAATCCCCATAATGCAATTTCATAATATTTCTCCTCTAAAGGCATGTACCCTTGATAATAAGCACAAACACTGCTAGAACTATCACAATTATAGACAACGTTTTTCATTGTTTTGTGTGATACGTCTGAATTACGTGATTATTTTGAAACTTATAAAAAGAAAGCGAACAAGACGATTATGATTAGGGTTTGACGGTTTTTCAAACCCGGTTTTAAAAAACCGGTTTTTCAAATAAATTTGACACATTCGAAAACCGTTTTTTTAATTAAGAAAACCGGTTTTAAACAATTCAATGATACCTTACTTACAAGTTTGTACGGAACCCTCGGTGCGCAAGTCACAACTCGCACTTGGCCGTTTTTTTTATCAATGGCGTAACTTTTACTTGTCATCTGTCAAGTAGTTACACGGTGTCTCATGACATCTGTTCAAATGGCGGGCTATTGAAAATGAATCCTCTTATTGGAAAACCCTGTACTATTTAATTTTGTCATTTGTCTTAATTCACTTCATACTTATCTAATATTTTATTGATTACATTGCGTTTCTAACAAGAGGATATTATGTTTCCTTTATTAACGCGTTTTATTTTATAATTTCAAGAAATATTGTTCGTTATAAAAGTTTCTCGAAGAACTAATATTTTCAATAAAAAATCTGTCTTTGCTAACAAATATAATATACAGCCTAGCTCTTTATATATCATGTATACAATAAATATATCTCTTCTTCTTCTAATATACCTACAACTCATAAATATTAATTAAATACGAATTAGATTAATATTATTATATTATATGGCACTTACATACTAACGCCACCCCCGCTACATGGATGGTTAGATTAGGTTATAACGGAGCAGATAAATGCAGATCACATATCGCGCGGTAGCTCGATCTCTCGATCCGAAATTAGAAAAAATATTGGATCAGGGTTAGATTAGGTTATATTAGAGCAGATAAATCCAGACCACATATCGCGTGGCAGCGCGACCTCTCAATCCGAAATAAGACAAAATATTGGATAACGGTTCGATTAGTTTATATTAGAGCAGATAAATCCAGACCACATATTCGCTGCGGTGGCGTTAATACGTAAGTACCTATTATAATATATTTATATTACATTAGAACACAATAATAATCTATACAATAATAGATAATAGATAATCTATACAATAATACATAATAGATAATCTATACAATAATAGATAATAGATAATCTATACGTAATCTATATGTGTTGTAATATAATTATAACACGATAATCTTAAGATCAAAAATATTAAAATTGAGTTTAATTTGTTTTACATCTATTTATTTATCTTTCTTCTTCCTTTGGGACTACAGCCCTAAATGGATTTTGGCCTAACCTTCCCTGCGCCTGTTGAATTATTAGAAAACTTTTTATTAGAAAAATAATTTCAAAATTAGCAAATGAAATGTTGTAAAAGTCACGAATAAGAAATTCTTGTTGTTCCAGCTTGCTCTGCAAATAACGTGCTTTGCCGTTTCGCTTATTGCGATATCTCCAGAAATAGCGCTTGATAAAACGTGATAAAAATGCCAGTTCAGTATTCTTAGGGTAGTTATATTCATATTAATTCCATTAAGGAATTCGTCGCGTTAGATGTAAATATTTACATTTGAAATTGCCACAAATGTTTTGTAATTGAATTTTTTCAACAAAAATTATTTATATGTAAATAACCTGTAGATAGGCCTTATAAACCTGTAGACAGGTCCATAATCTTATTTACATAATATGTAAATTATACTAATTATGTATTATGTAAGTATTTTATACTAAAATAGTATCATACGCCTTTTTGGGAGGGGACGGGAAAAATATGTCAAATCGGGTTTGGAGAATGAAAACGGACGTTTTGAATGATTTTCGAAAAAAAATTTGCCGGGAAAAAGTGGTAAGATATTCAGAAAACTCCCGACAAATCCTTGAGATATTGTGATGCCGTGATGTCGTTGTGAAGACGGCGGGGGTGCGGCGCGAAAACGAAATTTCTGTTTCTTGCCGCATTTGGACCGTTCGCGACGAAACTGGTGCCATTGGGCGAGCCGCCGATTTTTCTGCAAAAAACTGTTATCTCGAATTTTCGAGTCTTCGCTGAAAATTTCGAGATAATTTCGAAAAACCAAAATGCAAAAAACGAGCTTCTTTGACGTTCTATTCGCTCCGTGCATAACCGCGCTTAGCGCCACCCGTGTCCTAAAAGACAACTTCGTGTGTAAGAAGAGTGAATAAAAAACAGGAAAAAAACAAAAAATAATTAATTTCATAAAATACACGATATTTTATAGGCAAAAAAGTTATAGGTTTTGTAATACGTCAATTCTGTAATAAGATACTACCGAGATAAGAATTATAATTAAATTCACAACGGATATGCGTTTCTCAAGCATGCGGAAAATATAAACATAAAGCACTGATTGATTTTATTAACAAAGACACTAGTGAATCGAGGATATCTGATGAGCAAAATGTAAATATATTACAAAATACATGTCAATATAACTACACATGAAGTTCTTAAAAGTGTCACCTTTGGCGCTAGTGCCGTTGCGCTCAGAGCGAATTGCAAGCTGAACGGAACGCCTTCCTGTTTGCGGATCCGGTTTCGTAGGTTCTTCCTCTCTGGGCCTTCGAAGAGGGCGCGCTCTTTTTGCAAAAATGGCCGTGCGGTAGATGTTTTTGCAAAACCGGACGTTTGCGGCTGCCGAACCGGAAGTAGGTGGAATTTTGCAATTTCTTCTACACCGTTCGATGAAGGTCGGCGGTATCTTCCGGCGGATTATCCGTACGATGTGCCGATTTTCCGATTTGCGGAAACCACGAGGTCGCCACGGCCGATAGAAGGAAACCGGTAGGATGTCAATTCGCTTTCAAGATATAGAAAAGTACAAATGGCACAACTTCCTATCCTACAATGGCAGATCGAGAACAGACTGGACCGTGCCTTAGGCTATAAAAAGTTTCGCAAAGTTTTCGAAATTTTTTTCGCAAAAATTTCGCAAAGTTTTTGCAAAAAACTAATTTTATGTCCTAGCTGGGAAGTGCATGCGAATTTTTGAATCCTTCCGCCGGAAATTGCCGACATTCTGAAACCAAGCTTGCACGTTTATGTGAATGAAAATGTAAAGTTTTTGTGCGGAGCAGGATTGAAACAGAGCTGCTGATTTCCAAAATATCTCGACTAAAACTCAAAATATTTGAAAAACTCGAAGAGTTCCTGAAAAACAATTGAATTTGGTTTGAATTTCAGGGAAAATATGTTTGAAAATTTCTGCGGGTTCAATAAAATCGAGGGTCAAAATGTAACGTTTTTGTGCGGAGCAGGATTGTGAACAATGTTGCTGATTTCAAAATATTTCGAATAAAACTCAAAATATTTGAAAAATTCGAAAAGTTTCTCAAAAACAATTGAATTTGGTTTGAATTTCAGGGAAAATATGTTTAGAAATTCCTGCGGGTTCAATAAAATCGAAGGTGAAAATTTAAAGTTTTTGTGCGGAGCAGGATTAGAACAGTGTTGCTGATTTTTAAAATATCTCAACGAAAACTCAAAATATTTGAAAAATTCGAAAAGTTCCTGAAAAACAATTGAATTTGGTATGAACTCCAAGGAAAATATATTTGGAAATTCCTGCAGGATCAATAAAATCTAGGGTCAAAATGTAAAGTTTTTGTGCGGAACAGGATTTTAACAGTGTTGCTGATTTCCAAAATATTTCGACTAAAATTCAAAATATTTGAAAAATTCGAAAAGTTTCTGAAAAACAATTTAATTTGGTTTGAATTTCAGGGAAAATATGTTTGGAAATTTCTGCGGGTTCAATAAAATCAAGGGTCAAATTGTAACGTTTTTGTGCGGAGCAGGATTGTGAACAATGTTGCTGATTTCAAAATATTTCGAATAAAACTCAAAATATTTGAAAAATTCGAAAAGTTTCTGAAAAACAATTGAATTTGGTTTGAATTTCAGGGAAAATATGTTTAGAAATTCCTGCGGGTTCAATAAAATCGAAGGTGAAAATGTAAAGTTTTTGTGCGGAGCAGGATTAGAACAGTGTTGCTGATTTTTAAAATATCTCAACGAAAACTCAAAATATTTGAAAAATTCGAAAAGTTCTTGAAAAACAATTGAATTTGGTATGAATTTCAAGGAAAATATGTTTCGAAGTTCCTGTGGGTTCAATAAAATCGAAGGTGAAAATTTAAAGTTTTTGTGCGGAAAAGTTTTTGTTGGAACAGTGTTGATGATTTTTAAAATATCTCGACGAAAACTCAAAATATATGAAAAATTCGAAAAGTTCCTGAAAAACAATTGAATTTGGTATGAACTCCAAGGAAAATATATTTGGAAATTCCTGCAGGATCAATAAAATCTAGGGTTAAAATGTAAAGTTTTTGTGCGGAACAGGATTTTAACAGTGTTGCTGATTTCCAAAATATTTCGACTAAAATTCAAAATATTTGAAAAATTCGAAAAGTTTCTGAAAAACAATTTAATTCGGTTTGAATTTCAGGGAAAATATGTTTGGAAATTTCTGCGGGTTCAATAAAATCAAGGGTCAAATTGTAACGTTTTTGTGCGGAGCAGGATTGTGAACAATGTTGCTGATTTCCAAAATATTTCGAATAAAACTCAAAATATTTGAAAAATTCGAAAAGTTTCTGAAAAACAATTGAATTTGGTTTGAATTTCAGGGAAAATATGTTTAGAAATTCCTGCAGGTTCAAAAAAATCGAAGGTGAAAATTTAAAGTTTTTGTGCGGAGCAGGATTAGAACAGTGTTGCTGATTTTTAAAATATCTCGACGAAAACTCAAAATATATGAAAAATTCGAAAAGTTCCTGAAAAACAATTGAATTTGGTATGAATTCCAAGGAAAATATATTTGTAAATTCCTGCGGGTTCAATAAAATCGAGGGTCAAAATTTAAAGTTTTTGTTCGGAGCAGGATTGGAACAGTGTTGCTGATTTTTAAAATATCTCGACGAAAACTCAAAATAATTGAAAAATTTGAAAAGTTCTTGAAAAACAATTGAATTTGGTATGATTTTCTAGGAAAATATGTTTGGAAGTTCCTGTGGGTTCAATAAAATCGAAGGTGAAAATTTAAAGTTTTTGTGCGGAGCTGTGGAACAGTGTTGATGATTTTTAAAATATCTCGACGAAAACTCAAAATATATGAGAAATTCGAAAAGTTCCTGAAAAACAATAGAATTTGGTATAAATTCCAAGGAAAATATATTTGGAAATTCCTGCGGGATTAATAAAATCGAGGGTCAAAATGTAAAGTTTTTGTGCGGAGCAGGATTGTGAACAGTGTTGCTAATTTCCAAAATATTTCGAATAAAACTAAAAATATATGAAAAGTTCGAAAAGTTCCTGAAAAACAATTGAATTTGGTATGAAGTTCATGGAAAATATGTTTGGAAATTCCTGCGGGTTCAATAAAATCGAGGGTCAAAATGTAAAGTTTTTATGCGTAGCAAGATTAGAACAGTGTTGCTGATTTCCAAAATATTTCGAATAAAACTCAAAATATTTGAAAAACTCGAAAAGTTCCTGAAAAAAAAGTTAAATTTGGTATGAATTTCAGGAAAAATATGTCTGAAAATTCCTGCAGATTCAATAAAATCGAGGGTCAAAATGTAAAGTTTTTGTGCGGAGCAGGATTGAAACAGAGCTGCTGATTTCCAAAAAATCTGGACTAAAACTCAAAATATTTGAAAAACTCGAAAAGTTCCTGAAAAACAATTGAATTTGGTATGAACTTCAGGAAAAATATGTTTGGAAATTCCTGCGGTTTCAATAAAATCGAGGATCAAAACGGAAAGATATTATGCGGAGCAGAATTGTGAACAGTGTTGCTTATTTCCAAAATATTTCGACTAAAACTCAAAATATTTGAAAAATTCGAAAAGTTCCTGAAAAACAATTGAATTTGGCATGAACTTCAGGGAAAATATGTTTGGAAATTCCTGTGGGTTCAATAAAATCGAGGGTCAAAATGTAAAATTTTTGTGCGGAGCAGGATTGTGAACAGTGTTGCTGATTACCAAAATATTTCGAATAAAACCCAAAATATTTGCATAATTCGAACAGTTCCTGAAAAACAATTGAATTTGGTTTGAATTTCAGGGAAAATATATTCGGAAATTCCTGCGGGTTTAATAAAATCGAGGGTCAAAATTTAAAGTTTTTGTGCGGATCAGGATTAAAACAGAGCCGCTGATTTCCAAAATATGTCGACTATAACTCAAAATATTTGAAAATCTCGGAATGTTCCTGAAAAACAATTGAATTTGTTTTGAATTTCAGGTAAAATATGTTTGGAAATTCCTGCGGGTTCAATAAAATCGAGGGTCAAAATGTAAAGTTTTTGTGCGGAGCAGGATTTGAACAGTGTTGCTGATTTCCAAAATATTTCGACTAAAACTCAAAATATTTGAAAAATTCGAAAAGGGCCTGAAATACAATTGAATTTGGTTTGAATTTCAGGGAAAATATGTTTGGAAATTCCTGCGGGTTCAATAAAATCGAGGGTCAAAGTTTTTCTATAAAGCAGGATTGGAACAGTGTTGCTAATTTCCAAAAAACTTGATTAAAACTCAAAATATTTAAAAAGCCGAATAAAGTCTATTAAACAAAATTAAATAAACTACAAATTCTCAAGATAAAATTTTTAACATTTCCTGCTGGTTCCTGAACTACCAACCTTCAAACCAAAAACTGCTATAGAACAAGAGCTGTGAATCGTCGCCCATTTTTCGCGAGTCATATTTCAACTTTAGCAACTTTTACCGCGGCAATTCGCAAAATTCAGCTATTTTTTGCAAGGGTTGTTAATTTCGCTTCTTCGCCGGCTGCGGTTCGGTGGAAAATTTATCAAAATCCTCAAATTTCAGGTACTTTAAAATCGATTTTTTTTTTAACCACGACATTTACTCTGCAACGAAAAACACCAATCCGTGGGAACACATTTCCGCACTTTCACCTGCAAGTTCCGTCGCAAGATGATTTTCAAATCATCAGATGATTAAAAATTTTCGATATTTTTGCCACATTTTCTGAACCAAGAAAACGCAACGGCGCTACTGGCGGTACGCAAACACAAACGTAAACCCAACTACGACCGCCGATAAATTTTGTTTTCGGACAATGCTCAATCTATTTGACCAATTCTGACCGAGAAGAGACCTCCAAGCATGTTTCACACAGAACAGTGAAATCAGTGAACATCATTTTGGAACCTGTGATATTTGTGGAGTTATGTGCTAAAATATTTGTGGTTATGTAATCTCTTTTTGTATTCTGAGTTTAAAATGTATTTAGTTTCTTAATAAACAAATTATTTTTTATTACTCGTGCGTGCGAAGTACTTCCTGACGCACGTTTTTCATATGAGAAATGCCACTTCGCATTGTCTTCCGCATAACCTGATTAACGCACATGAGCTGAGATGGCTCATGGTAGCAAACGCCGATACCTAACTTGAGATAAAAAAACGCGGTGGAAGAACTATGTACTCTCATAGGCAAAATGGGGAAAATATTTCCTGAATATTCCCAAAAACTTAACAACGCAACTGGTACTCAAAGAGAACCATACAACCATGAAAATCTCGATCATATACAAAATGTATGTCCAGTCCTCGATTAATGATAAGTTATGATTGATAACACACACGTGCGTTTGGTTTACGATTCGTTGATTAGTTGAGAGCTGCTACTACGTGCTCATACGTTCAGCGCCCCCCCGTGCCACAATTCAAACTAACGAAAATTGTCATTACGTACATTGGGTTGCCTATATCTATGAGCAAAATATACAAAATAAAAATATACAAAACGAAGAAAAAGAAATACTTGAAAAAGTTTGGCAGGACAAAATTATAAAAAAAGTTAATACAAAATAAAATAAATAAAAATAAAATATAAAATAAATCTTCAGTTGCACAAGATGGTGCTTGCATGTAGTGTATGTACGCAGGCTTAGAAGAATCAGAATTTTTCTCTTTTGTATTTTTATAATCTTCGCTAGTGCTGGAGATGCTCCCCACACTATTATTCCATAGCTAAGTTTGGATTGAATTTCTGCATAATAATAATTTAATAGCTCTGCGATATCATGGAAATTCCTCAGGTAGCGAAGACAGTAAGCTTTTTTGTTTGACGATTTGCATAAATTATCAGCATGATTGTGCCAAGAAAATGTTCATGAACAGTCCAAGGAATGGTCCAAGGAATTTGGTGTATTTAACTCTTTTTAATTGTGAGTTATTAAATCCTATCGATATATCCTCTACATACTTGGGGCTGTGTGTTTGAAATAAGACTACTTCTGTTTTTTCCAAGTTGAGGAACAGGCTGTTGGCTGAGAACCAAGAATCTAGAGATTGTAGAAGAGTATTTGATTCTTGCTGGCAACCCATTAAGTTGGATTCGGGTATAAGAAAACTTGAGTCATCCGGATATGGAGTACAAAAATTGTCATGGATGTACGGAACTAAATTAGGAAGCTAAAGTAGAAAGAGTGTCGGCGAAAGCACACTTCCTTGGGGAACACCTGCTTTGATAGGCAATTCTGCAGAACAGCTAGTTTTAGAATGCGATGTATTTGGACATATTGGGTTCTGTCCCTTAAAAAGGAAAGTAATCAGTTTCCAGCCTTCCACCTTATGCCATATTTATATTTTGTTCATTAATTGTCCATGATCTATATAATCAAAAGCCTTCCTCAGACCACAGAAGATACCTTTATAACATTGTTATATGTTATGTAACATTGGTTCAGTTTAGGCTAAGTTAGGTTAAATTAGGTAACACAGAATATGTTTCCTCATCTAAAAGTCCACTTACTCGTTCCCACGTTCAGGGAACATATGAATTGTTATTATTACTATGTATAATACTAAACGAGAAACGAACCGTGACTGAATTAAAAAGGGTGCACAAAAATTGATATTTTGTTGAAAATTATAAAAAATTGGTTGAAAATGCAGTTTTTGACAAGATTTTTTTTTCCTTCAGAACGAGCCAAAAATTATGTTTTTTATTACGTTTTACAACGTTCCGCCCCCTCAGGTTGCGGCTGTCGGTGCGTTTTAACATTTCCTCACTTTTTCCGCGAAACCTTGCACGTCGAAACGGGAAAATATCATTTTCCGGCGAAGGATGGAACTAAGTTTTGAATCATGTCAGTCCGCCGTCCACAAGTCCCACATAGCGTTCTCTAGGTACGAAACTTTAAAATATATTTTTAGGCGATTTGAAGTATTAGGCGTCCACATTTTCGCATCGTAAGTATCGGACACATCGCATCAAACGTATCGTAGTATTCTTTGTATAGGAAGTCATACAAGTGCGTTCTCTAATCCGCATCGTACGGATCGCACGAATCTATCCGTCGGCAATGCCGATGCCGATTTGTGTTTATACAAAAACCGACTTTTTGAAAAACCGGTTTTCGAATTCCAGATTTTCAAAAAACGTTTTCGAAGTTTTCGAATTTTTGTCAAATAAATAGGAAAAATACATTGTATGTAATTTATATAAAATAACAAAAAACGATATCAATATCAAAGTCAAAATAAAAAGATAAATTTTAGTAGTACACATTACTCGTACAAAATAACGAAAATTCAAACAAAATATTCAAATAGTATTTATCTATATTCCACTAACCTTTCTGCTACAACGACTTCCAAGTGTTATCCGCACAAAACTGGTCGCAAGCTGCTTACCGGATAGTACCGGAGGGACAGAGAAATCCAATGGCACTACCACTAGACTGGGACCTAGTCTGGCATGTAGCTGATGACCTCAGCCCAAAAGAGTAGTGCCAGTTTCGCTTAGATTTGCCTATGCGAGACCTTGCGAGTTTGAAAGTCAGGAATCACAACCAGGACAGGATGCATAGTGTATTTAAGACACTCCAATCGAGTGCCAAATAAGGAAGGAAAAATACAAAATGACGATCGATATATATACCAACTGGTAGTGCGTCCAAAAGCCGATGAATCCTTTAGCCTTGAAGAGAGCTACGGCGTACTGCTCGAAACCAGCTTAAAAATGCAATGATACAGTTTCAAAAAAAAGTCTGTGTCTATCATTCAGTAGAAACAGACTATCTTTTGTGAAACCATCTGTTACTGATTGGCCCCGGTAATACAAAAAAAACCGGTCAAGTGCGAGTTGTGACTCGCGCACCGAGGGTTCCGTACCAACTTGTAAGTAAGGTATCTTTAGGAGGACCTAACTGTATGCAACCCATATGCTTCTGGTGCCTGACAATACCACGAAACACATTAGTGTATTTTCATAAGTTTCTAATAGAAAATTCGCATTTTTCTTGTAATTAAACTACATATTGACGGTTTTCAGATCTTTCCCTTTACAAGTGCTGTAAGACACCGCTTCTTGCCAAATTTCATGATTCTAGGTCAACGGGAAGTACCCTATAGGTTTTAATTCCCTTCTGAAATTGCAAAATATGCGAAATAAACGATCATATCTTTTGATCGCGTTGATTTACAAGTTTTATTTTTTCACAGCTCAAAGAGACCGCAGACCCGAGTATTTGATACAAATTTCAACTTGATACCTCTACGCGTTCCTAAGAAAAATGGTCTTGACAGACAGACAGACGGACGGACGGACAGACAGACAGACGGACAACAAAGGGTTCCGTTTTCGGTAGGGAACCCTAAAAACGTATTCAACAGAATCGAGCAACTTCTCTTTTTGAATCATTATTGACATAATTAATATGCAAGCAAATATTTTGATGTTCTGGAAAATATGAATATACAATCTAAATCTCCAAATTCAAACTCACTACGAAGTATTTATCTTGCACTAGTATTAATTAAAATAATATAATTATATTTAAATATTTCATTTATATTTGAAAACAATAATTTCTTCCTTCCTGACCTATGTATAGATAACTTTTCACCTCTATACGATATATACATTGTCTATTTTGTGTCTTGAGAAATAAATAAATTCTTCATATTCTCAATGGCGAGTTTATAAAACACAGTCACGCTGTTATCGCATTAAAGTTCACCAAACAACAATTCTTCAAACTTCGAAAAATCTTTTAATCGAAAACCAAAATTGTTTTTGCAACGAATAAAGCGCCGGCGATCCCGTTTTAAAACCCGCGATTTTAACGATAATCTTCGCAGAGAGCAAGTTGCAGAATGCCACCATTACTAAAGATGCAGCCAATGGGATGGTCGAACTGGTTGCGACACCATGTTTTCATTATTTTCAAAAGTCTCATTAGTGATATGTAAACGTGTAATGGCATCATTAAAATACACGAACGTATCAATTATATTGGCGGTGACAGAGTGTTTAGCTACACACTATTTAGCAGCACGCAACACGAATTCTATCTCGTCTCCTGTCTTATCATTAAATTAATGTGTAAAAGTGGTGAAACAGTTCGCTTCGCGTTCAACGCTGCATCCGCGAGTTTTTCAACGAAACAAATAATGTTTGGAAACAAACAACTTGATAGTAATCGCTTATAATGTTGTGAATCCGGTTTATCAATCATGAGTGATAAGGCTCGGTACTTTACCGCAGGTAAAACATTTTTTTGCAAAAATTATCAAATGTTCTTGCATTACACAAGTTCTGACGCTTCGATGTATGAGGTCATGTGATACGGTGAGGTTGTGACGCAATGCATAAGTGCAATTTATCCAAAAAAATCTTATCATTTAATTTCTAAGCAATTTTATAAATAATTGTTTGGTAAATACCAATTTGTTGACACCTTAAGGACATACAAATATTTGATGTTGTCGGTGCGATTAAAAATAATTATATCACCGGATATACCTACCTATTCTAAATAAAAAACTAAAATCTTTTACTGTAGCTAATCCAGCTTCTATTATATTATTATATCTGTAATTATTTCGATGGTTTATTTTAAAAATTGTTTCAACTTTTTAAAGCCATAACAGCAGTTTTGATGCTATAAAATACAAATCTAAACTAATAAAATTATTTGAATATCACGATGTAAACTCTTCAATAAAATCTTAAATTAGTTTTGCGTATTTATATTTTTTTTCGCGTAACTGTTTGAACAAATAACAATTTTTTTTTATTTTCAATTTTTGAAAAATAGTTTCTTGAAGAAATTGAATTGAAAGTAATACAGAATTAGTAAATAGGTGATTAAATCGTGTTTATTTAAGCTGATTCATGCATTAAGCTCTAAGCATATTAATCCAAAACATATTCTGGGAAAACTATTTTTTTAAAAACTTGTAAAATATTCAAATCAAACATTGATGCATACAAATGTAAAAACGTACGGTACTTACGTATTAACGCCACCAGCGCTACATTTTTAAATGCCACCAATCTCACCTAAAATTTTTATGATAAATCATAAAATAAAACATTTTATTTAAATTTATTTATTTATTATCAGGATATACAATATATATACACTTACATCATACATAATATAATACATAAGGATGCACCTATAGAGGTGAGTTACACCTGTACATAGACCTGAGAAGTAATTTATTCACATAATTAAACTTTGTCGATAACATTCAAGAATTAGGTATAAATAAAATACAAAAACAGAAGCAATAAACAACATAATAAGGTATGAGAAGACTCAAAGATTAGAGTATTAAAAAGTAAACTGTATGAAAACAAAATATTGAAAAAGATTTGAGATAACAAAATATTGAAATTGTAAGAGAACAAAAAGTCTAAGAAAAGGAAGTATTTGCAAGCCAATTTCTCAGTTTTATTCTTACTGTTTTGTTATTACTATCCGGTAATTTGTGGTGGTTCTTTTTAGTGTATCAGGTAGTATATTGAATTGTTTAATTGCCACAATCAAACAATTAAAACATTTTTAAAACTCGGAAAACACTTTATTTTTTAACCCCGGTTAGATTAGGTTGCCCGCCGCGAAGCGGATAGATAAACCAAGACAACATACGCGCGGCAGCGCGAACTCTCTTTCCAATATATAGCGGTGGTGGCGTTAATGCGTAAGTACCAAACTTAATTTACTATTTTTTTAGACTACTCACTACTTTTAGTTTACTTACAGCTTTTTTAGACATATAACTTTCACTTTTATGCCAAACAGTTTTTACCTTTGTAAAAAACATGGCAATGCTGCAAAGTGCTAGTTTTACCCCCAATAACTATTTGTAAAGAAAATATTTAAATATTTATTTATTAATAAAATTTAAAGATTCAGCTGTAGGCACTAGTGCACAAATTGGTTTATTTAACACTTCATCGATTTCGGCTTCATAGGCCTTCTTCAGAAGATTATGATGCTATATTTATAATCTTCTGAAGAAGGCCTATGAAGCCAAAATCGATCATCAATTTGTGACACTTATACCGAGTGTCTATTATTATATTTATTTATTACTTCTATTAAATTTTGACCTATAAAGTCATGTTTAATTCATTAGATACGTCTTTGTTGATACAGTGGTTTATTTACTAGTGCAATAAAAATTTTATTCACTAATGCAACAACAGTTTTATTTACAAGTGCAATAAAGGTATCCATGGCAACGCATCAAAATAACTCATTTATGGTCTCCGTATACATAATCCTAAATGTTGACAATTATGACATTTTACGTCTCGGTTTCGGTGGTCTCAGTAACTTCGCTGATATCCTTTAATCGCCGATCACAAAAATTGTTATAAAACTTTTTATATAATTCTCTTGATTCACGCGGGAGTAACCTTTCCCCAATTGCGTCACCATCTAACAAGAACTCTTCTGATATATCCATTGTTAAATAATAAAACACAAATTAATTAAACACAATACACTAAACAAAATTTTTACTTACGCATCAACAATTTTATCGTTGTCATAGCAACACAATCACGGCCCGACGACTCGCCTATCGTAAAAAGTCTATCCTAAAAAAAAACACGAGAAATGGAACTTTTCTTTGAAGTTAAGTTATTGTTAAATCAAAAGCAAAATTGAATATAATTTTGTATTACTCTCGCGGATAAAATTAAGGTTTGACTCTTGAATTTATATAACTATCCGTTCGTTAAACCTTCATTTTATCCTCTTGTATAATAAACCACTCCATCTCTATATAATAAATAACTCTATAACTCTCTAATTACTAATCATTTAATGAATCATTAAATGATTAATGATTAAATCATTGGCGTAGCCAGGGGGGGGGGGGGTTGGGGGTTCAAACCCCCCCGAAATATGCAAACCCGTTAAAATTGGTGCATTTCTGTTACAGTATTTTCTTAAAACCCCCCCGAAACTAAATCCTGGCTACGCCCATGGATTAAATGTTGCATTAACAACATTTTTAAATAACTTATTCCGCATATAATACAATAATAAAATATCTACAATATATAATAATGCAATAATAACATAAACAAACCTCAAGAACTTTATATAAACAAACATTTAATTTTTATTACTCGTTAAAAGTACTATCTTGGCGCACGTTTTTTAGTGCGAAAAATGTCATTTTTGGTCAAATTTTAAATTAACGTCTTAATAATTTTGTATTAATTTAGCATATTTTCAGTTATTTTTATTACTCATGCGTTAAAAGTACGATCTTGGCGCACGTTTTTTAGTGCAAGAAATGTCATTCTTGATCAATTTTTAAATTGACGTCTTAATGATTTCGTATCAATTTATCATATTATCTGTTATTTTTATTACTCATGCGTTAAAAGTACTATCTTGGTGCACGTTTTTTAGTGCAAAAAATGCAAAAAAAATTTGTTTGTATTATTAAGTATATTAATATATTAGCTTGGGTAACGCACGCAAAGATTCAATACCGCTAAGTTACATTAAAAATTAAAAAAACTATTAAATAAATAAAATACTATCTTGGTGCACGTTTTTTAGTGCGAAAAATGTAATTTTTGGTGAACTTTTAAAATGACGTCTCAATGATTTTGAATTAATTTAGCATATTTTCAAATATTTTTATTACTCATGCGTTAAAAGTACAATCTTGGCGCACGTTTTTTAGTGCGAAAAATGACATTTTTGTTTGTATTATTAAGTATATTAATATATTAGCTTGGGTAACGCACGCAAACATTCAATACCGCTAAGTTACATTAAAAAAACTATTAAATAAATAAAATACTATCCTGGCGCACGTTTTTTAGTATGGAAAATGTCATTTTAGATCAACTTTTAAAATGACGTCTTAATGATTTCGTATCAATTTAGCATATTATCATTTATTTTTATTACCCATGCGTTAAAAGTACTACCCTGGCACACGATTTTTAGTGCGAAAATGCCATTTTTGTTTGTATTATTAAGCATATTAGTATATTAACTTGAGTAACGTACGCAAATATTCAATACCGCTAAGTTACATTAAAAAAACTATTAAATAAATAAAATACTATCTTGGTGCACGTTTTTTAGTGCAAAAAATGTAATTTTTGGTGAACTTTTAAAATGACGTCTCAATGATTTCGTATCAATTTAGCATATTATCAGTTATTTTTATTACTCATGCGTTAAAAGTACTACCCTGGCACACGTTTTTTAGTGCGAAAAATGCCATTTTTGTCTGTATTATTAAGAATATTAGTATATTAACTTGAGTAACGTACGCAAATATTCAATACCGCTAAGTTACATTAAAAAAACTATTAAATAAATAAAATACTATCTTGGTGCACGTTTTTAAGTGCGAGAAATGTAATTTTTGGTGAACTTTTAAAATGACGTCTCAATGATTTTGTATCAATTTATCATATTATCTGTTATTTTTATTACTCATGCGTTAAAAGTACTATCTTGGTGCACGTTTTTTAGTGCAAAAAATGCCATTTTTGTTTGTATTGTTAAGTATATTAATATATTAGCTTGGGTAACGCACGCAAAGATTCAATAACGCTAAGTTACATTAAAAAAACTATTAAATAAATAAAATACTATCTTGGTGCACGTTTTTTAGTGCGAAAAATGTAATTTTTGGTGAACTTTTAAAATGACGTCTCAATGATTTCGTACCAATTTAGCATATTATCTGTTATTTTTATTACTCATACGTTAAAAGTACTATCTTGGTGCACGTTTTTTAGTGCAAAAAATGCCATTTTTGTTTGTATTATTAAGTATATTAATATATTAGCTTGGGTAACGCACGCAAAGATTCAATACCGCTAAGTTGCATTAAAAACACTATTAAATAAATAAAATACTATCTTGGTGCACGTTTCTTAGTGCGAAAAATGTAATTTTTGGTGAACTTTTAAAATGACGTCTCAATGATTTCGTATCAATTTAGCATATTATCTGTTATTTTTATTACTCATGCGTTAAAAGTACTATCTTGGTGCACGTTTTTTAGTGCGAAAAATGCCATTTTTGTATGTATTATTAGTATATTAATATATTAAGTATATTTAAGTATATTAGTATATTAATA
Organism: Phosphuga atrata; assembly: GCA_944588485.1. Lineage (NCBI taxonomy): Eukaryota > Metazoa > Arthropoda > Insecta > Coleoptera > Silphidae > Phosphuga > Phosphuga atrata. The sequence continues at coordinate 68,056,776 of OX155898.1, forward strand.
TATTAAGTATATTAATATATTAGCTTGGGTAACGCACGCAAAGATTCAATACCGCTAAGTTACATTAAAAAAAACTAATAAATGAATAAAATACCATCTTGGCGCACGTTTTTTAGTATGAAAAATGTCATTTTAGATCAACTTTTAAAATGACGTCTTAATGATTTCGTATCAATTTAGCATATTATCAGTTATTTTTATTTCTCATGCGTTAAAAGTACTACCCTGGCACACGTTTTTTAGTGCGAAAAATGCCATTTTTGTTTGTATTATTAAGCATATTAGTATATTAACTTGAGTAACGTACGCAAATATTCCATATCGCTAAGTTACATTAAAAAAAATAATTAAATAAATAAAATAAACAGAATCAAGACATTTATTACAAAAGAAAACGTTTTAAAATGAGTATAAATTCAATGATGATATTGGAGACTGATGTGAGTTCTTATGACGAATCCACACCACCGGAGACAATTGAAAATACAAATTCTTCATTTTTGTTTCAATTTTATGGATTGCCCCTGGATCTCAAACTTGTAAGATACATCCCATCGCATGAGTAATAAAAAATATTATTTGCAACACGGGCGGTTATTGTCAATTGCCCTCTCGAGCGAATGTGCGCACTCACTTCCTTCGTGCGCATAATTTCGCTCTCGTGACCAATTGACAACTTACCGCCCTAGTTGCAAAAATACTACTTTGTTTAATTTTAGGTTTACTTAAATTTTGCAAAATTTTCAAATATTTAAGTAAATTTCTAATATACACGGACAAAACTAAATCGCATTACTAACTATATAAGAAAATGCGAAATGTGCAAAATATGTTATTGAAATAATAACACGCAGTTTAAGGTCTCCGGACAGATTGCTGATTAAAAAGGGCAACAAATAAAAAAAGGCAAAATAAAAATAATAAGTAGGGAAAGATCCACTTTCCCTACTTATCCTACTTTCCCTACTTATTCCCTACTTTCTTTCTAGATCTACTTATCCTACTTTCCCTACTTATTCCCTACTTTCGTTCTAGATCAACTGCTCCTGCCGTGTAATTTCCCATAAGCCGGTAGGAGCAAAACAAGATCAAACCTGATTACTATCTGCTTAGACCTCAACACTGCCTGATCAAACCTAACTAACAATATATAGTATGTACTTAGTATACACTAAAATGTGTATGTTATTTTAAACGACACCTGGAAGAGTTTATGAGATTTGGAGATGTCAACTATTCTACGTAATTCTGATAAGTTACGCGTACCAAATATCAGTACCTCTCAGATGGGGTATACCTCTTATGTGGTAGCCACCAAGCTTTATAATGTACTTCTTGGTGACCTTGAAGGTAGACTTCCAAGCACAGCGGCTCTGGCGTCACTAGCGCAGCGATACTGACGCGGCGACATAGCGATAGTATTATGCACTATGGAAATGTTTGAGGCGTCATTCGAGCGCAGCGACACTGTTGCCCGGAAGGTAGACTTCCGGTAGACAACCGGCTTATGGAAAATTACTTTGCAGGATAGAAATAAATATATCTGATTAAACCTGTTCAAAACTGATTAACACCTGATCAAACCTACATTTATACCTGTTTAAACAGGTACCAGATTAAACAGGTTATATCGCGAACGGTATAGGGTGCGCGAGAACCTATACCATTCTCAGGTAGTATTCAGGTAGTATTCAGGTTTGAGCAGGTTTAATTAGGTGGGATAAGGTTTGATCTTGTTTTGCACCAACCGGTTTATGGAAAATTACATGGAAGGACAGAAATAAATATATCTGATGAAACCTGATCAAACCTGATTAGTACCTGCTCAAATCTACATTTGACCAGATTAAACAGGTACTTGCTTAAACAAGTTATCTCGCGAACGGTATAGTGTGCGCGGAAACCTATACCGTTCTCAGGTAGTATTCAGGCTTATTCAGGTATTAATCAGGTTCGAGCAGGTTTAATTAGGTGGGATTAGGTTTGATCTTGTTTTGCTCCAACCGACTTATGGAAAATTACATGGAAGGACAGAAATAAATATATCTGATGAAACCTCATCAAACCTGATTAGTACCTGATAAAATCTACATTTGACCTGATTAAACAGGTACTTGATTAAACAAGTTATCTCGCGAACGGTATAGTGTGCGCGAGAACCTATACCGCTCTCAGGTAGTATTCATGTTTAATCAGGTAGTAATCAGGTTTAACAGGTTTGGTAAGGTTTGATCCCGTTTTGCTCCTGCCGGCATATGCAAAATTACATAGCAGGACAGGTGATCTTTTTTTTCCATCTAGTCCCTAGCCCTGTCCTGGTTTGCACCCTCTCGGGTTATTATCACCTGGCATTATCTTCAGTTACTTCTTAATTTGTAATCCTGCTTCAAGTTCACATCCACTCCTTTGGCCTTCATTATGCTTCTTAGCTTCTCCACGGTTGCGTCCCATTTTTCTTTGCTTTCTAGCATCGTTTCGGTCATATTCTCCTTGTCCGGCCATAAACCCGTTTTCTTTGCCATTCCTAGTCTCAGCTTGTCTAAAATATCATGTGACACGCGTCATCTCTTTTGCCGCAGTAGCTGCACTTATCGCTTCGGCTTTTGCCTTGTTACGATGTTGCCACCGTAGGGTGATAAACATGTTCCATAGCACTGGTGATTGTGCGGTAGGTGCGTGTGTTATCCCTCACTCTCACCGTTTTCTAAAGAGTGGGGATAACACAGGAGGAACCGAGAGGACGAGCGACTTGTGGGCAGATAAAAATTAGCCATTGTAAAGAGAGTGTGAAAATAAAATAAACGAGTAGTGGAGGAGTAAAGTTATTTTTTTCGCGTCTAACATTAAATTGGTTTCACAGGAACCAGCAGCCTTTCACGGAAGTATAGTGTAGGAAGCTAACCAAACGGAGGTGATGGATACCAAAGCGAGGACAGTTTGCCGAACAAAAATGTTTTAGTTAAAATCGAAACGTTAAAGCCTATTCTGTGCAGAAAGGCACTAAAGCACCCATGTCCCGTTAGCGCCTGGATCACATGGTAGTCAACATTTCCGTGATTGCGTTCAGCCCAGATTCGCACATCTGGTGGGTCAGATGATCTAGAACTAAAGATCTTTCCTTACTGTACCTACTTACTTTCCGTGTCCGGCTCACCATAACAAATAAAATTTTCAGTTTCCAGAAATCAACCACATATGAGGCATCAACCACATATGTGGTCATTTGCGAGTATCAGGTCTCCTCTATGGAAGTCTCACTCATGTTTGGGCACATAGCCAGATGTTGGTGGTCTTGAGTTACGCCGCATCCACAATTGTGATCCTCTTTGGAGCCCCTTTTTTTAGGTTGCTGTTACATCGTGCGACTCCCGTTCTTAGCCTGTTCAGCGTCCTCAATGTTAGGAAAGGTAGATGGTGTCCACAAGCCACCTCTTCATTTGGCTCGATCCGTATGCGGATGGTAGCCACTTGCCATAGGTTTGTTCGGTGTGCTTTAGGCGTAATCTCCAGGGGTGTTGTCGACCGCATAAAGCTCTTTCGAGACTTAAGTCTATGCGGTTGCATATGCATTTGCAACACACCTCCTGATTGTGGGTGGGGCAATACCAGCTTTCCCTACTATAATAACAATTTATATTTATAACGAAATACGTACGAAACGTTTTTCGACTTTTATACCAATGAGCTGATTTTAGAAACCGAGTAAAAACCGGACATTTTTGACTATTGCATTAATAAGAAATTATTGTTACTACCACTAAGATTATTAAGTACTAAGATTATTCTGGACTAGCCTTCTTCTTAGTCTTGTCTTCATGTCTGAAGAGTTGTGACACCAAAGTTGTGTACACTGATTGCTTAGTCGCTTCCATTGCTTGCGATGTTCAACCGCTCTTAAATTGGTTTGCAGGGGTTGTCCCGTTATGTTCTTAATTTAGTCCAACCACCTCGACGGGGACTTGCCTCGCGGTCTTTTCCCCTCAATTTTGCCCTGTACGATCAACTTCTCCAAATTGTCTTGTGCTCCTCTGGTTATGTGTCCAAAGTATTTTAGGATGCGTCTTCGACATATTGTGGACAATCGGTCTTGAATTCCTATTTCATTTATTATCGATGCATTAGTTCTCAGTGTCGTCCAAGGTATCCGGAGCATTCTCCTCCAGCACCACATCTCAAATGCATCCATGCGTTTTCTGTGGGAGGACTTAATTGTCCATGACTCAGAGCCGTATGCGAATATAGAGAACACTAATGTTTTAACGCAGGGTGTTTTTTCTTATTTGTCTGTCTTTCCATATCTTGACTAAGTTGGACATTGCGGTCCTAGCGGTTTGACTAGTGAAGAACTCAATTCTCGATTAATGCCAATTTTTCCACACCTTTGTTTTAAATTTCCATATTTTGCTAAAAATAGCTTAAACTATTCGGAATATACGTACTTTACCTTCATTCATCTCCACATATAGTGTCACTTTTACTCCCGATAAAATTCCTATCGAAGATATTATCAGGATCTATTTTTATCAGGATGTATCATTCTAATTTTATTTCAAAATGAGATAAAGTAGATGTAGTTGTAGATTTCGCTGGCGACTTATAAGGCGAACTTTAAAGATTTATTGTACCTATAGAAAGGTATACAAGATTTATTGTACCGCAGAATCAGGAATAGAGTAGGCGCTCTAAATGGGTAGATATAACAACGATTAGAGGAAGAGGGAGGCTCCTCTAATTGTTGATATACTTACCCATTTAGAGCGCCTCCTCTAGTCCTGATTCCGATAGGAATTTCAAGATCTGGGTGGGATCCAAGAATTGCAACTCCTTTTCGTTCACGCATTGGACCCCAAGGTACATTTGTCTTTTGCGGATCAATGCTGTAGAGCAGGGGTTCATAAACTTATGTAGTCCAAGGACCCCCTTTTGAACAAATTTTTATTTGCTGACCCCTTCTAGAACCAATATATACTCTTCGTTCACGCAATAGACCCCAAGGTTCATTTTTCTCTTGCGGAACAATGCTATAGATTAGGGGTACTTAACCTTATGTAGTCTGAGGACACCCGTTTGAGCAAACTTTTATTTGCGGACCCCTTCTTGAACCAATATATATTCTTAGTTTACGCAACAGACCCCAAGGTATATTTGTCTCTTGCGGAACAATGCAGACGATCTGGGGTTTAAACTTACGTAGTCCGAGGGCCCTCTTTAGAACAAATTTTTATTTGCGGACCCCTTCTTGAACCAAAATATATATATCCTTCGTTCACGCAATGGACCCCAAGGTAAACTTGTTTCTTGCGGAACAATGCTCTAGATCAGGGTTTCTTAAACTTATGTCGTCCGAGTTCCCCCTTTTGAACCAATTTTTATTTGCGGACCCCTTCTTGAACCAATATATACCCTTCATTCACGCAATGGACCCCAAGTTACATTTGTCTCTTGCGGAATAATGCTCTAGATCAGGGGTTTTTAAACTTATGTAGTACGAGGACCCCCTTTTGAACAAATTTATATTTGCGGACCCCTTCTTGAACCAATATATACCCTTCGTTCACGCAATGCACCCCAAGTTACATTTGTCTCTTGCGGAACAATGCTCTAGATCAGGGGTTTTTAAACTTATGTAGTACGAGGACCCCGTTTAGAAAAAAAATTGTTTGCGGACCCCTTCTTGAACCAATATATACCCTTCGTTCACGCAATGGACCCCAAGGTAAACTTGTTTCTTGCGGAACAATGCTCTAGATCAGGGTTTCTTAAACTTATGTCGTCCGAGTTCCCCCTTTTGAACCAATTTTTATTTGCGGACCCCTTCTTGAACCAATATATACCCTTCGTTCACGCAATGCACCCCAAGTTACATTTGTCTCTTGCGGAACAATGCTCTAGATCAGGGGTTTTTAAACTTATGTAGTAGGAGGACCCCGTTTAGAAAAAAAATTGTTTGCGGACCCCTTCTTGAACCAATATATATTCTTAGTTTACGCAACAGACCCCAAGGTATATTTGTCTTTTGCGGAACAATGCAGACGATCTGGGGTTTAAACTTATGTAGTCCGAGGACCCTCTTTTGAACAAATTTTTATTTGCGGACCCCTTCTTGAACCAATATATATCCTTCGTTCACGCAATGGACCCCAAGGTAAACTTGTTTCTTGCGCAACAATGCTCTAGATCAGGGTTTCTTAAACTTATGTCGTCCGAGTTCCCCCTTTTGAACCAATTTTTATTTGCGGACCCCTTCTTGAACCAATATATACCCTTCATTCACGCAATGGACCCCAAGTTACATTTGTCTCTTGCGGAATAATGCACTAGATCAGGGGTTTTTAAACTTATGTAGTACGAGGACCCCGTTTAGAAAAAAAATTGTTTGCGGACCCCTTCTTGAACCAATATATACCCTTCGTTCACGCAATGGACCCCAAGGTACATTTTTCTCGGGCGGAACAATGCTCTAGAGCAGGGGTTCATAAACTTACGTCGTCCGAGCACCTTCTTTTGAACCAACTTTTATTTGCGGACCCCTTCTAGAACCAATATATACTCTTCGTTCACGCAATAGATCCCAAGGTTCATTTATCTCTTGCGAAACAATGCTGTAGATCACGGGTACTCAACTTTATGTAGTATGACGACATCCTTTTGAACAAATTATTATTTGCGGACCCCTTCTTGAACCAATATATACCCTTCGTTCACGCAATGCACCCCAAGTTACATTTGTCTCTTGCGGAACAATGCTCTAGATCAGGGGTTTTTAAACTTATGTAGTACGAGGACCCCGTTTAGAAAAAATATTGTTTGCGGACCCCTTCTTGAACCAATATATACCCTTCGTTCACGCAATGGACCCCAAGGTACATTTGTCTCGTGCAGAACAATGCTCTGGAGCAGAGGTTCATAAACTTATGTCGTCCGAGCACCCCCTTTTGAATCAATTTTTATTTGCGGACCCCTTCTAGAACCAATATATACTCTTCGTTCACGCAATAGACCCCAAGGTTCATTTGTCTCTTGCGGAACAATTCTGTAGATCAGGGGTACTTAACCTTATGTAGTATGACGACATCCTTTTGAACAAATTTTTATTTGCGGACCCCTTCTTGAACCAATATATACCCGTCGTTCACGCAAAGGACCCCAAGGTACATTTGTCTCTTGCGGAACAATGCTCTAGATCAGGGGTTCCTAAACTTATGTAGTGCGAGGACCCCCTTTTGAGCAAATTTTTATTTACGGACCCCTTCTTGAACATCTTTGTTTTTTCGGACCCCCATTCCCGACCTTAGGCATTTCAATTTACATCGTTCTTGAGACTCAATTTCTTGCTCAATGATCTGATATAGGCACATAGGCACTACGGTATAATAAATATTGGTAAAAAAGTATAGCAAGTAATTTTAATAAATGGACATTTTTATTAAGACACAACAAACATTTTTCCTAGAATATTGAAAAAAAAAATACGTAAAATGAATAGAAATAGTTGTAAAAAAGCTAAAATGTGTACAATATATCATCGTCTTCTTGATTTGCTGCCAACCAATTTTTCGAGGACCCTCAGCTATGACTACGCAGACCCCCAGGCGTCAGCGAACCCCAGTTTAAAAACCTGTGCTCTAGATAAAGTAGGAGTTACTTCGGATATGATTAAAATTTGAGTGATTAAATATCAAGAAACGCTTTGAATAGGGAAAATGTATTTAAATACATCCTGCATCATACAGAGGAAATCTAGGTTTAAGTGACGGAACATTGATAGAAAGTCAAAGATAGGTTATGCATAACCTATCTTCGACAGCTCGACACATGGTTTTCTAACTAATGTAAGTGTATTGCATTTTATAATTGAGCAAAGCTGCACTGATGAGTGATATATCTCGAAACGCGTTTGCAAATGCATATATACACTTGGGTTAAATGGAAAGATGTGATCTTAAAAACAATATTATTTACTATGAGGACTATTAAATAGCATACAAATATCGACATTGAATTATATGTATCTACATACATCTACATTGAACTACAGAAAATTCACTATGCTTTTACCACACTTATAAGTAAAGGTATAAAGGCTCCTTCAGACCAGCGGGGAGCATTTGCGTCGCGAAATTTCCGCAGCGAAAAATTGTCTAGCGGCGTGACGAAATGGCCATGCCCACATCAAAACGCGATTTTTTGGTGTATAGTAGTTTTTCCAACTCAATGCAGCTGTCAACGGGTGGTTTTTGTGCTCCGCGATTTTCCAGAAATTTCCCAGGAAAAACGTCGGTGTGATGGTCAAATTCAAAATTTAATATTGTGTTTGTTGTTTGGCAAACGCCATTAAACAAGAAAAAATTAAGGTAAACAAGGTCTAACTGTAATTTCACCGAGTGACCACTGGTGTAAGTGGTTCCTATATACCAAGTTCCAACGGCCTCTTCGGAGGGCGGATGAGCGGGTAGAGGTAAATGGCACCCTCTTGCCCTTGGGATGGGAAACAACCTCTAAAGGCGGAAGAGCCACTTGATGGCCAATGGCTTAGGATGGAGAAGTCCTACTCCGTTAAAGATCCGTTTGGATATCTCAGGCATCAGCAATTTATTCATGGATGGGGTACTCTTCAGTGGAATTAACAGGAGGTAAAATGATCCCCTGATCGGATCCCCGGGTGGGGGCTGCTCAAGAAATTTTGAAATGAAGCAGAAGGCTGAAGACAGAGCAGAATGGAGAATTGCTGCAAACCAATCTTCGGATTGAAGACCATTGATGATGAGTTTTTCCTAGTGTACGATCCGAATTCGTTTTTACATACAATATAGTAGGTCATACAATATAGGATATTTTTATAAATTCTCAATCAACTTATCTGTAATCGCTATTTCAAAACCACGCATACAGCGTCTTGTTATGCAACGACGCTGCACTACCGCGGCTATTACGGAAATCGCTCCTGTTGATCTGAACATGTACATAAGCCGCCACGTTAATCGGTCCGCCGCGATAACGCACCGGTCGCGGCATAGAAACTTCCGCGTCGGTCTGTAAGCTCCTTAAGTGTGGTAAAAACATAGTGTATTTTACAATTCAATGTAAGTATGAATTACCACGTAGTACCAGTCGCAACCATCCTATTCATACATACAAATATATATTGTGTATCAACATGAGATTTGTTTTGTAGTCTTTAAAAGACTTAATAATTTTATAGAGCTACGGAAAGGTTATTTATATATTCAAGCTATATTCCGCTTTAATAATTTTTGTCAAATATTTATATAAATTAGAAGTTAATTCTCCAGCGGATCGATGACTAGTTCGCTGATATTTTTTAATTAAAAGCTTCCTAAGAATATGGTATATGTTTTTGAGTAATTTTGGGATGCTGAATCGACTGGTCGAAACTAGAAGTCTCTGCGATAAGCCGTTCAAAAGTTACGACATCGTCACCTCTGCGGTAAATTCGAGAAAATGTATTTCCTTAAAATCGATATTTAGCAAGTAAATGGAAAATTTTTGTGTTTCTGAAAGTTTGTTCCCTGCTGGTAGTTTTTGCGACTTTTTATGCCATTTCTAAATAATAAAATCGCCGATACATACTGTGAAAATTGTATCGCACTCGGCGAGCTATAACCGCACGCATATGAGTGCTGTTATGAGTCCATTAAAGACGCAAAATAGAAAAATATACAAATTGCATTTTGCTAGCCGCTTCCGTTCGCGAGATATAACTTGATTAGAGCTTCAGACGATAGTCTCGTTTCTGATCTCGTTCCGGGCAGCCGTAAAATTTTCTTCAAAAATTTCAACCCGAGCAACCCGAACTTGCCCGAGCCGAGAACGAGCATAACATTTTCTTCATAAATTTGAAGCCGAGTAACGACAAGATCAGAAACGAGACTCACGTGTGAAGCCCTAATCAAGTTATATCTCGCGAACGGAAGCGGCTAGCAAAATGCAATGCAAAATGCAATGTAGATGTTACGGTAAAAGTACAAAATCGGCAAATGTGCAGATTTGCTGTGTGTTTAAAATGTGAGTTTAAAATTGAGATCAACTCCATATATCTACTTTTACCGGTGAAAGTGCACATTTTCCATCGTATTTCGGTAAAAGTTAAAAGAATAATAAACAGAAATAAAATACACTTGTATATTAAAGTTAAAATGTATTTGATATAATTTATATTATTTCATTTAAATACTATTTTATAATAATATTATTTCAAAGGATTATATAAATCGCTCATAAAAACAATTAGAGAAAATAAAATAGCAAACTGAAACTTAACAAACACAACAATAACCTCAAAAATGCAGGTTTGTCGATGCGCTTTGTATGTTAAAGTAAACAAACCTCTATACATTTACCAACAGCATTAGGTAATGTACACATTTGACGGAAATAGTCGGTAAATGTAAGTTGAATTCACTTTTACTAACCAAGAAGGCAAATGTGCACATATACCGGTATATGTGTACATTTACCAATCTGCGTACTTTTACCGTAACATATATTTATAACCATCAGGAGCCCCAGACTTGATAAATTTTGTAAATTTGTATTTATTTTTTTTTCCAAAAAAAATAAAGATTTGCAAAATTCTTTGCGAATGATTTCATTGCCGATATTATTGTCTTCGACATATTCTAATTACTTTAAATTACATAAAAGCATCCAAGAAAAATATTTTTCCGACGATTCATTATTATCCGTTGATATTTTCTTAACCGTTGCAGTCCGCGAATCCGAGAATCATGAATGTGTTAAGAAATGACTTCGAAGAATATTTAAATAATTTCCTTGGAATAGTTTACGCACATAACTCAACGAAAGAAAGTCGCACTGTACTGATCTATATAATGACTAAGTGGATTCATGTCTACAAGTCGTAACATGCATTCGAAAATCTATAAATAACGCTTGGAGGAACTTTCTTGGAACGATTTTTCGAGGAACGATTTTTTAAAATTTTCTCAATCGGATTTTTGTGTGTTAAAGCAAACATTTGGTTTTTTTTCTTGATAATATCGGCAATCAAATTTTTTTGTTCTAACTAAATATGTAAATCGGAAACTTTCCGTCTAAATCTATTATATGCAAATAGTTTCGCGCGAAATGTGTCTTTTAAGGAACACAAATGCAAAACTCAAGTTTTGGGAACTCTACATACCTCCATTGTGATTTACCTGCCACTTTTATTGTATAATTTAATTTCTGCGATTTATCCTCCACATTCAATAAAATTGTTTTTGATTCGAACATCAACAAGTTTAGAATTTTTCAAAGAAAAACGTCTTTTTTTGATAAATCATCGCGAACGGCAGAAAAAGATTTTTCTGACGCTGTGAGCAGAAGGAAACAGTTATTTACATTAGAGTGCGGAAACGTTGATTTTACAACGCGACAGCTCGTTTGGGTTCCCATTAGCTGGAGCGTTGTAAAATCATTTACGCACGAAATTGGTATACATTTTTTGGCCGACAATTATTATTTAAGAAACAAATAGATTTAGATTACTTATAATATTGGAAATTGTTAAATTTTTTTTTTTTGGCACAATGTTGCAAAGTACGTCTACTATGCGGTAAAGTGACTTTACCGCATAGTAGCCCTACTTCGCCACTTTGTAAAAATTTAGTTTCGCTTGACATATACGCGATGTCAAAGCTGTGCGGAAAAGTTGATTTTACAACGCAACAGCTCGTTTCCATTAGCTGGAGCGTTGAAAAATCATTTACGCACGAAATTTGTATAAAATTTTTGGACAATTATTATTTAAGAAACAAATCGATTTAGATTATTTATAATATTGGAAATTGTTTAATTTTGTTTGGCACAATGTTGCAAAGTACGGCTACTATACGGTAAAGTTACTTTGCCACATAGTAGCCGTAATTTGCAACATTGTGAAAATTTAGTTTCGCTTGACGCATACATGATGTCAAAGCTAGCTTTACAGTTCAGGAGGCCAAAAAGTTGTTTTGCTGCAATAAAATTCTTTGATTTAATTAATATAATTTAAATAAAAGCTACAACCATTAATTAAAGCGTTTTAAAAATTAAATTTCTTTTCTTTACATTTTACTAGAAGATAAACGACCCGACTTTATAGGTAACAGATAGCTAACAGATAGCTGGCTAGGAAGGATAGATCGCTAACTAGGACATTCCTGAGTTTTGAAGGAAGAACAAAATAAGTGTGTAATCTTTATTTATCTACGACCACTATTGTAAATGCCCATTATTGTACAGTTCGTGGACTGTGTAAATATATCATAACACACACGTATGTAACAGACCGCGATTAATGATAAGTTATGATTGATAACACACACGTGCGTTTGGTTTACGATTCGTTGATTAGTTGAGAGCTGCTATTACGTGCTCATACGTTCAATTCAAACTAACGGAAATTGACATTGCGTACATTGGGTTGCCTATATCTGTAACCACACTTATTCCAGTTTAACCCAAATAAGTACTAAATAATAATTCATTTTCCTTTTCATTTCTTTCAAGTTAAACAATGTCCAGTAACAGTTACATATGAAAATACAACTGTTTGTTTATTATAATGTTAAATAATGATAATTAAATAAACATAACCTAATAAGAAATAAATTTGTGGCAGCGAACATATTTTTCTTATTAAACAGAAACAAATTAGTGTGGACGTAGATAAAGTATAGTACATAACTTGAGTTGTAAGGCAATTACGTACTCTCTAAAATCGTTATTTACCAAGTTATTGCAAAACTTGAAAGCGTTTCTGAAAGTGCTTTTCCTGCTGAATACAAATATGCAAATTGCATTTGCTATTTACTTGCGATCGCGAGATACGACTTCATAAAATTGGTAAAATGAGACAAATTTGGTGAAATTTGAATGATGAACAGAGAACTGAGAAGCAATTAAACTTTTCAAGGAAAAATAGTATATTTATCATATAGTATCACATTTTATGATGTAATTGCACCTTTTGTGATCTGTAGTTGTCAAGAAATTGTTGAGAAGAATTAACAATGAACCAAAAACATACTTTTTTAAAATACTAAAGGGTCTTACAATAAGAGGTTGCATTTTCCTTAGCCCGCCATTTATACAGTTGTCGTGAGTCAACCTGTTACCACTTGACATATGACTAGTAAAAACTACGCCGTTAATAAAAATGGAACGATATACGCTTCAACAAATTTAAATGGGTACAAATGGGGTAGTGCAATGCGCACCACACGATGCTGATTCCTGTTAGCGTGGCATAGCCTCTCCTACCCAATTCCGATTGTCACCTCCTAGTAGCTATGAATATAAGGGTGGGGAATCCCGGGCAACCTCAGCAACCTATCTGGAGATCGGGTAACCAACCCCGGTGGAAAGAAAGGTCAGGGCTGACGAGAGCGGGAGAAATTGCCCTCCGAAAAAGGGGTTGGGCGTGGGGCTACTAACCCTACCCCGGAAAAACCATTTGTTACGAAACCTCTAAAGAAGCCTCGGACAGGACGGACTTTGAGAAGACGACTCAAGCGAGACAAGGAAATGAGTATCCGAACATGGAACGTGCGAACCCTATACAAAACAGGAACGCTAAAACAACTACTCCCCACACTAGAGCAAAGACCAGGGGCGAGCTGGGCAGACAAAATCCAGGAGGTCGCTCGATCCATACTCGGAAGTCCAAACTGGAGAAAGGCGGCAGAGGACAGGGATGGCTGGTGGAAGAAAATAGAGGAGGCCAATGTGCGATTTGGCCTGTAGCGCCATTGGGTGGAAACGCTTCAACAACGCATTGCGATTATTAAAATTCACTACCAAAAGGGTGAATATTTGGCGGTCACAGTGCATAAAACTAAAGCATTTTTGGGTCATCGAGAAGCAATTTCTCGGCCAAAAATTGTGAAACTGGTGGAAAAGTTTGAGCTGTTGGGACAAGTTACTTATGTGAAGAACCGAACTCGTGCACGTCGCTCAAGAACAACTGAGTTGTTGAGGAAAAGAGGAAAACCCAGGTTTGTTAATTTCTCGCCAATCTTTGGAATTGGGCATTCCACAAACGATATTACACCGTTATTTGCATAAAGACTCAGGTCTTAAGGCTGTTAAAGTACAATTAACAGAAGAACTCACGCCTACCGACAATCAACAACGTCGTGTCTTTGCTGATTGGGTTCTTGAAATGCATCAAACTGATTCGGAATTTCATCGAAAAATCATCTTGAGTGATGAGGACCATTTTTACCTTGGAGCCTGTGCCAACAAGCAGAATTGTCGCATTTGGGGCTCGTAAAACCCAAAAATCATTGTTGAAAAGCCACTCCGTCCCCAACGTGTAACTGTTTGCTGCGGTTTTTGGTATGGCGTGATCATCGGACCTTACTTTTTCGAAAATATGGCTGGAGCAACTATTACAGTGAATGCATTGCGCTATCTAACGCTGATGAATGATTTTGCATGGCCGGAATATGAATATGTGCTCAAGGCAGAGTTGCCTAACTGCCTAAAGCGAAAGGTTTTCAACCAGTGTGTCCTTCCAGTCTTTACCTACGGAGCCGAAACCCAAACACTGACTAAACGGACAATAAAGAAAATACGAGTTACGTAACTAGCGATGGAACGATCAATGCTGGGAATCTCTCTCAGGGATCACATAACAAATACTGAAATACGCAGACGATCCGGAGCTGCAAACGCCGTAGAGAATAACTGTACTAAAATGGAACTGGGCGGGACACATTGCGATATCTGCTGATGACAGATGGACAAGACGAATCCTTGAATGGAGGCCTAGATCGGAAGTCTTCAGAAATAGAGGGCGTCCTCCCGCCAGATAGACCGACGACTTAAAACGCATCAGTACCAACTGGATGCAGACAGCACACGACCGAGGACAACTATTGAGGGAGGCTTACGTCCAGCAGTGGACTTCAATAAGCTGATTGAAGATGATGATGATGGCCGGAATTGGAAGATATTGATGTGGACGACGTTTATTTTCAACAAGACGGCGCGCGGCGCTATGTGCCACACAAGTAACGATAACATCGCTCTTTTGCGTGAAAAGTTTCCTGCCGCGCGATCACAATTGGCCACCGAGATCTTGTGAATTAACACCTCTACACTTTTTTCTTTCGGGCTACAAAAAAGATAAGGTCTAATATGAATAGATATGAATTTAAAAGATAAGGTGTATACCAATGGCCCACAATCGATTCAAGACCTCAAAGATGGAATTCGTGAAGTTACCGAGGACATACAGCCGCAAATTGGTAAGGGAAAATTTGATGAAAATAATATGGTCCTGTTAGCGTAGCCGTGGCATCCATTTGGCTAATAATTGATTTTCATTATTAATAAAAATACTCGTTTTTAGTGTTCCGTACCGAAAACGGAACCCTTATAGGATCACTTTGTTGTCCGTCTGTCTGTCTGTCTGTCTGCCTGTCCTAAACCTACATCCGCCTACATCCTACATCCGCCTAAAACAGTTGGCGCTTTATAGCTCGCATTCCAGTACAGATGATTTATTAATAAGAGACGTCTTGGGATTAGGTCTAACTTCAGCTGATTTGGAACCTACCATCAACACTCAGGCATTTCTCCACCCTTCGAAGCTGTCATTGGTCAATTACCATTTAGCGCTTACGAATGTCCTCCAACTTCGGGTGTATAAGGACGGTTCAAAATCCAACAGTGGTACAGGGGCTGCCTTTGTTGTCTACTTTGACGGAGAGGAGGTACATTATAAGCAGTTTAGACTAGAGTATTACTGCTCTATCTGCCAGGCGGAGCTTATAGCCATACAACACGCCTTGCGTTATGTGGAAGAGCAATCCTACTGCTCTTGCTCTATTTTATGTGAAAGCCGTTCCGTTCTTGACGCATTGAAACACATGAATTCGTCCAGTGAATTGTTAATGGAAACCTGGAAAATAGCTGCTCGTGTATCGAAGAAGATCAAGCTCCAATGGCACTGGGTTAAAGCTCACGCTGGAATCGAGGGTAATGAGAGAGCAGACAGGCTTGCCAAATTTGCAGCAGACATGGAAGATCTCCCCATCGCTTATAGCAGATTGCCTAGGCAAGCACTAAAATCGAATTCCAAGGAACACTTTGAAAATCTCTGGCAGGATAGATGGTAGACGGCTAAAACAAGATGAAAACAGGATGGAAACTTGTAGACCAAGACGTTTATACCATCCATCACAGCCTGGAAAAGCTTTAACCTCAGTCTGTCACACCACTCGGTTCAACTAATAACTGGCCATGGTAACTTCAAGGCGTATCTTCACAGATTTTGCAGGAGGGATTCTCCGTTATGCAAGTGTGGTGAAAACGACCATTCAACGCTTACGAATGTCCTCCAACTTCGGGTGTATACGGACGGTTCAAAATCCAACAGTGGTACAGGGGCTGCCTTTGTTGTCTACTTTGACGGAGAGGAGGTACATTATAAGCAGTTTAGACTAGAGTATTACTGCTTTATCTTCCAGGCGGAGCTTATAGCCATACAACAACAACAACAAGCACTAAAATCGAATTCCAAGGAACACTTTGAAAATCTCTGGCAGGATAGATGGTAGACGGCTAAAACAAGATGAAAACAGGATGGAAACTTGTAGACCAAGACGTTTATACCATCCATCACAGCCTGGAAAAGCTTTAACCTCAGTCTGTCACACCACTCGGTTCAACTAATAACTGGCCATGGTAACTTCAAGGCGTATCTTCACAGATTTTGCAGGAGGGATTCTCCGTTATGCAAGTGTGGTGAAAACGACACTGCGGAACATGTCATCTTTTCGTGTCCAGATACCGCACAGTGGAGACAAACTCTGAAGCTAGACTTCAAACAAAATGGACTTAACTGGCCTAATAACCAAGAGCAGCTTAAGTCAATTAAAAAGACTAAAGATTGGTGGCTTACCTTCGACAATAATGCGAAAAAACTAACCAGGCTAAACCACGACAGTCGGTTTAGTTAAACAAAGATCAATATGATACAAACTGAAAATAGGTCTTGGCATCAGTAGATTAAGAAACACAGCCAGCATAGTGTCGAGCTCGACGGAATGCTGACTTTCATATGCACACATATGAAAAATCAAACAAATAGGCTGTCTATCTGTCCGTCTGTCTGTCTGTCTGTCTGTTTGTCTGTCTGTCTGTCTGACCGTCCGTCTGTCCGTCTGTCCGTCTGTCCGTCTGTTCGTCTGTCCGTCCGACCGTCTGTCTGTCAAGACCATTTTTCTCAGGAACGCGTAGAGGTACCAAGTTGAAATTTGTATCAAATACTCGGGTCAGCGGTCTCTTTCAGCTGTGAAAAAATCAAAGTTGTAAGTCAACGCGAACAAAATATATGACCGTTTATGTCGCATATTTTGAGATTTCACAAGGGAATCAAAACCTATAGGGTACTTCCCGTTGACATTGAATTATGAAATATGGCAAGAAGCGGTGTCTTACAGCACATGTAAAGGGAAAAATCTGAAAACCGTAAATATGTAGTTTAATTACAAGAAAAATGCTATTTTTACTGAAACTTATGAATTTACTATTAGAAACTTATGAAAATACACTAATGTTGTCGTAGTGGTATTGTCAGGCTCCAGAAGCATATGGGTTGCATACAGTTAGGTCCTAAGGTTAAAAAGTATGTGTTGGCACCAAGCTGTTTATTCTGAATTTTCTTTGTTTATATTCGTTATATTTCATCACGTACGCTCTATATACATAATATATACAGGGTATATATTATGTCTAAATTTTGCTTGTTTATAACCGACATGCGACATACTCAAGTCCCGTAACATCCTGTATATATTATATTTCGTCTAATTTTTCTTTATAATCTACGTAATATGTTGATAATCTACATAATAATACTATACTATAATCTACATAATCTACATAATATGTTGTAGATAATATGATTTAAATATATTATAGTTAAATCACGTTCGCCCTATATTTTTTGGTAGTCAATTGCCCAAAAAGCAGTCAATTGAACAACTGAATGTTAAGAGTATCGAAATAGATCTAGAAATAGTTAATATATTAGTTTATATTAGATATGGAAATAGTTAGATCTTAATATAAGTTAGTGAATAAGTGTAATACTAAAATAAAGTTTTCTTTTTATAAGTTTAAAAATATTCGCGTTATTTAAAAAAATTACCCTGTATACCTTTATACAGGGTATATAGGTATACAGGCAAAATTGAGCAGTAAAAACAAATAATGAAGTTCCAGAACCCCTAAACACTCATAGTGATTGGGGGATGTATGGTAATAAAATATAGGGTAGAATTCCATCGTACGACAGCGACATCTTGAGGTTATGCTTGCAGCGGTACTAAGATGCTCCTGATTTTATGAGGGACACTTGTCAAGTTAACTGAATGTGCTTGCTACTTCCTCCACAAAAAAGATACCTTACTTACAAGTTTGTTTCCGTACAAACCGTTTCCGTTTGTTTCCCTCGATGCGCGAGTCACAACTCGCACTTGGCCGGTTTTTTTTTTCACATATCAAAATAAAACTTCGTATTGGAAAACCCTATATAATAAAAAAATTATTTTTTTGATATATTAGCACCTTTTGCGATCTCTAGTTGAGTTTAAATTGTTGGGTAGAACTGCAGAAGAATAAAAAATACATTTTGAAAATAATGCGCTAATATCTAGTTTGCACTCTATAAAGCGATATGCTATTATCTAAAAACTATAACAAATATTCCTTATAATTTAAAATTTGAAAGCTGTAAAATAACTTACAAATTTCATGTGAGATTCGTTTTGGTAGTCCTAAAAACTCAATAATTGTTATAGAGCTCCGGAAAGACTGAATATATATTCAAGCTGTTTTCCGTTTGTTTTAAATTTAAAATTTGTAAATTATTGTAAACAGAGAGAAAGAGAGAGAATACATTTACTGTATATTTTATACATTATACAAAAGGCTATCGACCACAAGGTCTGGGCAGAAGGTGTTCGTAAATATTTTCAAGATTTTATTAATTCATTTGTATCAGAACGTAACTATGAAATTATAAAACAGTTGAATACATTTCTTATTTACGTAGATCTATTAATAGTTGGGAATTTCTTAATTACAATTATGTATCAACGATCGTTATTCCGTGGAAATAAATTATAATAGCTATAAGCCACAAGTAATAATTACGTAGTGTAGTAAGTAACGTTTGAATTAAAATACTAAGATAGAATATTGCATTTCTATTCGTAATTAGTTTAGTAGTTTGTAATATCTGCTCCAAATTGTATGTTCAAATATACTTTTTGTGCCGTGCGTGACACATGTCGAGTGCGTAGAGTTGAAATATATAGCAAATGACGATAATATATTGTAAATAAATAAAACGTTTAAATGTCACATGGAACAGATGAGTTGTGTGAGGTTTTCGCAAATGCGTAAACTGAAATCTGCATAAATAGAACAACATCGAAATTAAAACAAGATTAGATGGATTTACGAGCCCTTGAATTAACAATGTAACGTTTAGCGGTGCGATAAATAGGTACTAGCCGCTGTAAATTCAAGCGTATGCAAATTAGAGACTCAGGTGCAAGAAATGTTCTGCTTTTCTGAATGGGTAGTTCCAGTGGGCGACAACCGCATCTTTTAATAAGATATTAAAATTATTTTATTAATCGTGACGCACGCGTTGAACAATTTTGTGCAATATCTTTGAGAAATATAAAAACTGTTGCCGCATACATCACACTTGAGCTTGAACTTGAATATTTATAATTGTTTTGAGTATTTATATATATTATAACTTGAGTAATTGTTTAGATTGTTAATTAATTAAAGTAATTCTCTGTCTAGTAGCCACAACGCTACAACGAGTATTTTTAAGCGAAAGTTTATTTGATTGTGAAGAGGAGGATATGCCATTAATAATCTCTTGTTTGTCCAGTCTTGTCTGTCTAGTCCTCTTAGGTAGTGTAGTTCACAACATACTTGCCCGGCAACGCGGGAAGAACCAGGCTTCGATTCCTGGTCGGGGAGGCAATAACTAAGGCGGTTTTCACTAACCATCCGGGCTGCTTACCCTGAATGATTGCGAAATATATGATAACGGGATAGCGCATACTAAAAGTCACTATTGGATGTATAGACTGTTTAGTCCAGGGGTGGGCAATAGTTTTAGCTATCGGGCCATATTGCGTATGAAAATTTGACTTCGGGCCGCATTTAATAATTTTCTATTTAGTTATTTGCATACCACGACCGTTGCATCTACACTTGCCTAGACAAAACAAAATTGTTGGGGTTTTTCAAAGAAGACGATAGTGAGTCAAAAAAATCTGCCACGAAACCTCCCCTAATAATGGCTCGCCAACCACGTTAAAAACTGTAAGGGAGCCCTACATGTGTCTAAGATGAAAGTCCAGGTCCTACTTAGGACTGTAGCACCGTTAGAGAGAGAGAGTTAGAAATTCCCAACTATCAATAGATCTACGTAAATAAGAAATATGTTTCGCCTTGTTGGTCGTATATGTATCTGCGATGTTAGGATGTGTTGATTTGATTTCTCGGGGATTCCGCGTTTGCGTTAGGGATTGGCTCATAATAACCGGATTCTCGTCGTTTCTAAAGGTCCTCTAAGGGTGCTACAGTCCAAAGTAGGACCTGGACCTCCATCTTACACACATGTAGGGAGCCCTTACAATTTTTAACGTGGTTGGCGACCCATTATTAGGGGAGGTTTCGTGGCAGTTTCTTTTTACTGTAATGACTTTGCCACAGCCTTGCACAGAAGGACGGTAGCTTATTTTTCCATACCCAGGATTTGAACCCGGGACTTGTGGCTTAGCAATCTGACACCTTGACTACTAGGCCACCACCGCCCCGGCAAAATAACATATTCGCCATATTAATATAGATAGACGTCCTTGATAGATATACACGTCATGACGGGTTAACCGTTAGACGTATACCAGGGGGGTGACACTTTTTTGGGGACACGAGAGCACTTGTGGACACGAATCCACGGATTAATTGTCATGGTATGGAATACGGAAACCATGCCTAAGGAATGGAAAAAAGGCTTCATATGCCCAATTCATAAAAAGGAAAATAAGAAGGACTGCGCTAACTACCGAGGAATCACTCTTTTAAATATAGCCTACAGGGTGCCGTCAGCAGTAATATGCAAAAGACTTGCAATATATTCAGAAGAAATGTTAGGCGATTACCAGTGTGGATTCCGAAGCAACAGGTCGACCATAGATCAAATTCACACGCAAAGACAAATAATGGAAAAATGTTATGAGCATAACATAACATTCTATAGCATATATATTGAATACAAACAGGCGTTTGATAGTGTCTCCAGAAAAGAGCTAATGAGACTATTACTGGTACTAGGAGTACCCATGAAACTGGGTAGACTTCAAGGACCAACACTAACTGAGTCAAGTGCGCAAGTCCTAATAGACTCACGGAAGACTTTGCAATAGGAACGGGAGTAAGACAGGGCGATACCTTATCTGCAATGTTGTTCAACCTACTGCTGGAGGCAGTAATCAGAGAGGTGAACGTAACAGGCACCCTAACAACTAGAGCAGCGCAAGTGGGAGCATACGCTGACGATATATACATCGCATCAAGAGGTAGGGAGCACCTAAAAGAAGTAACAGCGAGACTTGAACAAAAATGTGAACCATGCGGACTGATAATAAACGAAAATAAAACAAAGTACATGAGACGTGGCAGGGAGCAAGTGACAGATTTAAGACCAATACAAGTAAATGGTAGAAACTACGAGGAAGTGACCGAGTTTACCTACCTAGGGGCTAAGTTAACGAGCCAAAATAAGATGAGTGAGTAAATCGCTCACAGAATTATGTTAGCGAGGAAAGCATACTTTGCCAACAGGAAACTGCTAGGATCCAAATTACTGAGCAGAAAAGCTAAACTGAAAGTGTGCAAAACATTAATCCGTCCAATAATCACTTATGCGGGGGAATCATGGACACTATGCAAAAGTGCTGAGGAAGCTTTAAGAGTATGCGAGAGAAATATCATAAGAAAAATATATGGAGGGATACAGGAAGATGAAGGATGGAGAATAAGAACCAACGCAGAAATAGATGGAATACTCGAGGGAAGAGACATTGTGAGGCATGTGAAGGCGCAGAGGCTAAGGTGGTTCGGGCACATCATGCGAATGAAGGACGACCGAACCCCAAAAGCTCTGACGCTATGGTTCCCTGCCGAAAAGAGATCGACAGGCAGGCCACGAATACGATGGAGAGACGACGTTATTAAACGACGTTAAAGACTTGAAAGTACTCGAGGTGCGGCAATGGCCTCACGCAGTACAGGACAGAAGGATATGGAGGGACGTTGTAAAGCAGGCCAAGGGCCATAGAGGGCTGTAGCGCCAAGGAATAAGAAGACATTCTTTTGGGTAACCTTATGACAGAAGTTCTAATGAATTGGAAGCAATAATAGATTAGTGTTGTTTAGATTACCTTACATACACATTTCTAAAGTTTATTGTTCATGTCGCCATTGAGCCAAAATTTGTGGAAAACACTTCTTTCCAAACGCCTACCAAGATTAAACTAAATCGCCGCTATACCCGTCGGGATGTGCCAAAATGCGGTCGAAAACTTTGGAAATCGACTTTATGAATGTATTGTTGTCGGGGCAATCATCTTTTTGATGTCATCTTCTAAACGTGATCTATAAAACGGCGTAATGTACCGAATGAAATAAAATAAACCCCATTTTTTGGCAATTTACGCGTTTGTTTTTAATAGCCCCTCAAAACTGCTATATCTGTTTTTGCGCCCTATATCATGATTTCTGGTCTCCTGATGTCTTTGACGTCGTTGATCATGAAAATGTACTCAAAATTCCAAAATTGAAAATAGCGAATCCAATATGGTGGAGAATTTTTCTAAAAAGTATTCAATTTTGTTCTAACTCAGGATTTAGGTCTATTTGAGGTCTGATTACGAAACTGAATTAAAAATTCTAAAATTCAGAATGACTCCGGATTTTTTGACACTCTTATGGATGACCTTATGACAGAAGTTCTAATGAATTGGAACCATTAATAGATGGCACTGTGCACAGAAATTTCAAAGTATTTAGTGTTGTTTAGATTACTATATATACACATATCTAAAATTTATTGTTTACATCGCCATTGTGTCAAAATTTGTGGAAAACACTTTCATGTTTGCAAACCCCTACCAAGATTAAACTGAATCGCAAAGTTGTTCCTACGATTTTAAATGTTGAATCTGGTGTCTTATTAATTATTAATATTATTATTAATATTTTATGCACATCCACATTGTAATATTTTTTAATATACAGATCTTTCTTTTCTATTTTACTTTGTAAATACCCATTCTTTAATACACGGGAAGCGATTCCGGGATAACTGCGCAGTTCAAGGGATCACCTTGTCTGTACTACCTACATCCCCAAAAAATATATTCCGTTTCTATTCCATATTGTAAACTTATTTTTAGGGTTCCGTACCGAAAACGGAACCCTTTGTTGTCCGTCTGTCTATATGTCTATATGTCTGTCCGTCTGTCTGTCTGTCCGTCTGTCTGTCTGTCTGTCCGTCTGTCCGTCTGTCCGTCTGTCCGTCTGTCCGTCTGTCCGTCTGTCCGTCTGTCCTTCTGTCCGTCTGTCTGTCTGTCAAGACCATTTTTCTCAGAAACGCTTAGAGGTAACAAGTTGAAATTTGTATCAAATGCTCGGGTCTGCGGTCTCTTTCAGCTGTGAAAAAATAAAACTTGTAAGTCAACGCGATCAAAAGATGTGACCGTTTATGTCGCATATTTTGCGATTTCACAAGGGAATCAAAACCCATAGGGTACTTCCCGTTGACCTAGAATCATGAAATTTGGCAAGAAGCGGTGTCTTACAGAACATGTAAAGGGAAAAATCTGAAAACCGTAAATATGTAGTTTAATTACAAGAAAAATGCGAATTTACTATTAGAAACTTATGAAAATACATTAATGTGTTGCGTGGTATTGTCAGGCACCAGAAGCATATGGGTTGCATACAGTTAGGTCCTCTTAAAGGTCACAACTCGCACTTGGCCGGGTTTTTTTTCCTTTATATAAAATGTAAATACATATTTTGTATCTTATATATACATGTAAATAACAAATTAAATTGTTTTTCAATTTAACCCTACTTAAATTACATTATATTCCCGCATATATTTGATACAACATTCATAAATCCCGCCCTTGATAATTAGTTCCTACGAACTAAACATAGATGGCGCACATCTGTCACAGAAATTCATTAGTGAGTGTCCAGTCTATCTTAAGTTATTTGTCTTAGACGTATACTGAGCGCTCGGTCGTGTGACGCGTCTATTTATAGCTATCTGGTTTCAGGTCATGCGCGTTGTTTGCGGTGCTTGCGTTTGCTTGGTCGTATATGTATCTAAGATGTTTCTGAGTATGTATCTGACACTCAAGGTGCCGTCTGGTTTCTTCTGCAAGAAAACATCCAAGAAAGGGAGTCGTTGATGTTTACTGTAGAGATAATAAACATCAACGACTCCCTTTTTTCGATGTTTTCATACAAAAGAAACCAGACGGTACATTGAGTCTCAGATACATACTCAGATAAACACTACTCAGAAACATCTCAGATATATATACGACCAACAAGGCGAACAAATAAGCGTACTCCGTTTACGATGACTACCTCCATTGTGAAATTGATTTGCTCGTGCTAGGAGTTAAGATGGATGAAGAATCATCTACTCTAACGTTGGGCCAGATTACAAATGTGCCTTTCACATATCTTAGCCAGAGTGTACATTTAAGTGTAGCTGATGAGATTGCTTTTTCCTCAAAATCTGTAAGAAATCAGAGGCTTTCAGAAATAGGTTGCCTCCGTGTCGGATTGTGCCAGGCAGCGCGATAGCGCCTCGTTCATTTATCTGCGAGTAATGCCGATCGATGTGAGCGTTGTTGATATTTTAAGTCACTACACGATCAGCTCGATGGCGATGTGTAGGGCTAAAACGGTTAAAGAAATTTGTAAAATGCTTCGCGGGCCGCATAAAATGTCAACGGGGCGCGCATGCGGCCCACGGGCCGCCATGTGCCCAGGCCTGGTCTTGTCCGTCTAGTGCATCTAAGTGCGTCTAATCCGGCTAGGCCGTCTAGTCCGTTTAGTCTTGTCTAGTCCGTTTAGTCTGTCTAGTCCATTTAGTCCGTCTAGTCGTTTAATCTTGTCTAGTCCGTAAAGTCCGTCTAGTCCATTTAGTCCGTCTAGTCCACAACTTCGTCTAATCCGTCTAGTCCGTATGATCAGATCTAGACAGATCTGTATAGCCTTGTCTATCTAATCTTGCCTGTCTAGTCTTGTTTATCTAGTCTAGTCTAGTAAAATGCTTCGCGGGCCGCGTAAAATGTCGACGGGAGCCGCATGCGGCCCACGGGCCGCCACGTGCCCAGGCCTGGTCTAGTCCGTCTAATGCATCTAAGTGCATCTACTCCGGCTAGTCCGGCTGGTACGTCTAGTCCGTCTAGTCCGTCTAGTCGTTTAGTCTTGTCTAGTCCGTATAGTCCTTCTAGTCCATTTAGTCCGTCTAGTCCACAACTTCGTCTAATCCGCCTAGTCCGTCTGGACAGATCTAGACAGATCTGTATAGCTTTGTCTATCCAGTCTTGCCTGCATAGTCTTGTTTATCTAGCCTAGTCTAGTAAAATGCTTCGCGGGGCGCATACAATGTCGATGATGCCCGCCACGTGCCCAGGCCTGGTCTAGACCGTGTAGTGCATCTAAGTGCGTCTAGTCCTGCTACTCCATCTATTCTGTCTAGTCCGCCAAGTCGTTTAGTATCGTCTAGTCCGTATAGGCCGTCTAGTCTGTCTGTCCTCCTCGGTGGTGTAGTTGACAACATACCCGCCTTTCAATGCGGGAGACCCGGGTTCGAATCCTGCTCGGGGAGACAACAACTAGGGCGGTTTTCAATGACCGTCCGGGCTGCCCACCTTGAATGAATGCACAATATGCGATACCGGGGTGGCGTATACTAAAAGCCAAGTTGGAAAAAGTCTTGCCTGTCTAGTCTAGTCTAGTAAAATACTTCGCGGGCCGCATAAAATATCGACGTGGGCCGCAAGCGGCCCACGGGCCGCCACCTGCTCACGTCTAGTCTAGTTCGTCTAGTGCATCCAAGTGCGTCTAGTCCGGCTAGTCCGGCTAGTCCGCTTAGTCTTGTCTAGTCCGTTTAGTCTGTCTAGTCTATTTAGTCCGACTAGTCCGTCTAGTAGTTTAGTTTTGTCTAGTCCATTTAGTACGTCTAGTACACAAGTTCGTCTAATCCGTCTAGTCCGTCCAGTCAGATCTAAACAGATCTGTATAGTCTTGTCCATCTAGTCTTGCCTGTCTAGTCTTGTTTATCTAGCCGAGTCCAGTAGAATGCTTCGTCGGCCGCATAAAATGTCGATGCGGGCCGCAATGTGCCTAGGCCTGGTCTAGTCCATCTAAGTACGTCTAGTCCGGCTAGTCCGTCTATTCCGTTTAGTCTTGTCTAGTGCGTTTAGTCTGTCTAGTCCATTTAGTCCGTCTAGTCCGTCTAGTCGTTTAGTCTTGTCTAGTCCGTATAGTCCATCTAGTCCATTTAGTTCGTCTAGTCCTCTAGTTCGTCTAATCTGTCTAGTCCCTCTGGTCAGATCTAGAGAAATCTGTATAACCTTCTGTGACTAGTCCTGTCTGTCTAGTCTTGTCTGTCTACTCTTGTCAGTCTAGTCTTGTCAGTCTAGTCTTGTCTGTCTAGTCTTGTCTGTCTAGTCTTGTCTGTCTAGTCTTGTGTGTCTAGTCTTGTGCGTCTAGTCTTGTGTGTCTAGTCTTGTCTGTCTAGGGTTGTCTGTCTAGTCTTGTCTGTCTAGTCTTGTCTGTCTAGTCTTGTCTGTCTAGTCTTGTCTGTCTAGTCTTGTCTGTCTAGTCTTGTCTGTCTAGTCTTGTCTGTCTAGTCTTGTCTGTCTAGTCTTGTCTGTCTAGTCTTGTCTGTCTAGTCTTGTCTGTCTGGTCTTGTCTGTCTGGTCTTGTCTGTCTGGTTTTGTCTGTCTAGTCTTGTCTGTCTAGTCTTGTCTGTCTAGTCTAGTCTGTCTAGTCTTGTCTGTCTAGTCTTGTCTGTCTAGTCTTGTCTGTCTAGTCTTGTCTGTCTAGTCTTGTCTGTCTAGTCTTGTCTGTCTAGTATTGTATGTGAAGCTCATTAATTAAAGTAAATACGTAGATTTGTTTTGCTAAACTTGAGCCATAAAACAAGTTTTTATTTACGACTGCGTTATCTATTTTAGAACTTAATCTTTCGACATGTATATAAATGAAATCGGGGGAATTACTTTTCAGTAGCATTTGAATTCCTTTGGTTTGGAACAATGTGCCCTCGTCGCAAATAAATTAAGGTCATTAGAAAATATTTAATCAACGTGCTATAATTCGTTGAGTAAACAAAATGTAATTAGCTTAGAAATTTGGCGTTAACCTGAATTTAAATAGAGTTGTGTTAGAGTTGTGATGGATTGATGATGCGTTCTTGCAGGGTTAGTGTAGAAAGTAATTGGTATAGAGAGAAGTATCTGATTGAATCGGAGGCAATGTATGCAATGGAGAAGAAAAAGAAAATGACATTGAATAATGAAGTGAAATGGGATGGAGGGCGTCGACGTGGGTGCACATTCCAGATGTGTCGGTCGATTAGTATGTTGACAGTAGAATGTACGGGGCTGCGAGTGTAGAGCGGCACCCCCAGACCAAGATATTCGATATAAAACCAGCGGACTTCGCGCTAATGAGACCTCCCTGCCGTAGCTCTCCTGCGTGTCCATTACCAGATTCATTAAGACGGCCTAATATGACATGATTGTCTCCTTTCATACATATGTAACGCCCAATTACATATTCTCAGCCATTATTTCAATTTACCTTACACGCAACTTACAACTTGAAAAATACTAATTATTTCATAAATACCACCATATAAATTATTATCTCTATCATCTCTTATACACACTGCATACTACTACCAAATTAAATAACGTCTCTTCGAACAGGATGACTTAAAAAAAAACTTTCAAATCTGGCGTGTATCATCGGAATTTCCTCAAAAGCTCCTGCAAATCGTGATTTCATCTGCACTACAACTGCGATATTTTTAGCCATGATCATAAAAAAATGTAACCGTGCTTGGTGTATGTTCCAGTATACACACATTTTTTCGCAAAGTACGTAATTTGCGTGTTATTATTTAGCAAATGGAAAGTATACAGTGCAATATAAATAAATCGATCATACGTCATGGATGTAAGGAGTCGCAATGACGCAATCTATAAACATCCTCGTTATTATTATTAGTTCGAAAATTTCTATGAAATTGTCATCACACACATCTGCTTTTCTCTTCTCAATAATTGGAGTGAAAGGCTTTTTTGCACTACATTCGAAAGTCTAATTAATAACTGGAGCAATTCATTAGGTAATCTACGTTTATAGTAAATTAGGGCAACCAAAAATATTCGATCGTAAAAAATGATCTATAAATATGAAAATATGCTCTGCAAAGAATAAAAGTATGCCTCATAATAATTTACAAAATTCGCTCAATTTACACGGTAGATATATTCCTGGATAATGCAGAACTAATCCTAACCTAATAACGTAACCTGAGCAGATTTCTCTCCTTCCTGGATTACATAAAAACCGTGTAAAACGAAACCGTGTAAATTGAATACCGTGCAAACTGAATACCGTGTAAATTGAGTACCGTGTAAATTGGGTATCGTGTAAATTGTGTACCGTGTAAATTTAGTATCGTGTAAACTGAGTACCCTGTAAATTGAGTAGCGAGTTAATTGAGCACCGTGTAAATTGTGTACCCTGTAAACTGAGTACCCTGTAAATTGAGTACCCTGTAAATTGAGTACCGTGTAAATTAAGTATCGTGTAAATTGAGTACCCTGTAAATTGAGTACCGTGTAAATTGAGTATCGTGTAAATTGAGTATCGTGTAAATTGAGTACCCTGTAAATTGAGTAGCGATTTAATTGAGTACAGTGTAAATTGAGTACCCTGTAAATTGAGTACCCCGTAAATTGAGTACCGTGTAAATTGAGTACCGTGTAAATTGAGTATCGTGTAAATTGAGTACACTGTAAATTGAGTAGCGATTTAATTAAGTACAGTGTAAATTGAGTACCCTGTAAATTGAGTACCGTGTAAATTGAGTACCGTGTAAATTGAGTATCTTGTAAATTGAGTACCCTGTAAATTGAGTAGCGATTTAATTGAGTACAGTGTAAATTGAGTACCCCGTAAATTAAGTACCCCGTAAATTGAGTACCGTGTAAATTTAGTACCGTGTAAATTGAGTACCCCGTAAATTGAGTACCGTGTAAATTGAGTAGCGATTTATTTGAGTACAGTGTAAATTGAGTACCCTGTAAATTGAGTACCGTGTAAATTGAGTACCGTGTAAATTGAGTATCGTGTAAATTGAGTACCCTGTAAATTGAGTAGCGATTTAATTGAGTACAGTGTAAATTGAGTACCCTGTAAATTGAGTACCCCGTAAATTGAGTACCGTGTAAATTTAGTACCGTGTAAATTGAGTACGGTGTAAACCAATTGATAGGTGTATACTCTTAAATCTGATATAAAATATATGATTTTTTTCTTATTTTAACAAACTATTTAAATATTACTTCAAGATATTATTTTGTTTTCGTACAGTATAATCTCGGTAATTCGCTCGTTGGTTATTCGGACGACACGTTCAGTAATCCGGCGGTCTAGAGACCGTTCGCGCTCTTCCTTCCTACCACTCTTTCTGATAATGTGGCGGTTGTCTGGTCTCCTATGTGTCGGATTATCGAGATTATACTGTATACAAACATGAACGGCAAAAACATAAATACAAAAGAATATATTGGAAAACTAGCGAAAAATCTTTATAGATCATTATAGAGCACTGAATTATCTACAAAGGCCGATTCTCATATTCGCGACACTCAGCTACGCGACGTCACGCTACATCGCTTGTCAAATAATGAATACATTGTTTGAAATGGTTCTCACTATGGCTACGCGACGTGCCCATTTAAAACAATGTAATCATTATTTGATAATCGATGTCGCAAGACGTCGCGTAGCTGAGCGTCGCGCATATGAGAATCGGCCTTTATAGATAATTCAGTGCTCATAAGGATATATAAAGAGTTGTTCGCTAGTTTTCCAATATATATTCTTTTGTATTTGTTTTTGCCATTCATGTTTATATACCGTATAATCTCGATAATCCGACACATATGAGACCAGACAACCGCCGGATTATCAGAAAAAGTGATGGGAAAGTGGTGGGAAAAGAGGTTCCATTGTATTTATGTTTTTGCCATTCATGTTTGTATACAGTATAATCTCGATAATCCGACACATATGAGACCAGACAATCGCCGGATTATCAGAAAGATTGGTGGGAAGGAAGAGCGCGAGCGGTGTTCAGACTGCCGGATTACTGAACGTGTCGTCCGATTAACCAGCGAGCGAATTACCGAGATCTATATGTTTTGTGCTAAGGCGTTATCTTGTTATTGTCTGTTAAACTTCGAAACTAGCACTAGATAACTACGAAAACTATCGAAAAACTGTTTATATATCCTTATAGAGAACTAAAGTATATATAAGAATCTATGTGTTTTGTGCTAAGGTATTATCTAGTTATCTTGATATTGTCGGTTAAACTTGAAAACTTGATATTGTCTGCTCCTTGATGATTGCAAAATGTTGCAGACGATAAACAAAGCTCTAAAACTCATATTTTTTTTTAATTTTCTCAAATTTTAAGCGATTAGCACGAAATTTAACTAAAACATTTAGCAATATATGAATAAATAAGCAGTAAAGTTTAAACGAATTCGGTTGACAAAGCTATGAGAAAATCGAGATCAAAGTTTGGAGTCTCTTAAAAATTGATCCAATTGTTTGATGAACAATTTGAGAAGTTTATTCAACTTGGAACTGCAAGTATCATATATAGTTTTAATCTACATTTAATTTAGAAGAATTTTGAAAAAGATTCAGTCAATTTAGACTATTTTCGAAAAAGTTTTGGACAAAAGGTTAATTCAGGCACGATATAAGGTATTTGGCACGGTTTTATAATCGCTAATTCAGGTTTACGTGCCAGCAAAACAAAAAAAGAACATTAGTTTTGTGTTCTATACAAAATTCCGCGTCTTTTGAAGTATTATGTGTCAATATCCATGACATGTCAAAATTCGCGAATTCGAAGGGTCTTTAAAAAATCGCGATTTTCGACACCTCTCCGATTTTTACATGTTATATATCAAATCACGCAGAATTTTACACAGATTATGCTGATTTTAATCGTTATGCAATTTAGTTTACAATAGCTCAGACAATCTTAAAAAAACCGGCCAAGGGCGAGTTGTGACTCGCGCACCGAGGGTTCCGTACAAACATGTAAGTAAGGTATCTTTAGGAGGACCTAACTGTATGCAACCCATATGCTTCTGGTGCCTGACAATACCACGCAACACATTAATGTATTTTCATAATTATTTAATAGTAAATTCGCATTTTTTCTTGTAATTAAACTACATAGATACGGTTATACGGATAGATAGATACGGTATTCAGATTTTTCCCTTTACATATGCTGTAAGCTGTAAGAGACCGCTTCTTGCCAAATTTTATGATTCTAGGTCAACGGGAAGTACCCTATAGGTTTTGATTCCCTTGTGAAAACGCAAAATATGCGACATAAACGGTCATATCTTTTGATCGCGTTCTTTCGCGACTTACACTTTCGATCGCGACTTACAAGTTCGATTTTTTCACAGCTGAAAGAGACCGCAGACTCGAGTATTTAATACAAATTTCAAGTTGTTACCTCTACGCGTCCCTGAGAAAAATGGTCTTGACAGACAGACAGACGGACGGACAGACAGATAGACAGACAAACAGACGGACAGACAGACAGGCTTACAACCAAGTGATCCTATAAGGGTTCCGTTTTCAGTACGGAACCCTAAAAACTAAAGAAAATTCAATCACCAAAAATCACCTTGTTATATTGTCTAATATATATTATAATATAGTATTATATGTCTTAAAAAGGAATAGAGCAAATGGGTTTTGATTTTTCTTAAAGCTTAAAAAAATCTTAAAATTTTGTTGTACAATTTGTTAATATTGTTTCGAACAATAAACATAAGCTTATTGTTCGAAACAATATTAACAAATTGTACAACAAAATTTTAAGATTTTTTTAAGCTTGAAGAAAAATCAAAACCCATTTTGCTAGATCTATTCCTTTTTAAGACATATAATACTATATTATAATATATATTAGACAGTATTAGACAGTTTAAAAATGACTTCTAAGTTTGTCTGCAATAAGCAATAATTTTGAAACCAACCACTCGATTGCATTAAAACTTACTTATAGTTTTGACTTAATTGATAAGAAATAAGTGTGCAAAGTTTGAATGAAATCCATGCGAAAATATTGGTGAAAATAAGTTATGCAAATGTTTATTTCATTTCAACGATTTTATCCGACCGCCGTAACAATTTTCAAATCTTACTTAAGATCAATGATGTTGATGATGATCGATGTGTTAAGATGATGATCTTACTTAAGAATGATGTTAATTAATGACATCAGTTAACTGTAACCCTTAACATTTGTTATATCATTATTGTGATCCAAAGCATGAAAATAAATAAATAAATAAATAAGTAAATAGATAGATAGATAGATAGATAGATAGATAGATAGATAGATAGATAGATAGATAGATAGATATATAGATAGATAGATAGATAGATAGATAGATAGATACATAGATAGATAGATAGATAGATAGATAGATAGATAGATAGATAGATATATAGATAGATAGATAGATAGATAGATAGATAGATAGATAGATAGATAGATATATAGATAGATAGATAGATAGATAGATAGATAGATAGATAAATAGATAGATAGATAGAGAGATAGATAGATAGATAGATAGATAGATAGATAGATGGATAGATAGATAGATAGATAGATAGATAGATAGATAGATATGTAGATAGATAGATAGATAGATAGATAGATAGATAGATAGATAGATAGATAGATATATAGATAGATAGATAGATAGATAGATAGATAGATAGATAGATAGATAGATAGATAGATAGATAGATAGATAGATAGATAGATAGATAGATAGATAGATAGATAGATAGATAGATAGATAGATAGATAGATAGATAGATAGATAGATAGATAGATAGATAGATAGATAGATAGATAGATAGATAGATAGATAGATAGATAGATAGATAGATAGATAGATAGATAGATAGATAGATAGATAGATAGATAGATAGATAGATAGATAAATTGATTGATTGAAAATGTATTATATCAGCCTTTTTATAACACATAATATAGTGCTAAAACCTACCCCACATTTTGAAGACAATTATAAAATTCTTTTTAATACTCATGGGATAAGTAATATATTGGTGCACGGTTTTTTGTGCGACAAATGGCTGTTTTGTCAATTCAATTATTACAACATAACTTGGGTAACGCACGCAAATATTCAGTAAAAATCGCTAAATTACATTAAGAAAAACAATTGAATAAATAAAATAAACACAATCAGAATCTCAATATTAAAAAAATGACATCAGTGACTTTTGTGATTTTTTTTTCTTCAGAAAATAAAAATTAAAGAAAACGTTTTAAAATGAGTCGAAATGGTGATACCGGACACTGATGACAGTTCTTATGTCGAATCGACACTACCGAACTACACTAATTGAAAAAGCTAATTCATCATTTATGATTCTATTTTTTTTTTTATGGCCCCTGGACCACAAGCTACGTCCCCTCGCATGAGTAATAAAAATATAAGATGTAAGATACGTCCCCTCGCATGAGTAATAAAAAATATGATCTGCAACTCGTGCGGTATTGTCAATTGCCCTGTCGAGCGAATGAATTTCGCTCTCGTGGGCAATTGACAACTTATCGCCCTAGTTGCACAATATACTATTATATTAACTATGTAATACAAAGTAATATGAAATCACTTTTTTCGTGCGCCTAATTTCACTCTCGTGAGCAATTGGCAACTTACCACACTTGTTGCGCAATATACTATTACAATCACCCGATTGATATATTGTGCTGATATTTTGGGCATTTGATATATTAATTTGAATATTTTTTATTTATGTATTCATCTTAATATAGAAAAAGCTTTTCCGAGTGGTCATAAAACCGCCAATGTATTATTATTCAACGTATTGTTTATGCATTGCAATTTTTTTTTAATTATCTTTAGTTTGTTGTGATTTAATAACGTAGATGAAAGCATTACGACTATGTTGATAATTCGATTTTGACCACCGCGTGAATCAGCCTAAACTATCAAATGCTCTGCTGTGTCTTTTAAATCATCTAATATAAACTTCCTTAGTGTCGAAACAACTTCTTCGGGCTCTTGCTCAGCCTTATGCTCGAGGCAAGTATGTAGATACAATAATGTATATAATGTCTTAATTCGATTTTGGCCACCGCATGAATCAGCCTAAACTATCAAATGCTCAGCTTCTTATTGATTTAGGACTTTGTCCTGTATTGTACTCCTGTCTACGACTCTTGCGATCCAGAACTCCTACCATCTCTTGGGCGGGCGACCTGGGGGGTCTTCTGCTTTTGTGGCCTTCCGTCTTTTGCCCACTTGGCAATTCTATCCTGGTCCATCCTGTCTACATGGTCTCTCCAGTGCCTTCTCCCGGTTCTGACCCATCTGACAACATCTTCCGTTTGTAATTCATCTCGAATGGCGCTGCTTCTTATTTGATCCCGTAGTGTTACGCCTTTTATTGCTCTCAGCGTTTTCATTTCGGTGTTTCGCAAGAGTTTCCTTGTTTTTGTTGTTTCGGCTCGGGTCTCGGCAGCTTATGTTAGGAGAGGTCTTACACAGGTTTTATATATCCTTATCTGGCATTCTGCCGTCATATATTTGTTTTTCCATATTAGGTCTCTTAGGCTACCGGAAATTAATGATGCTTTGATGCAGTTGGCTCTTACTTCCTCAATCAGGTTTTTGCTGCTCGATATTTGCAACCCTAGGTAGTTGAATTTCATGACCTGTTCTATCAAATGCTCGGCTGTGTCTTTTAAATCATCTAATATAAACTTCCTTAGGCTCGAAACAACTTCTTAAGGCTCTTGCTCAGCCTCATGCTCGAGCCAAGGATGTAGATACAATAATGTAGGAAAAGGCATTTACGAGCATATTGATAATTCGATTTTGGCCACAGCATGAATAAAACTAAACTATCAGCTACTCTGGCGTGTCTTTTAAATCAACTAATATAAACTTCCTTAGGCTCGAAACAACTTCTTAATGCTTTTGCTCAGCCTCATGCTCGAGCCAAGGATGTAGATACAATAATGTAGGCAAAAGCAGTTACGACCATATCAATAATTTGATTTTGGCCACCGCCTGAATAAGCCTAAACTATCAAATGCTCTGCTGTGTCCTTTAAATCATCTAATATAAATTTCCTTACAACTTCTTGCGGCTCTTGCTCAGCCTCATGCTGGAGCCAAGGATGTAGATACAATAATGTAGGTAAAAGCATTACGAACATGATGATAATTCGATTTTGGGCAGCGTATGAGTCAGCCTAAATTAGCACATGCTATCCTGTGTCTTTTAAATCATCTAATATAAGCTTTCTTAGGCTCGAAATAACTTCTTGAGGCTCTTGCTCAGCCTCCTGCTCCAGCCAAGGATACAATAATGTAGATAAAAGCATTACGACCATGTTGATAATTCGATTTTGGCCACCGCATGAATCAGCCTAAACTATCAAATGCTCTGCTGTGTCTTTCAAATCAACTAATATAAACTTCCTTAGGCTCGAAAAAACTTCTTAATGCTTTTTCTCAGCCTCATGCTCGAGCCAAGGATGTATATACAATAATGTAGGCAAAAGCAGTTACGACCATATCAATAATCCGATTTTGGCCACCGCCTGAATAAGCCTGAACTATCAAATGCTCTGCAGTGTCTTTTAAATCAACTAATATTAACTTGCTTGGGCTCGAAACAACTTCTTGAGGCTCTTGCTCAGTCTCATGCTCGAGCCAAGGATGAGTGTGTCTCCTAAATCATCTAATATAAACTGCCTTAGGTTCGAAACATTTATTAATTTATTGTGATTTAATAACGTAGATGAAAGCATTACGACTATGTTGATAATTCGATTTTGACCACCGCATGAATCAGCCTAAACTATCAAATGCTATGTCGTTTAAATCACCTAATACAGTATTTCTCAAACTTATTTATCTCATCGCCCACCTGTGATATGCTAAAGGTAATAACACCCGCAAAATGTGCAGGACGAGTTGCGATATCCATTTATCTAATTGAGGTTTAAATATATTTTTTAATGAATATGATAGTTGCGACAGTTACTACGTGGAAATTCATACTTACATTGAATTGAAAAATTCACTATGTTTTAACATTTTTCAAGTTAAAAAATATCCAGTCTATTTCTTATCTCGTAATTGTAAGTATAATGTTGGAAAAGACTTTCCACAAAAGAGCAGTCAATGAAACTAAAATTCTTCATATAAAGTTCGTATCATTCTGCAACCTGACTAAATCTTCTTCCAAAACCGGGCCTGCGTTTTCATAACATGAAAATGGTGTTATTATCTAATCAGGAACTTCCAAATCAAACAAATCTTTGATTCTCTTTTTCATGACATTATATAAGAGTTCCAAATGATTTGTGAATATTAGAATATGACTATCAGACATGGGCGTAGCCAGGATAGATACATACATGTTATATTGAAATAAAGAGACGAGTAAAGACGACTCTCTTCAAGAGAGCATGGTAGATTTGAAGTTTAGGAACCCCTGTGTGTCAGTTTCAAAAGTAAATTGGTGCTTTTCTGTTACTGTATTTTCTAAAACCCCCCCCACGAAACTAAATCCTAGTCCCACAACTAAATCCTGGCTACGTCCATGCCATCAGATATTTCTAGAGTTTCCCGAATTTCCACCAGATTTGGGAATCTATCAAATTGACGAGCCAAAATGTTTTTAAAAAGTAATAATTAATTCCTACTGCCCCTATATAGCTTCCGGGCTACCTAGAGACCCCCAAAATGATCTCAACGCCCACTTTGAGAATCGCTGATCTAATATAAATTTCCTTAGGCTCAAAACAACTTCTTAAGGCTCTTGCTCAGCCGCATTCTCGAGCCAAGGATGGAATATTCCTTTATTAGGACTAGCACAATGAATGCCCAAATTATAACAACAAATCATGGGTTTGCCAGACCCCCAGATGGGACGATAGAGAATTGGGCTTCACAGGAGAACGATATTTTTCTCGTATCGTCTTGTAACAGCGAGACGAACTCTCGTCTCGTCCTCTAATAGAGATTTTTTTGGGTCGTCGAATTCATAAAAAAATTTAAAGCATTTCTTGTGTAAGTATTGGGTAGCAGTAAATATGAAATGTCAATATAAAGGAATTTAAAAAAAACATTGATATTTTCAAAGTTAATTTTCTCAAAAACTAATTTGGGGATTTTTTTCAAATTTTGTGGAGATGTAGGTAGAAGTCTTCATGAATATTTAGCAAATTTTCCCAACACTTTCATATTTATTTCAGCAAATATTGCAGTTTTTTTTAATTCCACCTTGAAAATCAAATTTGTAAAAATTGACATTTTCAAACTTAATTTTGTCAAAAACTAATTTGGGCATTTGTTTCAAAATTTGTAGAGATATTGGTAGAACTGTTTCGGAATATTTAGCAAATCTTCCCAATATTTTAATATTTATTTCAGCAAATATTGCAGTTCTTGTAAATTCCACCTTGAAAATCAAATTTGTAAAAATTGACATTTTCAAACTTAATTTTGTCAAAAACTAATTTGGGCATTTGTTTCAAAATTTGTAGAGATATTGGAAGAACTGTTTCGGAATATTTAGCAAATCTTCCCAATATTTTAATATTTATTTCAGCAAATATTGCAGTTCTTGTAAATTCCACCTTGAAAATCAAATTTGTAAAAATTGACATTTTCAAACTTAATTTTGTCAAAAACTAATTTGGGCATTTGTTTCAAAATTTGTAGAGATATTGGTAGAATCGTTTCGGAATATTTAGCAAATCTTCCCAATATTTTAATATTTATTTCAGCAAATATTGCAGTTCTTGTAAATTCCACCTTGAAAATCAAATTTGTAAAAATTTACATTTTCAAACTTAATTTTGTCAAAAACTAATTTGGGCATTTGTTTCAAAATTTGTAGAGATATTGGAAGAACTGTTTCGGAATATTTAGCAAATCTTCCCAATATTTTAATATTTATTTCAGCAAATATTGCAGTTCTTGTAAATTCCACCTTGAAAATCAAATTTGTAAAAATTTACATTTTCAAACTTAATTTTGTCAAAAACTAATTTGGGCATTTGTTTCAAAATTTGTAGAGATATTGGAAGAACTGTTTCGGAATATTTAGCAAATCTTCCCAATATTTTAATATTTATTTCAGCAAATATTGCAGTTCTTGTAAATTCCACCTTGAAAATCAAATTTGTAAAAATTGACATTTTCAAACTTAATTTTGTCAAAAACTAATTTAGGGATTTGTTTCAAAATTTGTAGAGATATTGGAAGAACTGTTTCGGAATATTTAGCAAATCTTCCCAATATTTTAATATTTATTTCAGCAAATATTGCAGTTCTTGTAAATTCCACCTTGAAAATCAAATTTGTAAAAATTGACATTTTCAAACTTAATTTTGTCAAAAACTAATTTGGGCATTTGTTTCAAAATTTGTAGAGATATTGGAAGAACTGTTTCTGAATATTTAGCAAATCTTCCCAATATTTTAATATTTATTTCAGCAAATATTGCAGTTCTTGTAAATTCCACCTTGAAAATCAAATTTGTAAAAATTGACATTTTCAAACTTAATTTTTTCAAAAACTAATTTGGGGATTTGTTTCAAAATTTGTAGAGATATTGGTAGAACTGTTTCGGAATATTTAGCAAATCTTCCCAATATTTTAATATTTATTTCAGCAAATATTGCAGTTCTTGTACATTCCACCTTGAAAATCAAATTTGTAAAAATTGACATTTTCAAACTTAATTTTGTCAAAAATTGATTTGGGGATTTGTTTCAAAATTTGTAGAGATATTGGTAGAACTGTTTCGGAATATTTAGCAAATTTTCCAATATTTATTTCAGCTAATATTGCAGTTTTTTTTTTAATTCGAACTTGAAAATAAAATTTGAAAAATTTAAATTTTTAAGCTTAATTTCTTCAAATACTAATTTGTTTCTAATTTTGTAGAGATGTTGGCAAAACTCTTTTATGAAAAACTAATTTGGGGATTTCTTTCAAATTTTGTGGAGATGTTGGTAGAACTGTTCCGAAATATTTAGCAAATTTTCACAATATTTTGTTATTTATTTCAGCAAATATTGCACTTTTTTGCAAATTCCAGCTTGAAATTCGAATTTGTAAACATTTAAATGTTCAAACTCAATTTTCTCAAAAACTAATTTGGCGATTTGTTTCAAATTTTGTACAGATTTTGGTAGAACTGTTCCGGAATGTTTGGTAAATTTTCAAAAATTTCTAATATTTAGTTCAGCAAATATTGCAGTTTTTTGCAAATTCCAGCTTGAAAATCGAATTTGTAAACATAAATTTTCAAATTGAATTTTCACAAAAACTGATTTTGCGATTTGTTCCAAATTTTGTAGATATA
Source organism: Phosphuga atrata (assembly GCA_944588485.1). NCBI lineage: Eukaryota > Metazoa > Arthropoda > Insecta > Coleoptera > Silphidae > Phosphuga > Phosphuga atrata. The sequence continues at coordinate 68,096,660 of OX155898.1, forward strand.
TTGGTAGAACTGTTCCTGAATATTTAGCAAATTTTCCCAATATTTTAATATTTATTTCAGCAAATATCGCAGTTTTTTTTGCAAATTCCACCTTGAAAATCAAATTTGTAAAAATTGAAACTTTCAAACATAATTTTGTCAAAAACTAATTTGGCGATTTGTTCCAAATTTTGTGCAGATTTTGGTAGAATTGTTCCGGAATATTTAGCAAATTTTCCCAATTTTTTAATATTTATTTCTGCAAATATTGCATTTTTTTGTAAATTCCACCTTGAAAATCAAATTTGTAAAAAATTAAATTTTCAAACTTAATTTTGTCACAAACAAAATTGACGATTTGTTCCAAATTTTGTACAGATTTTGGTAGAACTGTTCTGGAAAATTTAGCAAATTTTCTCAATATTTTAATATTTATTTCAGCAAATATACAATTTTTTGCAAATTCCATCTTCAAAAAAATTAATCAAATTTGCAAAAATTTTCAAACTCAATTTTCTTAAAAACTAATTTGACGATTTGTAATTTGGGGATTCATTTCAAATTTTCTGGAGATGTAGCAAATTTTTCCAACGCTTCAATATTTATTTCAGCAAATGTTGCAGTTTGTTTAAATTCCACCTTGAAAATCAAATTTGTAAAAATTGACATTTTCAAACTGAATTTTTGTCAAAAACTAATTTTAGGATTTGTTTCAAATTTTGTGCAGACGTTGGTAAAACCTTTTCCGAAATATTTAACAAATTTTCCCAATTTTTTAATATTTATTTCAGCAAATATTGCAGTTTTTTTGTAAATTCCACCTAAAAAATACATTTTTAAACATTGAAATTTTCAAACTGAATTTTCTCAAAAACTAATTTGGGGATTTGTTTCAAATTTTGTGGAGATGTTGGAAGAACTGTTCCGGAAAATTTTACAAATTCTCCCAATTTTTTAATATTTATTTCAATAAATATAGTTTTTTTTTTGTAAATTCCACCTTGAAAATCAATTTGTAAACACTGTAATTTTCAAACTTAATTTTCTTAAAAACTAATTCGGGGATTTGTTTAAAATTTCGTGTAGATGTTAGTAAAACTGTTCCGGAATATTTAGCAAATTTTCCCAATATTTTAATAAATATTTCAGCAAATATTTGCAGTTTTTGTAAATTCCACCTTGAAAATCGAATTTATAAAAATTTAAATTTTGAAACTTAATTTTCTCAAAAACTAATCTGGGGATTTGTTTCAAATTTTGTAGAGATGTTGGTAGAACTGTTCCCGAATATCTAGCCAATTCTCCCAATACAGTCAAACTTCCCTAAGTCGAATTACCATAGTTCTTGAAAAAAAATTGGAGTTATAGAAAATTGGAGTTATAGAAATAGATAACTACAAAATGAGTAAAATACACTATACACAATTTGTTCAAAGTAAATACATATGTACATGTTTATAAACAAAAAAGAAATATGTATACCAAATTATTAATATGATGTTACATAATTATAATTAATTTAAAAAAATAATAATTAATATACAATTTTTTGAAGAAGTAAGTAATTTTTAATTGTTTTCCATTAAAAAAATTCCCTAAAGTAAATCTACAAAGTTCTCCAAAGTTTTAAGTATCTTCCTCTGGAAGATTGTCTTTAGACAAGATATTCGCTACACGTACTTCGCAAGTGTAGATATTCGCTACACTAATTTATTATATAGTTACACTTATAATTACGCTTTGTTCGTGGGTGGAGTGGTGGAGCGGCACTGTTTCGTTGCTAGATAAGACATCTTTATCTTCATCTTCGCGTTTTCTAATTTTGTTAGAAATATCAGCATCTGTTGGATAGTCCGCTATAACCACATCTTCATCCACATATAAATAATCATTAAGAGACACTGTATTATTATCCATGTTATGCGTATGTATCATACGCGGACAATTCTGATAGAAGAGTCATCTTCTTCACTCCAGTTAGTTTCGCCTTGTTTTCTAAAGCCAGCCTTACTGAAACGATTTTTTAATAGTTGCTTGCTGAACATCGATGTCCCACGCTTTTGTCAAGTTTCTAACAGCATCCCATAAAGTAATATGATCGGGTTGATTGTCTTCTAGGGCAACTATAGTTTATCTCAGAATTCTTCTTCTGTAGTGCAATTTTATATTGTTAATGACGTCATATTTAGCGGGAGAAAAACAACACGAATCGAATTTTGCTGCTTAGTAATTTTCGGGTGTAACGGACAGCTATCCACAAACAGAATTTCTTTTCTAAACTAGAAAGCCATTCTTCAAAAATAGCGCTTGTCATCCAAACTTTTTTGTTGCTTCCGTATACCATTGATAAAGAACTTTTTTCAGGGCCACACATAGTTTCAGTAGCAAACATTTAACACATTGGCTCCCACCATGGCGGTGATTCATTCTTTGCTGTATTTTCCTGTGTTTTAAGCCAGGGCAAGCGGAAAGGAGTGGCGCGAGGTAAAGGCCCTGGCTCAGAATAGAATCAGATGGAGAGCGTTTGTTGATGCCCTATGCTCCCACGAGGAGTAAAGGAAATGATGATGATGATGTGTTTTCCATCGAAGCACTTTTCGTCTTTAAATATTATCGTTTTATTAAGCAAACATTTAAAAAATAAGCCGCTTTAAAAATGTCTTTTTCATGATAAGATGCTAAGTTCCTGCAAGATATTGTTGCTCCACATGTTCATCAACATCTGCACTTTCACCACACATAACCTATTAAATATTATTTTGCCTTTTCTTAAACTTATCTAGCCAACCTCAGTCACAATCAGTGTATCCCAGACTCTCAGCAAAATAAGGAATCTTTTCTCTAATAAGTGGTCCAGACATTGGCAGAATTTCATCTCGCGCTATTTTAAACCATTCCAAAGTAGCTTCGTCAATGGCTTAGTAGGTACACTTTTTCTAACTTCTGTAATCACTAGTGATCATTTGTTACGTTTGTGATCATTTTCGGCTTTATTCAGAATTTCGTCGCGGTTTAATTGAAGATTAAACTTATATTTGAAGAATTATAATTGAAGAAAGTGTGGAAACTTGAAGGAATCACAAGTCTTCATCAATCAGTTTTTTGTTCTTAATAACTTTGTCAAGTTTACTTATCAACCTCACTTTGTCAGATAACGACATCGTATTGAGTTTTCTTTTGTGGCCACTCATATTTGCAGTTGTAACTGCAGAGGTAAGAAGAAATAATAAGTTTAAATTATAAAATTTCATTAATATATAGTACCTTTACTATAAGAAACAGGATTCGGTTTATGATAGGCATTATCCGGCGCCATAAATTTTGGAAAGTACACAGCGGTTAAAAAATTGGAGTTATAGAGATTATTTTGTATGTAAAATTTTAGCAAATTTTTTCTACGAGTTATGGAAAAATTCGAGTTATGGAAAATTCGAATAAAGGAAGTTAATTTATATGTAAAATGCTATCTAAACGTATGAATTTCTTAAAATATTCGAGTTATAGAAAAATTGGAGTTATAGAAGTTCGAGTTATGGAAGTCCGACTGTATTTTAATATTAATTTCTGCAAATATTGCAGTTTTTTAGTGAATTCCACCTTGAAAATAAAATTTGTAAACATTGATATTTTCAAACGTAATTTTCTCAAAAACTAATTTGGGGATTGGTTTCAAAATTTGTGGAGATGACGATAAAACTGTTCCGGAATATTTAGCAAATTTTCTCAATAATTTAATATTTATTTCTGCAAATATTGCAGTTTTTGTAAATTCCACCTTGAAAATAAAATTTGTAAACATAGAAATTTTCAAACTTAATTTTCTCAAAAACTGATTTGGTGATTTGTTTCAAATTTTGTAGGGATGTTTGTAAAACTGAGACGGAATAATTAGCAAATTTTGTTGGTAGAACTGTTTGAGAATTACAATGTTCCCGTTACTTCTATCCAGGAGTCGCGCTAACATTTTATACAAAATGTTGGGTCGCAAATAAAAATAGTTTGCGCACCAATGGTGTATAGTGTGCTCTTGCCTCTTTTTTGCACCTCTTGGAATATAAGGCAAGTTTTTTATATTTTTTTTTGGGTATAAATAAACAGCTTAAATTTTTAATAACAATATAAGAATGTGAAAATGGAAGGGAATTCACGTGAATTAAAATATTTAATGGAAATGAAAAATAAAATGTTAAAAAAAAGTATCAGCTGCAGGATCATTTTTTGAATCATTTAAATATCACTAAATATATAAATATCACAAACCAAAACCTTAAAGTTACTTTAAATCGTCTTGCACTTGCACTCACAAAAATGTAACATTTCCTTCTGAGGAGTAATAAGTAATAAAGCTTCAAGAACATAAACTGCATATATAAATTGCTGAAAAACGCTGTATTTTTGCAAAATAAAAAAGTTTTCATATTTTTTAAGAAAATTTGTATAGAAAATATTATTAATTATAGTTTTTGAAATAGATTTCCATGCTTTACTCAAAATTCGATTTTTAGCGCTTGACGCACAAATGCCTAAGGGTTCAGACAGAAGCTTAGCGAACATAACTGGCACCTGGTGCTCGACACATTAATGACGCCCCCGCCCCCCATACATATAAATCATATATAAAATTTACTCAATAAAAATATAATACAAGTAATAATAAAATGAATTTTAAAATATATTTCCCGATCAAAATAATAATTAGGAAAAGTCTTTGGTGTACCCCTGCGAGTGTCGCCCGGGGCATGGTAAATCCCCTTGCCCCCCTTTCGCTACGCTGCAGGATCCACTTATCAATGAAGTGTGTGATGGGATGCACTAAATTTTGAAATTGATCTAAAATTAGGACGAGTCAAAATATTGTATAAATTCATCTTAGGTAATTCACCGAGAGTTCCCACTGCGTGGCCCGCATACGTTGATACCAAAGATTTTTTGATAATAAATAAATCGGACGAACGTATGAATGAAGTCCCCCACCACAAAAACTTAAACTTGGAGCGTGTACATAAGGATGACTGAATGTAACGCCGCACATTATTGCACTCCTTTACGAAACAAGTACATAGTTTTATCTATTCAGTATTAGACAATCGCAGGAATACGTGCTACACAAGTTTAAGTTAAAGTTTTTTTCTGAGATACGTTCAAACAAACCCTAAATGGCATTAAAAGGTAAATAGATTTTATTTGCGAATATTCTGTTCATCCCTTAAATCCTTGCGAGATATTTGTTGTATTGGTTGTTTATGGTGAAAAAAGAGATGTACCGATTACGGACGGAGCCGAATCGGAATCATAAATAACATCTAGAGGTATGTGTTGGTTCGGAGAGCTCAATGCGGGTGCTGTAGCCGCAGTCTGTCCGCAACCGCGATACCTTCCGCGCCTCGCAAATTCACCACCACCTCTGTGTTTGTCCAAATGTGCCTTACATCCAACTAACAAACTAAAAAATGCCGCTAATAAACCTAAATATTATCGCGCGCTTCCCCGCAACACGTGAGTCACCTCAACTTTAATATAACAAATTTATTCTAAATTTTTTTTGAAAAACTAATTTTTTTGTTATTTGTTACAGATTTTCAATCGCAATCTTTGCTGTTGCTGCTTTGCCTGCTAGGATACTTACTAGTGCCTTGCCTATCATCCAGCCCCAGCAAAATAAACTGGTACAATCCCTGCAATTATTCCCCTCGGAACCGAACCAGCAGAGACATCCGGAAGCAACCGGAACTTAAAACAGCAGTAAACATAACTTTCTACGAGTACGAGCAGACAACCAAACACCGAATTTTGGCGATCTACGGAAACTCAACAACCAAACTACATTGCCGCATGAAATACAAATCTTTAACCAAAATGTCGCAGTACTACAAAAACTTCCAAGAGTTCGGTAGACAGTTCGAGAAAATGTTATCAATGCAAATAAACTCATCGGACAATATGTTCAGTAAAAAAGAGCGTCATGAAATTTTAATAAATTTACGTGATCGAGTTAAAGGTATATTGTGCGAGATGTACGACGTGTTGAATTTTAAACACAATAAGGAAGACAAGAATAAGAAAGGGTTCGATCCGAAAAAGAAACAAAAGATAAAAATTCCATTCAAAATTCCGCCGGTTGCAAACATTACTAAGACAACCACCATAGACATTTGTGTGTACGAAAATTACAGACAGCTCATCACCACCTTCAACAAATTCCTAACGAAGTTAAATAGAGCGAAGAAAAAGAGGAATTTGCGAGAATCCAAAAGGCCAAAGTTAAAGAAAATTCGACAGTTAAGGGCAAAAAAACCTGTGATATAATTTAATTTAATTCGTTTGTATTATAATCTCATGCCTGTGATAAAACATCGTTCCTTACGGTAATTTTTAATAATTTATTTATTTATATGACTTTTTTTTAAGAATCTCTTTTTGTATTTTTTATAACAAAACAAATAAAAATGTTAATAACATATTTATCAATATAACATTTTATTAATAATTCATCCGAAATCCCCACAGCAAATATTTCATAGATGCACTCCAGTGATTCAGGAGTAACATGATTCATCAAGGTATAACAATATTACTTATTTAACAAATGTAAATATTTACATGCGGATAGTTTGCTAGACATAACTTTAACGTAATTAATACATTATTAGTACATAAATTTCAGAAATGATTCTATTTTCGTATCAGCATACGCAAATGTTCTGTGGTTTTCTTGCGAATGTTCGAATTCATTGCTACATAATTATAATTGCGGTTAGATCTATGAATATGTAATGCAATTAATACTATTTGTTATAAGAAAGGTACTTTGCCTGGAATTTTTCCTCTGGCACACTGGAAAATAAAAATCACAGAGTTCTGTGTAATGCTCATTACATAATTCATTTGAATCAAGCTCCCAATCTGGAAAATTATTTCACAGAATGCGCTCTGACATCTACTGCTCGCTAGCAAAACTACAAATACTCGCTCACTTATAAAGAGTAGAGAACTTAGGACGCGGTAGATATTTACTCACTCAAAATTAATTCGTGTAGAATACTGTGATAAATAGTTGACTACAATTTGTTGCTACGTATAAGCACAGCTAGTTAATAATATGTGGAGCTGCAAAAACTTGATTATTAATTTTCCATTTTTCATGCGAATTTATAAATTATATCCCAGATTTTGTGTTTTTTATATGTTATGTACTTATCCTGTATATCATGTATAAATTTATATAAACAATATCCTCCTTATTGCAAACAAATATTACAATTATTTTCACAATTTTGGTTTTCACAACACATTCGCTTTTTGAAATGCAGGTGTATATAGGAGTATAGATGTATTTTATATCAGTCCAATAAATTCAGGTTAGCTAAGTTTAAAAATATTGATTATGTTGTGAGTAATTTGAAGGCTAATATTATGACCACAAGTATGATTTGAGAATTGTTAGGATGGTCGGATAAAATCAAATTGAAATTAAATAAACATTTACATAATCTATTTGCATCGTATCTGCTTGTTTGAATGCAATCGAGAGGTTGCTTTCATAGTTAACGCTTGGTGCAGACAAATTTTCTAGATTTCGACTACGTTTTCAAACAGTCTACTTAATCTCATTGTTACAAAGCTTAAAGTTATATCTAAGCTTACAGAAAATCTAAAGCTCATTCCGCTACTTTTATTCGTTTTCATAACATTGCTGTAAATATAATAGGGTGTTTCTAGATTGCTTTTTTTAAGATTTCCCGACTTACTGTAATACTATATTACGCAACGAGAGATGTAAGCGTAACGTAATTGCCTTACAACTGCGAGTACCGCGAGTACGTAATTGCCTTAAAACTCGAGTTATGTACTTTACTTTATCTATGACTACACTAATTTGTTTCTGTTTAATAAGAAAAATATGTTTTATGTAACAAATTTATTTCTTATTTGGTTATGTTTATTTAATTATCATTATTTAACCCTCCGTTTGGCACATAGTCTGCTAACCTCTGGTTTGGCACATGTGGTCTGGCCAGATCCCCGTATATCTCCATACAATTTATACTTTATTTCTGTCTATATTATTTCATATATACACGTATCGTCTTATAAATTCTAATTCGTACAAGTGAAGCAAGTATAATTCAGTTTTGAGTGTTGTTGGCACACAGACCACAACATTTAGTGCAAAAGAAATGTGTTTTAGGCCGTAACTTTTCGCTTCCTTGGGAACAAAGTTTGCATCCTTTCTTCTTATCCATTGTTTTATCACGACTTGGTATATATTTTTCTTATTCCATATATCACGAATTGGTGCGGCTTTGTCAGTTGGCGAAATACACGTTTACGCCTATCATCAAAACGGATAAATCGTAGAAATGCAAGGAATCGCTTATACGACATAGCTGATCATAATATAGGTAGGCCGTCTGTAGGCCAAAGAAATTGTTTTTTGCATATTGTTTGAAACTCCAGCGGCCAAAAGTACACCGATAAATGCATCTAATTCAGTGCTAGTTAGCTCTTTACAAACTCTTGGATGTTACTCGGAATTTTTCAGACTCCACCTTTGAATCTAATTCAGATTCTACCTTTGTATCTTTCGCATAATAATTCGTTTCGGAGATGATTCGAATCGGAACTGAATTTTGTTCTTTGGGTCCAACTCGAAAACGCATAATATTGTGAAGACACGAACAACCAACAGCATTTGCTGGTTCATTTCTAATCCTTTTTGTAACGTCTTTGTCAAAGAAAAATTCATCAGTTGCAGCTTGTTGATTTTTAGAATCTACTTCTTCTTCGTCACTATCTAGAATTTCGTTTCGTTCGATTACCAAATCCTCTCCAATATCAGACGCATCTTCTTCTTCACGCATCTTATTCACCTAATCCATATCATTATCATCGTCATCGTCTCTGAATGGATCATGTTCATTTTCATCAAATGTTAATTTTCATCAATCTCTTCTTCAGGATTACAATCTTAAATGAAAATCAGTATGCAAACGTTGTCTACGTAATCGCTTATTATACACATGTTCAACTTCGTCATTTTTATGAAACAAACAAGAATTTCGCAAGATACTAAACTGGCCCAACACGTGGCTCGCGAGCTAGATAGATCAAAGGACATATACGAGTAAGACAAAATATACGAGTAAGACAAAAACTCGAGGGCACGCCTCGGGCTGGCGTGAGATATAGAGGAACTAAAAACACGCGGTAAAATGTTCAAAATACATTTTATGTCTGTAAAATATATATGGGTCCGGACAGACCACATGTACAAAACCGAAATATATTCAAATACTTATCCTTGTAATTACCCTTGTATGACATGAATCCTTTTATTTTTCAATTAAATGAAAACTTATGAAATTTTAGGAAAAGTCAAGGAAATTTAAGTCGATAGCTCAATTAAAATTATATTATGCAAACAAATGAAATCGTTAAAGGTCTGGCGGGACCCATGCACCAAACGGAGGGTTAACATAACACAGTTGTATTTTCATATATAACTGTTACTCGACATTATTTAACTTGAAAGAAATGAAAAGAAATACATTCTTAATGGTTACATACCTTATTCTTTAGTACTTATTTGGGTTAAACTGTAATAAGAGTGCTCACAGATATAGGCAACCCAATGTTCGTAATGTCAATTTCCGTTAGTTTGAATTGTGGCACAGGGTGCGCTGAACGTATGACCACGTAGTAGCAGCTCTCAACCAATCAACGAATCGTAAACCAAACGCACGTATGTGTTATGAATATTACTCAATGCTAAATACCCTTTTATGTTATGTGGTTCAACGTTATTATATTTTCTAAGAATTCAAGCACACTGATAATCTTCTACAAAGACATCTTCACCCAAATCCGTTTCATATACATTAATATCACTCATATTATCAAGAATTTCCTGCAGTTTTATCTTTGATAAAGCCTTCTTGCCATTTTGAAGCCATTTACATCTTATTTTGAAAAGAGTAATTCGCACACGCGCAAGTTCTAAGCGCCAGATTCCACCTCTTCTTCTTTGGCAGCGGTAATAACTAATGTATTCTTTTCCAGAGCACAGATTATCATCACAGATTATCAAAAATCGGGGTCGAAAATCGCGATTTTTTTTTCTTCGAAGAGGTGTGCATTGAGATTCCGTTTTGACAGCAAGAGCAGTATGTGTCTGATAGATGCAGCCTGTCCAAACAGCAAGCGAGACAAGAACTGTTTGAAAAATGGCAAAGGAATTGGAACATCAGTGAGAAAGGACAGTGGACCAGACTTCTAATCCCAGACGTATCCACATGAATCAGCAGAAGGCACGGGGAAATAAACTACTACTTGACTTACGTAATTTCTGGCAAAGATTGTTTAAGAGACTTCTTCTTCTTCTTGTAGTGCCATACGCTGTCTAGCGCGTTGGCGTTCATGTGTTCATTGTTCATCGTTGCGGCATCTGCGATATTGCACCAGTTCCGAATATTGCGGACCTTCGTCCCGGTCCTCTTTTACCTTCGATTTTGCCCATAAGTAGAGTTTTCAGCAGTCTGTACCTGGGACCTCGCAGTATATGCCCCACGTATGATGTTTTTCTTTGCTTTACAACATCCAATAGCCGTCGATGCGTATTTGCTCTTTGTAAAACCTGCTCGTTTGATACGTGGTCTACCCAGGAAATCCTGAGTAGCTTCTCAGAATCCACAATTCTATAGCTTCGATTCTATTAAGGTATTTGGCCTTTAATGACCAAGTTTCTGATCCGTATAGCAATATTGGCCATATGTAACATTTAAACACTGCTAGTCGGAGACTTAGGGGTACCTCCTGTCGTAGGAATTTAGCAAATGTTTTTCGTGTATAAGCCACACAAATTTTAACCTCTTCATCGTTATCACATTTATCGTTCAACGTAGTGCCCAGAGATTTAAACTCTTTTTATCGATGTAGAGTTGTACATTGTTATGAGGAAGTCGACCTACTATCATCACTTTGGTCTTATTTTATTGTGCTTATTTTATTATAGAGACCAAATTCCTTTGCTATCTCATTTATGTCTGTTATGACTGCCTGTAGGTCTTCGATGTTATCTGCTAATATAGCGATGTATCGTTGTAGTGTTGTACATTGTTATGAGGAAGTCGACCTACACTACAATCATCAGTTTGGTCTTACTTATGTTAATATCGAGACCAAATTCCTTTCCTATCTCATTTAAGTCTGTTATGGCTGCTTGTAGGTCGTCGATGCTATCTGCTAATATAGCTGTGTCATCGGCATACCTTAAGTTGTTATTTGGAAATCCATCAATCTTTATGCCTCTGGGGTTATTTTCCAGTGCTAAGTGAAATATCTTCTCTACATAAATATTAAATAGCACCGGTGATAATATGCAATGGTCCCTGTCAGATCACTTTAGCTATCGTTATTTTATTTGTCTGTAGTGTATTATGAATCAATGCTGTTTAGTTCCAGTTTAGTTTGTGTATTATCTGGTTATCCTTTTTGTCGATGCCTATTTCTCGTAAGGTAGGTATTAGGAGATCATGTAGTACATTTTCGAATGCTTGTTGATAGTCGATAAAACACATAAATACATCTTTTCTCTGGTCATAGCAATTCTGTACCAGCAGTTGCATGCAATATAGGGCTTCTCTCGTACATAAACCATTTTTTAAGTTTAGCATAAAATCGGCAATTAAGCATAAAATCGGCAGGGCATCCGAACATCTGTGTGAGTACTGTGTGGAAGCGGATAGCTTTCGGAATATACTATTTGACTAGATGCAGATGACAGGACGATAGACACCAAGTCACCCAAAATATGTCCTATCTGTTCAACCTTAGAATTTTGGTGGGGTTCATGCCGGAAATGCCAACAAAAATTAACTAAGATGTACCCGAAATTATGAAGAGCAAATAGAACGATGAAATAAATTTAAAAAAACACAACTAGTACCGATTTAACTAGTGTCTTACAAATCTATAAGCAACATCCTTTGTTACGAGGCAAATTTCGTAAATAACAAATGCCTATTACGGGGTAATTAGACGCACTATTTGTGCGTAATTACAATTATTAGATCTCCGGTACTTACCTAAGTCAACAATAACATAAGGTAATACAAATACTCGGGATCTAATGGGTGATGTTCCTTCGCGACCCTGACTAATGAGACAAGTCCTCTGGAATGCCCACGTGAGTTTGTGCCAGGCGGCGAACAGATCTGACGTGCTGGTCTTCAGTTCTAAGTTGCTGTAATTCGATAGACAGAGATAGGCCGTAGATAGGATTTGGACGTTAATTAAATAGACACATAATATCCAAACATATTGTAACTTTTATTGTAGGCATATATATGTTCATCGCTTAGAACGCTTCTCATCACTACCTTCCGGTACCCAGATCTCTTTTACTGGCACCGGTGCGTATTCCCACTACCATGACAGTAACTTGGTAGTGAGGGATACAATGTACGTTCTGCATTTACTACGAGACGCTCTACTAATGAATAGGGCGCCTCGTAACACCTTCTAGTCCATCCGTCACTCTAAGGATATGCGAAAAGCAGAGGTCCAGAGTGGAGATGAGTATGGGACCAGGTTTTCGTTAGAGATTCCAGTGGGACGGATCCTAGTCACTGTCTTCTTCTTTAAGTGTCGTGACCGCTTCGATCGTTGACAATGCTGTTGGCTAATAAGTTCATGATTTTAACTTTGTCGGTGTCACTGTCTCATCCCACCATATTTCGTCCCATCCCATCCCGGTCGCGCAGTCCGCCCTATTCATCCCATTTTTCCCATACAGCAGACTTTCTTTACGTTTCAAACTTTCTTAACGATAACTCGTTCGAATTTAATCTTTCCGTGACGTCGTCACAAACGGATTGTTTGATTTGTAAGGAACTACATAGTCATCACAGAAATCTCCTGGGATCGATGTATTATGGAAAATTTGAGCATTGACACGATAATCTATTACTAGAACCAGATTTAATAGATTATCAAAACTCGTCCCACTCCGTCGCAAACAAAATTTTCGTCCCATTCCACCTAGCCCACGTGACGTTCCTACCACTTATCCCATCCCATGGGACGATGGTATGGGTTGATGAGATGTTCATCTCAAGTCTAGAATACGCTGAAGAGTTGATGGGGGCCACATGTCTCGACAAGGAAATAGAAACTTAAAAGCTACGCCCACAAAACAAAAAAATAGTAACTTAGATTGGTGCCTTTGCTTGCGTCCATGACATCCGGTTTTGGTGTCGCCTTCTGCACATCAACCTTGTTTGTTTCGGGGTGTTCAACAGTCCATTGACTACTTGCTCTAATTCAAATGTAATAAAACAGAATCCTTTTCTTTGATCCTTCGTCTTATCAAATGGCATTTCAACATCAATTATTGTTCCAAACTGGGCGAAGTAAGTTTTGATATCTTCATCACTAAGCTCATTTCTTCTTTTTCTTCTTTCGAATAGGTCTACTTTGGACCACGCTTGTTCAACTGTTTAGCTTTCATCTTTGCCCAGTATTGTCGCATCTTCTGCCGGTGTAACTGTCCTTTCTTTCTTCTGTCCAGGAGGTACCTTTCCATCGGCGTTTTTTCCTGAAATCCACGGACTTCCTTCATGGTACATCTCACAGACTGTCTGTTTTGGAGATCTGTTATTCCCAGTTGTTGTTCTTCTTCTTCTTTCGAATAGGTCTGCTTTGGAATACTCTTGTTCAATTGTTGGGCTTTGATCTTTGCCCAGTATTGTCGCATCTTCTGCCGGTGTAACTGCTCTCTTTCTTCTGTCCAGGGAGTACCTTTCCTTCGGGGTTTTTCCTGAAATCCACGGACTTTCTTTAGGGTGCGTCTCACAGACTGTCTGTTTTGGAGATCTGTTATTCCCAGTTCTTTAATATCCTTCACGGTGTCTGTTAACCAAGTGGCAAGAACCTTCATGTTTTGCCAGAAGGTGAACAGATGGTTGGTTATTCAGTTTGGAAACAATATTGTAACGCGGCCATAGAAAGCTCCCCTTCTTTTCATTGCGCAGTCAGAGAGCCTTTCAATATTTTCGTAGAGCTCAGAGTTATGTCGCCTTCGGGATCTTCCTGAAGATTCTCCTGTCTCTGATTTCTTTGATAAAGATTTCTTGACTAAGCTCATATGTTAATCATCCTACAAATATCTTGCCAAGTCTAGCTTTGACTTTCTTTGGATCTACTTTTTTATTGTGAATTACATGATCACCGGCAGCAACAACTTTGTCAATCGCTTCCGCATTATTGAACACGATGAATGCAAATGCACGGGATTGATCTTCCTGTTGTCGGGTCCCATTTGACATTATTTTTTTCTATTTCACTATATGTACCAAAGTGCTCCCGTAATTCCATATCTGTGGTTTCCTAGCTCAAACCACCAACAAATACTTTTCTGTCGTAATCACGGGTGCATCACCACTTCCACTATCTGTTGGGGGAGCATCACCGCCACCGTTTTGTCCATTCATTTGATTATCTTGGGAGAAATCTTGATATGTGTTTACGCAAAGTCTCCACGTCTATTTGTTGCTGCCACCATCTCGCATTTCCGACTGATTTCACGCTGTAATAATTTTTGAACGGCTCACCACAGAGACTTATAGTCTTCACCAATCGATTCAGCGTCCCAAAATTAGTCTGAAAACGTATATAGTATTCCCTGGGAAACTTTCAGTTAAGAAATACCATCGACACGGAGAGTCGAGACCGCGGAAACGACGAAATGCGAGAAAATCGATGTTGGCAAAATCGTTATTTTTTGCGTTACAGCAAAATTTAAAAACGTTTCTGAAAGCATTTTTGCTGTTGATTACAGATATACAAATTATATTTCACTAGCTCTTTCCGTTCACTATCGCCTGCAAGAATTGAAGAAATTTTTAAGAAATTTCCTCGCTCGAGTAGAGAACTCGGAAAGTCGTGACTTTCCCGTGGACTATATTAGTGTATTAATAGTAAAATGACCTTCTGGAAACGATGCCGCAATCCGTTTTTGATTATCTGCAACCGTTTCCGAGATATCTACTTAGCAAATCGAGAATCGGGTAAATTTCAGTTTGAAATATCTCAACTAACTATTTAATCTTTCTGGACAATATATACATCGACTTGTTCGTCTTGTCATGTAGTTTATATGTGCCGAAAATAAGGTCACTGCTTTTTACCGTTCTCTAAAAATTCGAAAAAAACCGAAAAAGCACATATTTTTTCGAATGAAATGATGAAAATTTTTTGTTGAAAAATTTTTTGGAAAATTTTTTCGTGTTTTTTTGTGGTTACCCGTAGGAAATCGATGTGCTGAAAACGGTTTTCCAGTTTATTTCGCTCCAAAATTACAAATAAACAAGTTTCATATATTTTCGCTACACCATATCGCATTTCCGGCTGATTTCATGTTGTCATAATTATTAAACGGCTTACCACACAGGCTTCTAGTCTTCACCAATCGGTTCAGAGTTCCAAAATTAGTCCGAAAACGTATATAATATTCCCTGGGAAGCTTTCAGTTAAGAAATACCATCGACACGGTGAGTCGAGACCGCGGAAACGAAGAAATGCGAGAAATTGATTTTGGCGAAATTGTAATTTTTTGAGTAACAATAAAATTAAAAAAAGTTTCTAAAAGCATTTTTGCCGCTGATTACAAATCTACAAACTATATTTCGCCAGCTCTTTCCGTTCACTATCGTCTACAAGAATTGAAGAAATTTTTAAGAAATTTCGTCTTGTTTTGTCTTGTTTCTCTAGTCTTGTCTATCTGTCTAATTTTGTCGGACTAGTCTTGTCTGTCTAGTCTTGTCTGTCTAGTCTTGTCTGTCTTGTCTGTCTAGTCTTGTTTGTCTAGTCTTGTCTGTCTAGTCTTGTTTGTCTAGTCTTGTCTGTCTAGTGTTGTCTGCCTAGTCTTGTCTGTCTAGTCTTGCTTGTCTAGTCTTGTCTGTCCAGTCTTGTCGGTCTAGTCTGTCTGTTTTGTCTTGTTTGTCTGATTTTGTCTTTCTAGTCTTGTCTATCTATTCTTGTCGGTCTAGTCTGGTGTGACTAGTCTTGTCTCTCTAGTCTGGACTGATTAGTCTTGTCTGTCCAGTCTTGTCTATCTAGTCTTGTCTTTCTAATCTCATATGTCTATATCTCTATATATCTTTTATGTTTGGTCTTGTCTTTTTAGTCTAGAATCCTGATTTTTGTTATCAGATTTTTATCGAATGAAGTTCAATGAAATATATCACAAACATAACATCTGAAATATCTTCTTACATAAATTGACCATTGAACAAACCATGGCTTCGTATTGATTTTAAAAATAGATTTGTTTTGGCTAATATTCCAAAACTTAATAGGACCTTTGGGATTTAATAAAACGAGAATAAGTTTAATCTTTGGTCCGTAGATATTTTGATAGACTTATTATATTCACATCGTGGTTTTTAAAAACAAAACAGACTTGTTTTAATGCTCCCTATAGTCAGTTTTAAAACCTCCCTGATTGAATATTCTTCGCGATTCCATTAAAAAAAAGTGTTTTTTTTTTTATTAATTACCGCCGCGACTGACACAGAAATGATTCAATTTCCGATCGAATCGGAAGTGTTTCAAATTGAGTTGTACTTTAGAGCTCGAAAGCAATAAAATGGAATTAGCATGAAATAATAAACCGATATTGATTCAATAACGCGTTTATATATATTGTAGAGGCTGCATTATCAAAGTGGTAACTCGACCGGCCTCGCATTATCCCATATAAATTCATAAATTCAATTGCAACAAGACATGTCCATGCCGACAAATAATTTCACACGTATTATTTATTTGCCACAATATTAATTAATTTACGAGTTTACTATTAATATGTATTGATAACGTATAATTAATATATATATATATATATATATATATATATATATATATATATATATATATATATATATATATATATATAGATATATATATATATATATATATATATATATATATATATATATATATATATAAATATATATATATATATATATATATATATATATATTACTAGTAATATTGATATGAGAGAATGCTTCTTGGTAATGCAACTGAAATCCAGAATAAATAATTTATGCCCAGACCAAAATTACCATTTCGTTATATATCGCACACTTGTTATTTATTTATGACAATTCAGTAATAATAGAGCCCAGATATTACTTTAATTTTCTCACATTTTGACCATTTTTGCTGTTGGGCTAAAGAATTCGGAAGATCAGTGCTCTCAAGGTATTAGACTGCGCCTCAGTCACCAAATATTCACACATCGGTGTAGAATCTACACTGTAGATGAAAATTAACTCCGCCATTGCCCGGTCCCAAGTCCGGGATGAGAAAGGAGGAGGGTTCGATGGCAGGCTCAGCAACAAGCCGGTCGGTAAAACAAGTCCTGTTGTATCTCAATGCACTGGCCAGAATGGAAGAAAATTTAATGGAAAAAAATGTGCAGAAAAGCAGACCGTACAATAAAGCGGGATTAATGCTAGGAAGATGATGATGGTGTAGATCAGGGGTCGGCAAAGTATTGCTCGCGAGCCACATGTGGCTCTTTTGGTGTGAGCTTATGGCTCTTCACAAATAAATTGAAAAAAATCACAAAAAAACAAACATAATGTTCCTTTTCGGAAGTATTACGACCGACGCCGCCAAGTTCATAACTTACAGTCAGAACGCGGCTCCTACATATTATCTCAGATCTTGGTTATTTCTTTTAGTTATTGTGTCATACAGTCAAGTCAGTGCATAGATCAAAATTGTGCCTTTTTGGACATAATTCAGGAACTCTAAATTCGTCTTAAAATGGCTTCGAGGAAACAAAAAGTAATAGCCGATTGACAGAGGAAATTCCTAACTGGTTCGGAATTGATTAGGAACTTCCTAATGCAGCTGGTCTTCCGACTTGTCTTATTTTTCATGAAAAACTAGCAAACAACAAAAAGTCTAATATCGAGAGACATTTCGAAAATAAACATGCCGCATTTGCAAAGAATTATCCCCTCGGTGATGTAAGAAAGAAAGCAATTGAAGAACTTCAGAAAAAATTTAGAAAGATAAGTTCCCCTTTTAACTGTTGGATGCAGTCTGCAAACAATGCTAACTTGGCAAGCTTTGTCGTGAGTCACGAAATAGTCAAAAACGGAA
The DNA here is from genome assembly GCA_944588485.1 of Phosphuga atrata. Lineage (NCBI taxonomy): Eukaryota > Metazoa > Arthropoda > Insecta > Coleoptera > Silphidae > Phosphuga > Phosphuga atrata. Next base: position 68,114,816 of record OX155898.1, read on the forward strand.
AACCAATCACTGATGGTGAGTACATAAAAATTTGTTTTATAAATGTGGGTGACACACTTTTTGTAATTCTAACAATAAAGCAGATATTACGAATAAAATCAAAAGCTTACCTACCCCAAGGTAGTGTCTTATCTCCAACTTTGTTCAATATATATATATATATATATATATATATATATATATATATATATATATATATATATATATAGAAACACTAACGACCAGCCTATACTATCCTCCTTAGGCGTCAGCAGGGCCGTCCCTAGCAAGTGCGGGGCCTAGGGCAAAAAATAATTTTGGGGCCCCTTAAACATTTTTTTTTTTTTTTAATTTAAAATCTACACAACTATATTGGATTTTCATATATAATTGCAATGACAAAACAAGAATAATAAATACTGTTTATTTGTTTTGCACAAGAAAAATAAAAAAAGTAAAATAAATATCTATCTTTACTTAGTAGTAAAGCAAAAAATAATGAAAAACAATGTAAAATGTAAACAAATATAAGATTAGGTTAGGCTAGGTTAGGATATTAACAAAACATATAACATAAATATGATCAATAAAATCATAATAAATAAAACATACATTTTTAAATATCTGACTATATATTTATTAGCTATATCTAAAATTATTGTCCTAAACTAACTAAACAAAATGAAATCAATTTATCGTGCTTTTATTTCGGAAAATGCATTAATGGTTTCATCAAAATTTGACATCAAATTAACTAACAAACGCGAGCGTGGCCAACATGTCGGCTGAGGTCAGACGCACCAAAATATTGTGGACTCGCCGAACTCTCAAAATACACTGCCCGATAATCTCATATCGCGGCATGATTTTTTTGCTAATTTAGAGCGGTCTCAACCCAGGTCGTGGCACCTGTCGCCTCCTTCAGATAGAGACTGAAAACCAACAAAAGTGGCCCGAACAACAGCCCTAAATGGGCTTTGACCTAACCCCCTCTGCCTAGACTTGAGCTTGTGTTTTGGTGTCTTGATCTTACACAAGTATCGAGGATGGAACAGTATAGAGCATTTTCAGGCACGCGACAATGGTGCCTCTTTTTACGCCAAATGGTGTTGTGTGTGGAACCATACAATGAACTCTACAATACTACACAAAACACTTATGTATGTAAGAGATCGTACTGAACTAAACAAATACACTGTGAGTGGAATGTGGAACAGTAAAGGTAGGCGTCCACAGCTTCGCATCGTATGTATCGGACGCATCGCATCAAGCGGATCGTAGTATTCTTTCTATAGAAAGAAATACAAGTGCGTCCACTGCTCCGCATCGTACGGATCGCACGAATCTACCCGTCGGCAATGCCCATGCCGATGCTCCGAGGGGAAACTTTTACGATGCGTGCCGATGACGTCATACGGAATATGCTATTTGCTAGTAGTTTGCAGCGTCGGTAAATCCGATCGCTGCCAATACAGTAATGTTAAATTGTTTCGACTCTACTGGCTCATACTAGTTCTCAAATAATTTTTAACTAATTTTAATTTTGAAAAACTCCCCTCCGATGCCGCCCATGTTACGGGAATTGTAAAATTATTCGTAAAACTGTCTTAACGGATTCATGTCGGCATTCCTATCTGGAGTCATATAGGGGCTTTATTGTCGAATCTGGTATGTGCTTAGAAAATATAGCCAATCTTTCAGCAGAGATTGAGAATAAGATAGAAAACCGTTGAATTGTACCACAAAATGTCATAGCCATCGCTACACTGCAGCCATATCGCCTAATGTCAAATTTAAGGAATGTTCCGTGCAAGGTACAAGAAACCACGTAGGATTTTGTTGCAAAATTCTAGACTATACGCCTTTGTTTTTGCCAATTATATTGGCGCCGTTGTCATACGATTGCCCTCGACAATCATTTAAATTAATATTCATAATTACTAATTGTGTTTGAAGTTCGTCGAATAAATTGAGACCAGTACTTTTTAGAATTTGTGTAAAACCTGTAAAAAATTCACTGATTTTCACTTCGACACTAACTCTACAGTTGTAGCTATAAATGTTAATTGTTCGATATGACTTCTATTGGTAGTACAATCCATTTGAACGGAAAAATCATTTCTCTCTTATTTTGGAAATTATTTCCTCTCTAAATGAGGGCCATGCGAATATCGAATTTTGGAATCATTTCAATCAGTCCTAGGAATTTTCCGTTTTTTTTTTTGTGAATATCGTGCAATTGGAGCTACGTAAGGTCGTTGTGCTTGGCTAAATATTGTATTGATAATATAATTCTGTTAAAAACAGCACGCCAATGCTCTATCTCCATTTATTTGTCTTTATTGTCTTTTTTCCATTCGATATATTTGCTTTGGGCTTTGTTGTGCAGTATAGATGTTTTGTGTACTTTCAGTCTTCTCTATGCTTCCAATCAAAAATTTCTTCATTTGGTAAACAGCTTAAATAATGGGATTCGTTAAACCTTCCTCCATAGTCGTCAACTGGATAGTTAAAATCACGAGCGTTGGATTATTGTTTACGAGAAACATCCTCAAAGTATCAGTAACATTTAGTGGCCAATTTCGTGGATCATTTTCAAGACAGAAAACTTCTCTAGTTAATTTTACACTTTGTCGGTTCGCATAAGGCGCGGGGCCATCAAAACGCGGGGACCCGCTCGCCCCGGCCTAAGGACGGCTCTGGGCGTCAGACACTTTATTTTTTGCCACAGCCATGGCAGCCCAAGGTGAAAATTTTGAGGTGGTTGAAAAAGCACTGCAAATTATCTGAGACCAAACCATTTCCATAGGCTAGCCAACCAAAAATTGAATATAACATGCAAAAGGTATCGAAATTAAATACACACCTTATTCTAAATATATAGGAGTTGCCCTAGACAGATTCCTTACATATAAAAGCACTGCGAAAATGTAAAATCTATGCCAACTGTATGTTATCAAATGTATGCCAACAACAAGTCGTGAACGTTAAATAAGCATCAACCATATCGATAACACTCGATGAATCTTGTGATAAAGAATACTGCGCAAGTTGTCCTCTTTGCTCACTACATTTCATCAGATGGTTCCAAAGAAGAACTCCCGGGTTTATTGCCACTCAAGGGCCAAACACGAGGAGAAGATTTTACAAGGGCAGTGACCGAATGTCTGAAGAAGAATCACTTATTAAAATATGTTAAATAGAATAGTAAATAGACTTATGTAAATAGATACAGATGGAGCCCATTGTATTGTGGGTAATAAAAAAGGATTTGTCACAATTTTAAAAGAAAAACTTGATCATGACGTGTTATCTTTCCATTGCAAAATTCACCAGGAAAATATTGGTAAAGTTATGGATTTGGTAGTCAAAACCACCAATAATATTATAGATTAGTAACTTTGTGACAACTCATTGCCAAAATTTATTTCTTACCATTGTATAATCCACCAGCAATCATTATGTGGAATTTTTTTAAGCATAAACAATGTTATGAGCACAGTTGTAAAGGTTGTGAACAAAGTGAGGCCACACGCTCTTCAGAGACGTTTGTTCAGACTGTTAACTGATGAAATGGAAGGTGAGCTACTTCTTCACACCGAAGCTCGTTGGCTTAGCAGGGGCAGAATTTTACAGCGTTTTTATGAGTTGATCCCTGTTTTAGAAGGGTTTTTAAGAGAACGAAATGAACTGTCCCAATTCTCTGAACTAGAAGACCCTGTTTGGCTACAAAATTTCGCTTTTCTTTCAGACATTACTGACTAGCTAAAAAGCCTTATTTCTGCTTCAAGGGAAGGATACGGATATCTGTGGGATGCTATCAGATGTTGTCGGATTTTCGGAAAAGTTGGAGCAAACAACCTCACCCATGGTGACGTCAAACATATTCCATGTTTGGAAAATGTTTTTTTTAATAAAAAATTTGGAACATTTTCAATGCATGAAGATATCCTTCTTGAAAATCAAGGCTCTTTAGAACTGTACAACAGGGAAGAACATGCTGAAATAATTTCAAAATTAAAAAATCAGTTCAACCAACGCTTCCAGGACTTAAGAAAAATTGCAATATTAGCACAGTTTGTAAAATCTCCTTTCATGGAGATTGATTCTGACAATTTCGAAACATTATTATATATTTCGAAAAATTATGTCATAATTTTGACACATTGAAAATTGGCAAATAATGCAGCTCTGAAATCACCTTACTGCAGCCGGTCCCAAGCCCGGATAAAAGAGGAGGGTTGAGCGGAGGGTTAACTACCCACCCTCGGAAAAAAGAAACTAGTTATGAAAACTGCAACTTTGCCTCGGAATCGGACAGACAAACACAAAAAACGACAAATGCAATGTAAAAGGACCATGAATATTGGAACTTGGAATGTCCAGAGTTGGTACAGACCTGGAGCTGCTATAAATGCTGTGGAACAACTGGAAAACATAGGAATGGATATAACAGCCGTCCAAGAAATAAGATGGCCAGACGATGGAAATATAAAAATAAGTAAATCCACCATCTTCTTCAGCGGTAACAAAAACGGAAGACATGAATTTGGAACGGGCTTTGTGATTAGAGACAACCTAGTACAGAATATACTAAATTTTAAACCTATAAATGAAAGGATATGCTACATACGAATGAAGGGAGAGCGATACAACATTTCGATTATCTCAGCGCATGCACCAACGGAAGAGAAGGATGAAGATATCAAGGATGACTTCTACGATGCCCTAGAAAGAGAGATAGATACAATGCCCAAACAGGATATGCGCATACTCTGCGGGGACTTTAATGCTAAAATAGGCAAAGAGCCCAGCCTATACCCCACAATAGGTAAACACAGCCTACACAATATATCCAACGACAATGGCTTAAGACTCACAGAAACTGCAGCAGCTAATAATATGCTAATAAAGTCAACCATGTTTCCGCATAAAGACATCCATAAGCAAACCTGGGTCTCAAACGACCATATTATACGCAACCAAATTGACCACATCATTGTAGATGCCCGTCATGGCAACAATATTATAGACGTAAGAAGCCTGAGAGGAATAGACGGAGACACAGATCATTACTTAGTCAGAGCAAAAGTCAAGTCCAGAATATCTAGCCACAAATACAATAAAACAACAATAAACCCACAAAGGAACATGGACGAAATACACAATGCAGAGAAACAACAAAACTATAGAGAACAACTTGAACAAAGCTTGAACTCTGAAAGAGAAGACAATGATATAGAACAGCTATGGGAAGCGACTGCCGAAATAATAACCAAGACAGCTGACAAGATCTTTGGAAAAAAGACAAACAGTAAGAAAGACTTGGATACAACTGCAAACAGACCAAAGTAAAAAGGAATATGACGACCGTCGAAAAGAAACAAGAAAAATAGTACGCACAAAGAAAAGAAACTACGAACAACAAAAATATGAAACTATGGAGAGAGACCGGCCCAAACCAGGCTCCAGAGAATTCTACAAAGCAATTTCCTATGAGAAAAGAGGGCATAGAGCCAATTTTATCCACACACTGAGAGACAACCAAGGCCGTATGATAATCGACGGTAAAGAAATAACTGAAGAATGGAAAAAGTATTTTAGAGACCTTCTAAACATCATACAGGAAGAACAGCACAAAGAAGAGATCTATATCACAGCGGACATGCCCGTCAAAAATCCTTCCTTTGAAGAAACCCAAAAGGCCTTAAATAAGCTGAAAAATCACAAAGCGCCGGGTACGGACGAGATACCAGCAGAACTTCTGAAATATGGGGGAGACGCACTACATTGCCAAATCCACCAGCTAATAACGCACATATGGTTAGAAGAAAGGATACCAGCACGATGGAAGGAAAACATAATAGTGCCCATCCACAAAAAAGGGGACAAAACAAAATACGCGAATTATAGAGGAATCTCACTAAACACGGCATATAAAACCCTCTCAAACATCATTCTTAGTAGACTAATCCCTTATGCTGAAAATGTCCTAGGCGAATATCAAGCCGGGTTTAGGGCAAACAGATCAACAATAGATCAACTATTCACGCTGAGACAACTTCTAGAAAAGGGATGGGAGTATAACAAACCCATACACAATCTTTTCATAGACTTTCGACAGGCATATGATAGCGTAGAAAGAAGCCAAGTATGGAATGCCATGGCGGAGTTCTCAATACCAAAGAAACTCATTCGGATGACCAAAGTCTGTATGGAGGGTGGAATATCTAAAGTACGTGTAAATAATAAACTGTCTGGCAGCTTTGAAATCAACAGTGGACTTAAACAGGGTGATGCGTTATCTCCACTACTATTCAACCTTGTATTAGAGAAAGCCATGAGGTCGGCCGAAATAAAAACAGAATTGCTATCGGGTCAAGGTCCCAAAGTGTTACTCGCATATGCAGATGACATAGATCTCGTTGGAGACTCCATTCTATCCACGAAAGACATTTTCAACAAGGTGGAAGGAGCAACAAGTGAAGTAGGGCTGAAGATTAATGAAGAGAAAACGAAATATATGTGTATAAATAGAACGACACGAAGAGACAGAATAGGACAAAATATGACGATCAACACCTTTAATTTCGAAAGAGTACAACGTTTTAAGTATCTGGGGGCCGTAATCACAGCGGACAACGATGTTACCGAAGAAATAAAAGACAGAATCCAATCTGCAAACCGCTGTCTATTTGCACTGAATACGTTCATAAAATCAAAAAATCTCACAAGAAGTTCAAAGATCAAAATCTATAAATCCATCGTCAGACCTGTAATAACATACGGATGCGAAACGTGGACCATGACCAAAGCAAACGAAGAAAAGCTCAGAGGCTTTGAACGAAAAATACTTAGAAAAAATTTCGGACCTCACCATGACATCACCACAGACCAGTATAAGATCAGAACCAATATCGAATTAAAAGCACTCTACAACGACACCGATATTGTCTAAGAAATTAAATCACAGCGACTAAGATGGGCAGGCCACGTGCACAGACTGCATAACGAAAGACTTGTAAAACTGGTATGGGAGGAGATTCCCACAGGCAAGAGACCGCTCGGACGTCCCAGAATGCGATGGAGAGATAACATCCAAGCAGATCTCCGGAAAATGATTCCCTTTGACCCTAGGTTGATGGAAGACCGAACAAATTGGAAAAAAGTTGTACAGTCAGCCAAGACCCACCCAGGGTTGTAGCGCTACGTGATGATGATGATGAATTTCGAAACATGTGTTCAACAACATTTTGAGGAAGACAGTGCTGCAGTGGAGATGGAACTTAATGATTTCCGACATGACATGTCTTTGAAGTCTGTTTTGTCAAACGTTGATAATATTTGGCCTATTGTCCCCAAAGAAAAATACCCTATTTTGGTTCGAGTCGCACTGCGGGTTAAAACACTATTTAGTTCTACTTACCTTTGTGACGTTTCTTTTTCAAATATGAAGATTATAAAAAACAAGTTTAGAAACCGATTGACTGACTACGAAAAAATCTACGGAAATATTAAAATATGACTTTATGGAAAAAAAAAATCATCCGTGGCTCTTGAACCAGTTTGAAATCATTTTTAATAAAAATTTGGCTCTTAAGTTTATAGAGTGTGCCGACCCCTGGTGTAGATGAAAATTGAGCTGAAGAGCGTAACGCATTCCAACTATAGAAAACACTGTTAGTGAATACCTAAAACGATCTAGCACACGATTTTGAAATCTTGAAGCTCCGGAAAATAGAACTAGATGAATAGTAATCCCTTTATTCTCCTGAAGAATGATTGACGTTGAAAATAGTTTTCCGTAGCTTTAGCAGACTATAAAGAACATGTTATAAATTGCAGCAGTAAGCAATTAAAACATAAATTGGTGTAAAGATTGCGTTTTCTGTATTGCTGGAGTTATCCTAAGTTTATTTGTTTTTATCAATTCTTTGTATGAAATGATTGCATGGCTTAGAAGTTTTAAATTATCATTAGGTTCACCAATTTTTTTACGCGCTACAGTGGCAGTTGCATCAATGGAGAATCATGTGTCCTTTGCTTTTCGACGGTCATTGAGCCTTCCGCTCAGCTGTTCCGTCGCCTTGTTGTTTGTCCCTGTTTTTTTTTTGTCGGTTTGTTTGTTTGTTTGTCGGTTTACTTGTTTGTCTTTCGTTGGGTTTGGGTTTCGTTGGCTTTACTTGATTACAGTTGGGTCCTGTTGTCTTGGTGTGGTTCTCGGTTTTCTTCGTTGCTTCTTCTGTGTTTCATCTTCTGTGGTTGTTCTCCAGTGGCCTGTGGTCCTGGTGAGCTTGGTCTTGTCGTTGATGGTGATGGTTTCTTCTTCTTCTTGGTTCGGTTTACGCTTGGGGTGGCTTCGGTGGCGCTGTGTGTGTCCATCTGTGTGGTTCTTCTCCGTGGGGCGGCTACAGTTGCTCTTTTGGAGGCGGCTTCGTTTGTCTTCTCGGGGGTGGCTTCAGTTATCTTTTCGGGGGGGGGCGGCATCAGTTGTCTTCTTGGGGGCGGCTTCGGTTGTCTTTTCGGCATCGGCTTCAGTTTTCTTTTCAGGGGCGGCTTCGTTTGTTTTTTCGGCGGCGGCTTCGTTAGTCTTCTCGGGGACGGCATCGGTTGTCTTTTCGTTGGCGGTTTGTTTCTTCAACAGCAGTTGCGTTATATAGTTCATCATTTGGACGAGGTCGTTGTCGTCTACAGTGTCCAAGTAGTCGGGGTCGAAATACTTTGCCGCGAGGGCTTCGTTGGGTGTTGTCGGAATGAACATGTTCGTTTTGTGACAGCGGAGGAGCGAGTGTGATCAATGGAGATTATTTTGTCCAGATTTTATTTCATTGCTATGTTGGTGTTAAGGTTGCCTATCACATTGTGATTTTTTAATATTTTTCATTAGCGAAAATGAAAAGACAATTTTATAACGCTGAGCTTCACTGTGGATTTATGAGCTGATAAAATATGTTTGCTTTATTTTGCCATATATTTCCTTACATAGGCTGCCAAACCATCTTATGATTACTGCTTAAGGTTCTCTTTTATATGTTCCAGATCTGCTGCTCTCCTTTCCCAGGACCAACGAAGCTGCTTGAAGCAACAGAGTCGAGTATGTTGAATGTACAGAATCATATTTACCTCTGGAGTAGCTTCCTTTACAGCTTGTTTTGATTCACTTAACTTCTTCATTATATCTGGTAGATATTGCCCTGGAATGACAAATAGAATTAGTTTGAAGATCATTATATCAATTGATAAAAAGGATTTTCTATGTTACTCTAGTTATTGAAAATACCATGTTTGATACATAATTCCAATTATTTACAAGGATTCAGATATATAGCTACACTTACATAAAGCCAGTTAGCATACGTTAAACAAGTCCTCGGTAGTATAGTGGTCAGTATCCCCGCCTGTCACGCGGGAGACCGGGGTTCGATTCCCCGCCGGGGAGGAACTTTTTTTCTTTATATAATCAACATTTTATATTTCTTTAGTTTCTGTCTATTTACTCCGATCTTGTTTGGGATTGCCGGGTCTTGTCTGGTCTTAGCCAGTCTTGTCTGGTCTTGGCCAGTCTTGTCTGGTCTTGCCTAGTTCTGTATGATCTTGTCTGATCTTGTCTGATTTTGTCTGGTTTAGTCTGGTCTTGTATAGTCCTGTACGATGTTGAAAAGTCTTGTCTGGTTTTGTCTGGTCTTGTCTGGTCTGGTGTTGCCTGGTCTTGTATAGTCCTGTACGATGTTGTAAAGTCATGTTTGATCTTGTCTGGTTTTGTCTGATCTTGTCTGGTTTTGTCTGATCTTGTTTGGTCTTGGCTGGTCTTGTCTGGGTTTGTCAGGGCTTGCCTGATCTTGTTTGATCCTGTCACGTATTATCTGGTCTTGTCTGCTCTTATCTGCTCATGTCTGGTCTTGTTTGCTTTTGTCTGCTCTTGTCTGCTCCTCTCTGGCCTTGTCTGATTTTGCCTGGTCTAGGGCTTCACACGAGACGAGATAGGGCGAGAGTTTCAAAAATCTCGTCTCGCTCTCGTTAGTTTCTAATAAAAAAAATTCTCTCGTCCCAATCTCGCTCTCGCTCAAGGAACCGTTTGTCTCGTGTTGCTCTCGCTCTCGTAACCGTTTGTCTCGTCTAGTCTCATCTCGTCTCTTCTTGTCAAATATCAAATATCGTCAAATATATAATGAAATGTACCGTGCCCGGGGCCAGAATGAGCAATTCAAATTTATGCAAGAAAAACAAAGATTGGAGAAGTATGAACGAGATCAGAAACGAGACGCTCATGTCTCACAAAAGCGAGACCACATACGCTCTCGCGTCTCGCGAGGGCGAGACCACATACGGTTTCGCTCACGCCTAAATAATTTTCAAAACTGTCTCGTCTCGGTCTCGGCTCGCTTTTACGAGACGGGACGAGATGAGAAAAAAAAACTTTCTCTTGTGAAGCCCTAGCTTGGTCTTAGGTTTTTGCCTGGTCTTAGGTATATGGCTTCGTCTGGCCTTGTCTTGTCTCGTTTCCTTTGATCTGGTCTTATTTGATCTTATCTATAGTCCATTTTTTGAAGAATGCAGTAACTAGAAACCTGATTTACACTATGACAAATGTTCAATCTAGTTACAAAATTTGGCGCTAAATTCAATTATAGTTACTTGAATATAATATTGGTAATTTATTAATGGTTTCATTGAATATCTTATTACTATTGATTACATACTCCAAATGGCAACATTAGTAATAAAATACAAACAAATAAATGGAGAAAAACGCAAAAAAATCTAAATGATACAAACAGTTCAGATGATAATTGTGAATTGACACGGCAGCCATTGACAACTAACAGCTGCAAATGTATGTGAAAAGAAAGAGAGAGATGAGGTTGAGATGGAGAAGTAAATATCGTCGGTGTGAACTTTTCCTCGATTAATGCCAATCAGAGAACAAGGTCAAATAAGCCCTATCTTCCCTGTACTGCATTCTTAAAAAAATGCAGTATAGTCCCGTCTGGATTCTTTTTAATTTTATGTAATAAATATTTTTGTTAAATATGCAATAATTGTATTAAATCGGTATGTTCGATAATAAAATCTCTGGCAAGAGAAAGCACATACATCAATAACCTAGGTCACAGGTCAGAGGTATGATCCTTATATACATCACACACACTGTTAAATAACGTCTGAATAACAATAGATGTAATTATTAAAGAATTATGAACACGTTACAAGACTCATTTTTAAGCGAATCCCTCTGCATAATATTAGAGTAATTATTGCTGTAATTATATTATTATCGAATTGTTTGCAACATCGTGAAGAAATAATTCGTGTTTCTGTGTGTAATTACTGTAACGTCGCCAAACGCACGCAGATTTAATCGCGATTCCAAGCAAATAATACGAATAGAATTGAAATAATTGCACGATTTAATCGGTTCATATCTTTTTCAAGTATTGCTTAATCTTCTTTGTGATTGATTTCGTAACATTACATAAAAATTTATTCTTTAAAATTAAAAAAAAAAAACTTTTGCTTCTTATCATGATAACAGAAATGAGTGCAATTCGTGCTTTCACTTGCAAAGCGATTCCTATCTACGTTGAAGAAATATTACACTGCGATAAAATGCAGCATCCTTTAACCAGTAATGTCATCGTATTAACTGATTTCAAAACATTTGTGTGGTATTTTACACTCATATCTATTTTATGTTTAAAAGTAGGACTAGTTAAACTTTACATTATATTTATTATACCATCATTATTCTCATCATTAGACGCCGAATTATATGCAACATAATAAGCTTGAAATATGCATGGCGAAAATATGCATGAAAATTGTCAAAATTTGCAACTCTAAATAATAAAAAAAGTTAGTTTTAGAATATTTATTTTCAATCAGCATACAATTAGGCAATGTATCTTTCATAAACTATCGACATCCATGATAATTCCAAAATGTCCGATTTGGGAATTTTACTAATTTCATAAAAAAAAAATTCAAATTTCATAAACAAATATGCAAAGGAGTATGAAGTGTTATACCCGTTTTTCATAACCAAACTATAACATCAAATGTAAAACGTTTCAAAATCAACACTACAGGTAGGCGTCCACAGTTCCGCATCGTACGTATCGGACGCATCGCATTAAACGGATCGCAGTATTCTTTCTATATAAACTAATACAAGTGCGTCCACTGTTCCGCATCGTACGGATCGGACCGTCGGCAATGCCGATGCCGTTGCTCCGATGGGCAACTTTTCCGATGCGTGCCGATGACGTCATACCGATCAGTGGACGGACTCCGCGCGCTCGCTCGCTCCGCCTCCTTCGCCAGTTCACACGTGTTTTATTCCGCTTGAAATGCATGCATCCACGCGATTACAAGTTTACAAAACTCAACATACAATAAGTGGAGGAAGTTCTACAATAAATAGCTGGATAAATACAAAACAAATTAATCAATCCAAAATTAGGTTACTTCGTACAAAATAAATTATTTAATCCAAAAAAAGGTTAATTTATCCAAAATAAAATGTAATCATCCAATAATTGTTTTTTTTTTCGTAAAAACTATAATTTTTTCTTACAATAATCGATTGAATCGTAGAACATAAAATCAATTCACCCAAAAAAGATTTACGTGTACATAAAAAGGTTGTTTCATCCAAAATTTTGATCTCTCTTTTTAGTTTTATGCAGCGTTAGTTTGAAATTAAATTTGAAGGAATCAAGTCGTTGCAAAATTCGTTTATTTGGAAGAAATAATTGTATTTTGTATAAAAAAAAATTTTTGTAAAGAGCAATCCAATGTTGGATGGATCAACCTTTTTTTTGTACACGTAAATCTTTTTTGGGTGAATTGATTTTATGTTCTACGATTCAATCGATTATTGTAAGAAAAAATTATAGTTTCTACGAAAAAAAAACAATTATTGGATGATTACATTTTATTTTGGATAAATTAACCTTTTTTTGGATTAAATAATTAATTTTGTACGAAGTAACCTAATTTTGGATTGATTAATTTGTTTTGTATTTATCCAGCTATTTATTGTAGAACTTCCTCCACTTATTGTATGTTGAGTTTTGTAAACTTGTAATCGCATGGATGCATGCATTTCAAGCCGAATAAAACACGTGTGAACTGGCGAAGGAGGCGGAGCGAGCGAGCGCGCGGAGTCCGTCCACTGATCGGTATTCCGTATGACGTCATCGGCACGCATCGGAAAAGTTGCCCATCGGAGCAACGGCATCGGCATTGCCGACGGTCCGATCCGTACGATGCGGAACAGTGGACGCACTTGTATTAGTTTATATAGAAAGAATACTGCGATCCGTTTAATGCGATGCGTCCGATACGTACGATGCGGAACTGTGGACGCCTACCGGTAGTGTTGATTGAAACCCAACAATTTTATTTAGCTATTTATAGGTAGCTATTATTAAATTACATTAAGATTATCTTAATGAAATCCGATGCGTGCCGACTTTATACGGAATATGGTATTTGCTAGTAGTTGCGTCGGCAAATCCGATCGCTGCCGATGCTGTGGACGCGCTGTACCAAAATAATCAGTTTGATGCGATGCGTCCGATGCGTACGATGCGGAACTCTGAACGCCTACCTTTATAAGTAACATATTACTGTTAAAAACATGTCGTGCTGACGTGCTACTTCAGTTCGAGTTCGGAACAAACTACATTGCGTAACAATGTTCCCTGTAAACGCAGTTTGTTCTGCTCATGTGGGGATGCTTATGGGGTTGCATTCTTTAAGAAGCATGCTCAATTCCATGCACTTGTGCAATCCAATGAAAACATTATCTAGTTTTTCTGAGATTATTTCGTTCCAAACACGGCCGCAATGAGTGCATCAATACTGGACGGAGACTCTTTGTGTTATCTCTTAGAAAATCTTAGAAAACCAAATCGAGGACATGAAATCGGGACTGTTTGATGGTTGACTTATCATTCTTATGTTCCGCCCATCTTTAGAACCAGCGCGAACAACATCCCCATCATCAATATAACATTAATCGTGGATTGTTACATATGTGCGTGGTATGATGTATTCTATGTTGTAATGATTTTATGTGGTAATGCTAAACCACACTTCAATGTTGTTTAGCATTATCTTGTTGGGTTTTGTGGCATGGCTCTATTGTAAAGTGACGACACGTCCCGATTTTGGCGGGACAGTCCCGATTTATTGAGGACAGACAGAAAATGTCCCGCTTTTTAGAAAATATCTGCATTTCTTATTTTAAATGTATGTAAATACATTTTTGTATATTTATACACAAGTAGATGAATGTATACAATAATAGTAATTTATGATACAAGTGTGTGAAGAAGGGCTTTTGTGCATGAGTTGCGACGAGTTTAAAGCACGAGCCGAAGGCGAGTGGTTTAATAGCAATGAGTAAGATTTAATATAGATTAGGTTACGTTTAGGTTAAGTTATATTAGAACCAGATAAATCCAGATTGAGAGGCCGAGACTTCTTGATTCAAAATAAGAAAAATTAATTCAATTCTTATTTATGTCAGAAAATTTATTTTCACTACGTAAATGATTTTCGTTTAGTGACGCAAGTTGATGCCATAGTAACAATAAACAGAAATCGCTTAATAGTGAAACTCCATTTGATTTACATTGAAGTTTTACGCACGATCTAACCTAATGCCAACTAAAGTGATCTAACCTAAGGGCAACTAAAGTGATCTAACCTATGGTCAACTAGATTGCACTAACGTCAGCTTAATTTAGCCAAGATGCACAAAGCTAAGCTTAATCAAGCAGGACTAACCTAAGCTTAAGCTAGTTGGACTAACCTAAGCTTAACCAAGGTGGACTGATTTGGACTGTATTGGACTTTTTTGGACTATTTGGAACTTTTTAGGACTTTTAGGACATTTTACGACTTTTTAGAATCTCTTAGGACATTTTAGGAATTCCCAGGTCATTTGAGGACTTTTTGGGACTTTTCAGGACATTTTAAGACGCAAATATATATATTACGCAAAATATATCCTTTTGAATTGTTGGTCTACTTTCATAACTAAATTATAATTCTCATTTCATCCCATTTGTCCCGCTTTGTCTCAATAAATATGTGGTCACTTTACTCTAGTGCAACGGTCGGCAACCTTTTCAAACGGAAGAGCCAAAAGTTGCAATTTACAAAATTTCCCAATTTTTAAAGAGCCACTAAAAGTTTTTGCTGTAACCTTCTGCTGTAGCATTCTGGATGGCTATTCCATGTGCCGAATATGAGTGCCTCGATTCGCTGCATTTCTTTTAGGGCTGTCTACTTGTGCTGCGCGAAGTTCATGCATTTCTGGACCTCTAACTCCTCCAACTTGCTCTTGAGTTCTGTGAACTTGCCACTCCACAAGTCTTTGCTTTTCGGATCCATAAATTGCATTTCATGAGCATCAATTCCAAATAGTTCAATGTTGATCAAATTATTTGTGTTGAGAGGATTTACTATGAACGCGGAAGAAGTTTTGTTTGTTTTGAATTGCTCGAATCTATTAACAAATCCATCCAAACAAACTACTTCCGGCAGCAAAGCATAGGCTGGTATTCCTTTTCCTCGCAGTTTTAGATTTAGTTTCATTGTGATATCTATAAGTTATTTGCAGCCTTTTCTCTTCTTCCAATTAGTGATGGTACCTTTTTCATTTAGGAATGTTTTTATTTTACTCAAGCACAAAGCAAAAGGTTTCAATACGTTACCTCTGGAAAGCCATCGCACTTTATTGTGCAGAAGTAGTACAGAATACTCACCATCTATGAATGATTTCACTCTTGCTAGAGTTAAAGGCTGAATATTTACCAGCGAACTGGGTATGTTCTGTATAGAAGTGTCTCTTCTTCTTTTGGTACCATAACCGTTCAAAGATCGTTGGTTATCATGTTGGCTACGATGTTGATGATGATTGGTTTGTTGACAGCGGCCCGGAGAAGCTGAACCGTAGACTTCCCATACCACTGCCTCAAGTTCTTTAACCAGATGTTCTCCTTCTTCATGGGCCCCGCTTGCCTGGTATTTTTCCCTCTATAGTGAGGTGTAGCATTTCATATTTTTCCGGGTGCCTTATAAAATGACCAAAAGTAGTAGCTCTAGTAGCTTTCTAGTAGTTCGCTCTTCTTTGGTTTCATGACAAAAGTGGAATTTAGCCAATCGGACGGTAATAAGCCGGTATCGTAGAGTTAAACAAATTTGTAAGAGCTGTTATTCCTTTATTGCCTAGTAGCTTTAAAATTACCGTGCTCACTTGATCCGGTCCAGTCGCTTTCCCATTTTTTGCGAGTTTTATTGCTTGTTCTACCTCGCTTTTGGTAATTGCTGGGCCTCATGTAGCATCAATATAACATTCAGATCTTTCATACTCAAAAAGCTCTGTAATATATTCCCTCCATCTGTCAAGTTGTTGGGCTACGCCTCTTATTTTGTTTCAATTTTTGTCTTCCAGATATTGAGTTGGACTCTGTCGATTACTGCCAGTAACATGTTTTATCTTCTTATGTAGATTAAAGAGATCCTGCTTCGCCTCATAGTCTTCAATCCCCCTACATTCTTTAGTATGCCATTCTACTTTTCATTGCCTTATTTTGCGTCTAATTTCGGAGTGTATTCTCTAATATTCGTCTGCCTTTCTATACTTACACTTACGTCTTTGTTCCATAAGGTCCAGAATGTCATCAGTCATCCAGTTTTCCTGGATGTCGAAGTGTTTCTCCAAATATGAATTCGTATTGTGTGCAAGTTTTTCGTCGCAAATGAGACAAGTCGGAATTCGATTTGTGTTGCATATGAACGGAAACGACTCCCTCCAATCCCGATTAAATTCTCGATTTTCTTTTTCGAAAGACGATAAGCGTGAAATGGAATCCGAATGTGATTTAATACAGTATAATTTGTTTCATTTGACAATGTGAAGATTTCGCGATTCTAAGGGTTTCGATAATAAATTAATTTTTGCTTGTGGAACTGGAGAGCCTCAATATTACAACTAAAGAGCCGCATGAGGCTCGCGAGCCGCAGGTTGCGGACACCTGCTCTAGTGGTATCTATATGGCTCTACTAATAGGTCATTTTTGTTCAAAACGTAGAACTGTTAGAAGAACGTAGAACTGTTAGAAGAACGTAGAACTGTTAGAAGAACGTAGAACTGTTAGAACTGTTCGAATGTAGACTTCGATAGGCGTCGTCGCTAAAGTACCACATTGACGATTGTTTCAGTTTCTATTTACTGGTTCTTGCACCACAAAAGGCCAAATACCTAATTTTCCATTAAAATGTAGTAATTACTTTGTTCAACTTTATTTTTACTTTTGCAAGAACGAATTGGCATTACTTCGCCAGGAGCAACATAAAAGTTAGGTTTTACTTCCGTTAAGTAAAAAAGTTTGAATGTACTCCAACATTTCTTAAAATCCATTGGATGAGTCGGACAACATGCTGAGTATCTGAGCATAGTTTAACCTACATTTTTTGTTCGAATATTGCAATAAAGGTTTTAAGCTACTGGAAACTCTTTTTAGAACACCTTCTTTTAAAAGGCAACTCATATTTCCTAGCGATTCGCCAACTTTGGTACGCAGATCACGACTTTCCCGAACTTTATTAAGGAATAATTCCCGATTTTTAGGGTTCCGTTGTTATCAACAAGGAACCCTTATAGTTTCGATATGTCCGTCCGCCTGTCCGCTTTAGCTCAGAGGCAATTAGAAATATAAAGCTGCAATTTGGTAAGGATTAGTCACGCCGACAAAGTGGTAAAATAAAATCTTGAAATTTTTTATTTTTTTTGGGGTACCTCCTCTACACTTAAAGTGGATACGTTTTTTTTCTCTTCTACCCTATGGTGTGGGGTGTCGTTGGATAGGTCAAAAATATTATTTTCACAAACCTGTAATATTTTTGAAAGACCTATCCAACGGAATAGATCTTTCTAATTTAATAAGGGAAAAGGCTCCACGTCTTAAATATTTTTATAAGCGGAAAAGGCTCCACGTCCACTGAGGTAACTGGGCAATATTTGAATTTGGGTGCTATGTTAGCACTTATAGCTTTTAGGAAAAGTTCTGCCATTCCATAAATAAAACTATCAATTTGGCACAAAGCTTCAAAGACTTCTTCAGTCAAGTCGGCTTATTGTACAAAATGTTTTCAAACCTTTCTTCAGGTTTATGTATGCAACTACTTCGGTCTGAGACGATTACGCCACGTACTTATTATTATTTGATACTTTTGGTAATTTATCGAGAATAGAGTGGTACGTTTTATTGGTCATCCAGTATTTTGTGGACCAAGATAAGATCTCCTTTCTGACGGCGCTCTTGCAAAGTTGACAGGCCTAGTTTAGTGCAACGAAACCAACGGAAAATCCCTCAGTTCAGGAAGGAATCTGGTGATTCGTTGCACTTGTTCCAGTAGTACAATGTCTTTCCAGGAGTCAATGTCAGGTTTCCAGGAGCTAATGGTAAAGTCCCGGTGCCTTATGTCTGTTTTTTACAAGCGAAGTATAGTGGTCTTTGAAAGCACTTTGAATACAATAAACATTTGATCACTTGAAAATGATGTTTAACAGTCGAAACTCGAGTATATGTGCAGAAATTTATATAACTGTGAATAATAAGTTATACAACATTTTTACATATTATAAGACTGGTAAAACATAGTGAGTTTTTCAATTCAATGTGAATACAATAGATGAGGGAGTTTGCCTTTCTTATCGCGGTGTAACATCGGCGAGGACCTCAGTGCCATGACTGACACCGAACAGGTGGTAGCTGCTGCTGCAACTATTTGTGTGTATAATATATAGGAAAGGACGAGTAAACACGAGAGTGTAGACTTGATACTCTCCCTTCCTCGTACTCGCGCCTCGTGTCCCTTTGACTCGGGTACTAAAAACCGCTTCATGAAGCGAAGCTAGCCAAGGCGAGGCGAGGCAGCACAAGGCGGACCGAGTAACCTGAACACACTTTCATTCCTCGCTCAACTCCGTGCTACTTCGCGAGAGTGTGGAGCGGGCATAATGTTTATTTGTGCTTCTTCCAGATCGTTTCTTACTTGGACTATCCATGGAGTTGTCGTCTTGACTCCCTGTATGTAAGTGAAAACTCGCTTGGCGATACTGGTTTCGGGTAGTCTGTGGTGGTCTCCATAAAATTTGAGTCTCCTTTTCCTCGATTGGATAATTTTACTGGTGTTTTCCTGGAGTGTAGTCTGTATTCTGTTTGTTTTGGGCCTAAAATTTTTCTCACCACTTCCTTTTATTTTTAGAAAATTTTCGAGATCTCTTTTTGTGTGGAGTGTAAGCGTCTCGCATACATTGCTTCTGGTTTCACTACAGTGTTGTAGTGTTTAACTTTTGTGTATAGTGACAGGCATTGTTTGTTGTCTCGTGTTTTGAAGAAGGCCCTCATCATTTTCTGTCTAGTTTTTTGTGCTAGTTTTTCTCCTCCTGTAGGTTCTAAAATTTCTCCAAGGTTCTTCAAATGGGATACCCTTTAGATTTCACTGTATTTCGTATTCAATTTTTGTGCAAATGAATTTTGTTTCTGTGAAGGAGATTTGTAGTCCAACTTTTTCTGCGCACTCTTTGAGCACTTCTATCTCTTTGATTGCTATCGCTTCATTCTCCGCGAGTATTGCTATATCGTCTACAAAAGCTAGACTTTTCTACTTTGTCTTTGGTCCTTCCTAATTGTGTCGGTTTCCAGTGCTTTTGAGCTTTTAAATCTTTTTCACATTCTTTCATCACTTTGTCTATAGCCATATTGAAGAGTAGCGGGGACAAGCCATCAGATTTTTATCAGAAAAGGTTCGGAAATTTCTCCCATGAACTTCACTTTTGATGTTGTGTTTGATAGAGTTTGTGTAATGAGTCCTAGTGTTTTCGAATCCATTCCTTGGTCTTTCAGGATTTCAAAAAGTGATTGCCTGTCTATGGAGTCATATGCCTTTTTGAAGTCCACGAAGGTGCATATAACTGGTTCTGGTTGAGTTTCTGCTGGCATTGAGCTTCAGTACAGTACTCAGTGGGAAGATCTGTTTTGCGTAAAAGCGACCTGATCTGAAGCCTGCCTGGTATTCCCCTATTTTGTGTTCTATCTAGTTGTTCCTCTACTCTTTGGAGGAGGCACATGAATATGACCTTGTAGGCGAGTTGTAATACCTCTGTAGTTGTTCACATCAGCTCTGTCCCCCTTTTTATGTATTGGGTGTATGAGTGCGCATTTCCAGACTTCTGGTAATTTTTCGGTTTGCCAAATTTCTCGGATGATTTCTATGAATTCTCGTAGTGAGTTTGCAACTACATTTTTTTGTAGTTCCGCAAGGATTCCATCTTCTCCGGCTGTTCTGTTGTTCTTGAGCCATCGAATATGTCTATTGATTTCTTTTTGTGTGTGTAGTGGTGAATCCGCTATTTTTTCTCCAGGAAATCTTGAGGTGGGTTCTTGGCAGTTTAATAGATCAGAAAAATATCTTGCTAGTTCTCTGCAGTTTTCTTGATTGTAGAATGACCATTTTCTATTATTATTATTTGGTGCGACAGTAGGCGGAGACCCAACTACCGTGTTTTTTGAGATTTTCTACAGAGTGTAGTGGACCAGTTGCCTATTTACCAAAACGGTTTTTAAAAGAGATCAGCGATGTGCGTTGATAGTATCCTGGTCCAGTCGATTGCGGGTGTACACTACTCTATGGCTCTATTGCACTACTCTATTGAGAAAGTTAATTCCGTTATTCCGTTAAGTCCGAGTTAATTTCGATAGCTGCTGTGAAGAAAATAGAGTGGTACGTTGTTACGGTGATCCGGTATTTCTAGGACCAGGATAAAATCTCCTCTCTGACGGCGCTCTCGCAAAGATGACGGACCTAGTTTGGTTGCAACGAAACCAACGGAAAATCGCCCAGTTCAGGACGGATTCTGGTGATCTGTCGTTTCACTTGTTCCAGTAGTTCAATGTCTTTCAATCGACCATCTCTTCAATCGACCACATAACAACATAGAGATTCCAGGAGCTAACCGCGAAAGTAGGCACCGGCCTTATGTCGGTTTTGTACAGGCGCCCTAAAAGTCCTTTGAATACGATAGATCAGGGAGTTTGCCCATTTTATTACTTTGGCGATGTGGTATTCCTACTTAAGATCCTGGGTCATTATAACCCCTAGATCCTTTTGTTGGAGCCAAGAGTGAGTGGGCTTCCTTATGGCTAAAATAGGGACTCACTACGCCACATTTAAAGACATGAGCCACCTCTCGATTACAGAAAGATCGGTACTTACCTACTAACGCCACCACAACTACATGGATCGTTAGATTAGGTTATAACGGAGCAGATAAATCCCGACCACATATCGCGCGGTAGCGCGACCTCTCGATCCGAAATAAGGTTATATTAGAGCAGATAAATCTAGACCACATATCACGCGGTAGCGCAACCTCTCGCTGCGGTGGCGTTAATACGTAAGCACCGAAATATCTTCCTGTAGCATCCCAGCACTTTCCAGTGGGTTGCAGAATAATTTCGTATCATCTGCAAAAATACAAATGTATGTCTTGACCTTGTCTGACATGCAAACGAGGAATAGCAAAGGGCCAATGATAGAACCTTGTGGCACCACTTCTTGACTGCTCTCATATATGACAAGAATCCACTCTATCTATCTCCAATGGTGCTACAGTGCTAAGTAGGATCTGGACCTTCTCCCACAGCCTACACTTGTGCTTGGTGTCTTGATCTTACACAAGTATAAGTAGCCCTTACAGTGTTTAAAGTGGTTGGCGAGCACTATTAGGGGAGGTTTCGACGCAGATTTTTACTGTGAGGACTTTGCCAGAGCCATCTGCAGGAGAATGTTGGCTTATTTTTACAATGTCCAGGATTTGAACCCGGGACTCTCAGCTCCCGAAGTCTGACACCTTGACTACTAGGCCACCACCGCCACCTGTAATCGAGGAATAGCAAGGGGCCAATAACAGAACCTTGTGGCACTTCCTTCTTGACTTCTCTAATATTTGACAAGAATCCACTCTCCCTCTCTTGAAATCTGCGTTATAGCTCGCGTGCACCTAATCCGTCATCGGGCGACGACGGCCAAACTCGGACGATTGAATCAAACACTTTTTAAAGAAAGAGAGCGTGTACACAAACACGACCGTCTTCGTTTTTTTAAAAGTGTTTGATTGAAGCATCCGAGTTCGGCCGTCGTCGCCCGAGAAAACTTCGGCCCATGACGGATTAGGTGTACGTGAAGCATTACAAGAGAAATCTATCCAGCGTAGCAAAGTCTACTAGGGGTTCACTCCAACTTCTAGTTACGAACCAATGATTATCGACGTTAAAACAGCTTCCATCATTTGTATATTTTCAATTAAAGGAAGAAATAGTTTTAT
The DNA here is from genome assembly GCA_944588485.1 of Phosphuga atrata. NCBI lineage: Eukaryota > Metazoa > Arthropoda > Insecta > Coleoptera > Silphidae > Phosphuga > Phosphuga atrata. The sequence continues at coordinate 68,137,203 of OX155898.1, forward strand.
TAAGTAATAAAATTAGGAAATATTTCTTTGCATGAGAAGATATTCAAATGGGCATTCAACGGAAACGAATTTTCGGCTGTTTTCCTCGAGTAAATTCGTAATGTGTATAATTTGCATTAAGAAATAGAACTTATACAAACAAAAATTGAATTTATTAGAACGTAATAATGAGCATTGTGAGAACAAAACTTTTATATAACGGCATTGAATGCTAATGCAAATTTCAGTGTAAGTTGTATAACGTCCATCAATGCGTTCGAAACGCATTCATTCGATGTACAGCATTTTCTCTTTTTTGCATTATTTTGCGGCTTTAATGGATAACTTCAAATGATTACAACATAGAATTGGTAAAACCATCCTACGTTATAGATAATCATACAAACTTAAAACAAACGGAGCACCGCCTGCATATATAAATATATTTAACCTTTCTGAAATCCACATGGTGATTAGGGGTTAGAAATGTCAAAATAAAAATATCTAACCCCTAATCACCATGTGGATTTCAGGTGAGTGTTTTACAAATTGTTATTAATAAAAGCAAAGCTGCACTGATGAGAGATAAATCTCGAAACGCGTCTGCAGATGGCTACTTACTTAAGTTTCGGAAAGACATGATCTTAAAAAGAATTTTATTTTTATGGTTTTTGTTGAGTGCCACGAAGGTAACCTAAAAAGTTATTAAAAAACTGACAAATTTCACATGAGATTTGTTTTGGTAGTCCTAAAAAGACTCAGTAATTGTTATAGAGCTCCGGAAAGGTTAATTACAATAGTTTTCCTACACACGCTATAATTATCAACTTTATGTTTAATTAAAAGATAATGGTTTTAACGTACCGGCTTTCCTTAAGTTTAAATTCAATATTCTAATTATAATCTAATTATTAACAAATATCTGGCAATTTACGATGGGACCTAATATATAGGTTTTTAAATTTATTCAACTTTAACATTCTAATATGGAGAATGAGTAGGTTAATTTAAATATTAAACAAATACACTGTTTAAATATTTGCAAATTGTTTGGTGCAAAATTATTTGCGATTTAATTGAATTTTGAATGTAAACAAAGTTGTTATCAGGGTGAAAATTAAGAGCATTGATATGAGCGCGTGTGTGACATTGAGGCCGGGATACTGCGTGAGCGATCAGTTCGGTGTTGGCGTTGATTGCAGGTGATTGACAATAAGTGCCCGATGTTGATTAAATATTTGTGTTTGTGGTGTGTCGTCGGTGGGAAAATGGTCCATTGAATGCGATCAGCTATGGGGTGAGTGCGATTTTTACATTTAAATATTCACGTACTCCTGAATGTAACTTCGTGTAATTTTATGTAAAGAACAACCGCAGTTGTTTTATGATAATAGAGGTAAACATAAATTTGTTTTTGAACACGTTCCATCTACAATCTGGTAAAAGCTTACATTGGCATCAGTAATTTTATTAGCTTTAGAATAAATAGGAAGGACTTATCAATGTTATTCTGCCAGTTTAAATGGCACTTACGTATTAACGCCACCACCGCTACATTTTTAAATGCCGCCAATCTACACCTAAAATTTTTATGATAAATCATAAAATAAAACATTTTATTCAAAATTGAAACATTTTTAAAACTCGAAATACTTAGGTTGCCCGCCGCGAAGCGGACAGATAAATCAAGACAATATACGCGCGGCAACGCGAACTCTCGTTCCAATAGATAGCGGTGGTGGCGTTAATATGTAAGTACCAGTCTGGTCGTTTTTGAACAAAATGAATCCGAAAACGGAGCTACCGTCTACATGCGCCGACTTTTATGGATATCTTTGCTCTTTACCTCAGTTATCGCTGCTTCTGTACCGTTTCCGCCCAGTTTTCAAAACTGCGCAGTTTTCCTATTTACACGCAAAGTTTTATCTTCAACGTGTTGAACTGCGTAGACAAAACGTTGTGCAAAACGGGGCGTCTGGAAGCAGATGAAGCTGAAGCCGAAATGAAACAACTCAATATCCCTCCACCTTCCTATGTTTTTTCATCACTTGGCGAGAATAGAATCGACTGTTGACCTATTTTGGAGTTTATAAAGAATATGGTAAGCTCCGAAAATCGGGTTTGTCGTTTATTTTACCTCATTTAATTGGTGCAAATCGTCTTGCACAGTGCTTTAGTAAGCGCGGAAAAGTAAAATGAAGCTTCTAAGTCGTCCGGTTCAAGAAATATTTAAATTTTTGTAATAAAAAAATTACATTTAGAACACAACTGATTTACCGTATTACTGGTCACATAATTAAAAATATGCTACATAGCTGAACCGGCGTTGCCGATTTTAACTCTTTTAGAGAAAAATTAAGAAAATGTTATTTTAGCAAAATATTACAAAAAATGGGGTTTTGCAAAAACTGTAATAAATGTAATCAAGGTATTTTTAAATTTGCAGGGTACATTTTACGTAAAGGTAACCCAGTGTGTAGTAAATCGGAACTATTTTTCGCGCATACGCATTGACATATACCTGGTGGGATATTCTACCAATAAATTGTATTTCTTACAGCAATAGTATTTATTAAAAACAAAAATTGCGTATTTATTAAAAAAACATCGCCGATCTAACTATATTAGATCGAGAGTTTGCGCCACCGGTCGTATGTGGTTTATCTGCCCGTTAATCTAGCCAGGGTTAAACCAACGGTCCTTGCACACAATGTCCTATATTGGATCGAGGGTTCGCGCTGCCGCGCGTATATGGTCTTGATTTATCTGCCCGCTTCGCGGCGGGCAACTTAATCTAACCTGGGTTAAACCAACGTGGTCTTGATTTATCTGCCCGCTTCGCGGTGGACAACCTAATCTAACCTCCGCCACTGGAGGTTTTCTGTTAGTACCACTCCTGAAATATTCTGAATATACAGAATGGACAAATAATTTCTGGAAGCCATGTTTATATATACTTTACGCAAACATGCGACGCAGAAAAATTCAAATTATTTATATGTTCATAAATAACTAGTTGACAACTGTTTATAACAGTCACATAGACAATGCCTACTCAAAATTGAAAAGTTTTAATAACATCCACTTTGGGACAGCTTTACTAATTAATACATTGAATTAGTAAAGCTGTCCCAAAGTGGATGTTATTAAAACTTTTCAATAAATAACTCGTTGAATTTAAATGTGGAACCGCTGACCCAGTTGTATGCACATTCTTAGTTATATGACCAGTCATACACGTCAGTTATTGTGTTGAAAATTTCAGTTTTTAATTACAAAAACCCAAATATTTCTTGAACCCGACGACATAGAAGCTTCATTTTACTTTTCCGCGCTTACTACAGCACTGAAGACGATTTGCATCAATTAAATCAGGTAAAAAAAAAACGATAAACCCGATTTTCGGAGCTTACCATGTTCTTAATTATACCCTTATATTTATTTGCATTAACATTTATTTACCAATTGCGAAATCTAATCGGGGTTCACACGTAGTTCGACGCATATAAACCGTGGCAGAAATTAAAACTCACGTAAAACACGATGTTTGACCGGTTTTGGAAAAATTGCAGAATAACGTTTTGATTGAAACTTAGGGTAGCAGACTTTTCACCAGGTGAAACTGTTAATCGTCTTTGGCACAGTTTAACTAAGATGGGAAAGCAAAAATTAAGCTTCTACATTGTTTGGTTCAATAAATATTCCTATTTTTGTTGAAACTAATTGTTGATAGTTTGAACATGACAGATACAGTTACCTGTCATGTTTAAAATGTCAAATTCGACCTTGCCACGTTTATTTTTTTTTTACCCCATCTGCATATCAAAACATCGATACTTTTTTTTTAGGATATATTGATATATTCTCGGTAGTAAATATGTATATATATATATATATATATATATATATATATATATATATATATATAAATATATATATATATATATGGGTTCTGGACTCCTAGGTGGAGCATAGAGCCTCCATAAGCACCCTCCAGCGGACCCTATTCTGGGCCATTGCTTTGGCTTCACTCCAAGAGGTTTTCTGGGCTTTTAGTTCATCTAACACTGTTCTCCTCCATGTTTGAGCCGGTCTTCCTCGTCGTCTCGTTCCTTGGGGATTCCAGTCTAGTGCTGCCCTTGCAATGGCGTCTGGTTTTCTTCTTAGAATGTGGCCGATCCATCCCCATTTTCTTTTCTTAATGTCGTGCTCTATTGTTTCTTCTCCGCATCGTTTAAGAAGTTGCTCATTAGTAATTTTCTGTTGCCAGAAGATTCTGAGGATAATTCGTAGACATTTGTTGGCGAAAAGCTGAATGAACCTGTGGCATTAGTGTTTTTCCAGGTCTCACATCCATATAAGAGGATTGCTTTGACGTTTGTTCTATATAAACGCAGCTTGCTCTTTGTTTTTATGATGTTGGACTTCCATATTGTGTTTAGTTGCCTGAATGCCATCTGTGCTTTTTGACTTCTGTTTAGAATGTCTAGGTCTGTTCCGCCTGTCTCGTTGAGAATGCTTCCTACATACTGAAACTTTTCTACATTCTCAATTGGTTGGTCGTTTATTTGAAACGGTGCGTCGTTATTTGTGTGCATTCGCATCGCTTTTGTTTTTGAGACATTTATTTTCAACCCTATCTTCTGTGCCATGTCTGATAGTAGGGTGAGTTGCCTTTGCATACTTTCATAGGTATGCGAAAAAAGGCAAATGTCGTCTGCGTATTCGAGATCTTTGAGATTAGAGTAAAGAGACCATCGAATACCATCGTTTGGTCTGCAAGACTTTTCCAGGATATAGTCAAGAGCAATGTTAAAAAGCAAGGGAGAGAGCACACATCCTTGCTTCACTCCTGATCTCACCGGAAAATGGTTGCTATGTGCTCCGCTATGCAGGATACTACATGATACGTCATGGTACAGTTCTCTAATCGTGTCGATGATTTTTGTTGGCACGCCTCTTGTCCGTAGTATCTTCCATATAGTAGAGTGGGATAGGCTGTCAAAAGCACGTTCAAAAGTCGATGAAAACAAGATATAGTGGCGATCGCCATTCAACGGATTGTTCTATAATTATTCTTGTTGAATTTATGTGGTCTATGCATGAGCGGTTTGGGCGGAAGCCTGCTTGGTTTGGACGCAGTATGGGTTCGAATGCTTCTGCCAGCCTATGTTGGATTACACTTGCAATAATTTTGTTTATGGTGTTTAACGGCGTTATTCCTCTCCAATTTTTGCATTGCGTTAGGTCTCCTTTCTTTGGCAGTTTGATAATGAGACCATGTTTCATTTCTGCTGGAATTTCTTGGTTTGTCCAGATCCCTTTTATTATTTTTGCAAGTAGAGGTGCAATCCATTTAGGGTCTACCTTGATTAGTTCAGCAGGTATGTTGTCTACCCCTGCCGCTTTGTTGTTTTTCAGCTGCTTGATGGTATTTAGTATTTCTGTGTTTGAAGGCGCGTCTATTTTTATATTCAGCTGTTCATTTGTATTGTCTTCTGGAGCTATCTCAAGTTCGTCTTCCGTGGGTGAGCTGAGCATATCAGCAAAGTATTCCTTCCACCTATCGAGCTGAGTTTCTGGGGTGGTCAGTGGGCGGTTGTCTTTGCTTCTAACTATATTTGTGGTCTTTGTGTGCTTTTTGGAGAGCTTGTTTGTCAGTGTGTAAAGAGTCCTCGAGTTGTTATTTTTGGCTGCTTCTTCTGCTTGCTCACATATCAGGTCAATCCATATTCGCTTGTCTTTTTTGGCAGATGCTTTAATTTGTTTGCATAGTTGTGTATATCTACAGATTGCATCAATTTTTGTCATCGAAGTTTTGCACTGGAGTACCAGTTTCTTCGCATCCTTTCTGCCTTGTATAAGTTGCTATGTTTGGTCTGAGATCCAGGCTTTTCGATTTCTTTCCTTTGTGCCAAGGATTGTTTTGGCCGATTCGAGTAGTGTCTTGGTTAAGCCATCCAAGGATGTTATGGGATTTTGGTCTGCATTTTGATGCAGGTTTGTTAGGAAAACTTTTTTGCAGTTTGGTTGGCGCAGTTTGTGTAGGTTGAACTTTACTCTCTTTGATTGTTCAGGATTCTTTGGTACGGCCAGTTTGATTCTGAACGTGCCGAACAGAAGGTGGTGGTCGCCTGCAAAGTCTGCACCCCTTTTGTTTCTGACATCAAGTAGGGATCTCCGCCATGTTTTCGATATGGCAATATGGTCAATTTGGTTTTGGGTTTTCTTGTCGGGGGATATCCATGTGACTTTGTGGATTTGCTTGTGTGGGAACACTGTTCCACCAATAACTAGGTCTGATGTTGAACAGAGTTTCGTGAATAGTTCACCGTTTTCGTTTCTTTCCCCACATCCTTCTTTAGCCATGATGTCTTCTAGGTTACTGTTATTTGTCCCGACCTTAGCGTTGAGATCACCCATGAGTATGGTGATATCACCTCTGTTTATCTTCCTTAACGTACTTTCAAGGATATCGTAGAAATTTTCTTTTTCCTCAGCGCTCGCACTGTTTGTGGGTGCATAGCATTGTACAAAGGTGATATTTCTGTATTTAGTGTGGAACCTTGCTGTAATTATTCTGTCATCAATGGGGTTCCATGAAATTAGGCTCTTTCTGGCTTTTTAGTAATTATGAAACCAACGCCTCTTTCATGAGACCCAGTTTCTTTGCCACTGTACAGGAAAAGCTCCCCAGATTGTAAGTTGAGCTCCCCCTTGCCAAGCCAGCGAACTTCTGATAAGCCTAAAATTGAGATGTTGTAGTTAAAATAACTACAACATCTTAATTTTAGGCTTATCAGAAGTTCGCTGGCTTGGCAAGGGTTTAATTCTCTCACCGCTTGATGCAGTTTTGATGCTTCGTATAGAGTTTTTACGTTCCAGCATCCAAAACGTAACTTTTCCTTAAGTGTTGTCTTCGTTTTGTCCGTCCGGATTTGTGTTGTAGAGGTTTCATTAATAGCATAGTTTAGGCCAAGCAGGTTATTAGCCCACTGTGGCCGTAATTTGGTGCTGGGGCTGCCAGCTATAGCTTCCAAACCAGCCTCCTGTTTACAGGATTTAATTCAGCCGCCCATTCTGGGTCAGACGCTGTTGCAGCCGCCCAATCTGGAACAGACGCTGCGGATTTGTAGCCGCTCATTCTGAGTGCAGACGCTACATTTGTAGGTTTTGGTCCGCCCCGGGTATTTGATTTCCCCGGTACCACCTATATCTAGGAGGCATCCTCCTATCCGCCACCTGGGGAGGAGCCCGATGGGGGACCTACAACCCCACACGGGTAGTAAATATGTAATAGTAACTTAATTTCCGGTTTAATCATAATCAAATTTACTCCAAAATAAAAAAAATGAAAAAAATTTACCCAGAAAAAAGTAAAAATAAATTAAGATTTTCTTAAAAATAAATAAAAGACGAAATCGCCAGATCCTCCATCTGGAAAACACAAATAATTTGGAATTCAACCTTCGGTTTTAACCCCCGGTTTTAACCTAGGTTAGGTCAATGCTTGGCTTTGGTTTGAATGGTTGGAATTTTGTTAAAAAAAAAACGGATAAAACCTTATAGATAATGTCTGGTCTAATCATCAAAAGATTTTGGCGTATGTTGTCTTGATTTATCTGCCGCTTCGCGGTGTGCAACCTAATCTACCCTTTTTTATGGTGGTTTTGGGGAAGCTCAGCCAGCCTGTGTGTGGGGCTCTCACCCACTAAACCCCTACTTCCACTTGGCTTACTATACTCCACCCCGGTATCGCTTACGCATTACTTCAGGGTGGGCAGCCCGGACGACTAGTATCGCCCTAGTTGTTAAGGGGAGAGTCAGTTGCCCTCTTCTTCTTCCTTCTTTAATTTGTCTCTTGCTTGGTCCTTTTTCATCATTATCTTCTCAAAGTGGACTTTTATATACTTCCAATTGTCTGCACTTTCTATCATTATTTTAATTACGTTCTCTTTTGTTATTGCCTTCCCTACTTGCTCTTCTACGTGATTTCTTTCTTCATTCCATTCTTCACAAAGGAAGATGGGTTCCCGGCCATCTTTCTCTTTACAATATATACATTCCTCTTCCATCTGTAATTTGATTTTTTTAAAGTATGTGCCGAAGCATCCGTGTCCTGTTAGAACTTGTGTCAGATGGTAGCTTGTATTTCCATCCTTTCGTTTGTACCTCTTTTCTATGTCCGTGATAAGCGTTCTGGCCCAAAGTCCTTTGTCCGTTTCGTTCCATTTGTCTTGCCATTTTTTAATAGTTCTTTCCCTTCCCAGCGCTTTCTCCTCCTTACTTTTCCGGAACGTCATTTCCCGTTCTGCTGCAAGTAGTTCGATGGGAATTATTCTTGCTATTACCCTTGCGGCCTCCAGCGATGTTAACCTAATCTAACCTGGATTAAACCAACAGTCCTTGCAACCGTATTCTATTTTGGATCGAGAGTTTGCGCTGCCGCGTGTATGTGGTTTAGATTTATCTGCCGCTCCGCGGTATGCAACATAATCTAACCAACGGTCGTTGCCACATTATCCTATTTCATTCGAGATCAATTGAGAAATTGTGATCGATCACAATTTCTCAATTTTGCTGTAAAAACAATAAAAATGGCAACGTCGAGATGGTTAGGCATACTTTTTGTCACGTGACCAGAAATTTACGAGCCGTTGCGTCAAATTTTTAGACTACAAAAACACCAATATTTATTGAACCAGGCAGGGTAGAAGCTTCATTTTTGCTTTCCGGTCTTAGTTAAGCAGGGCCAAAGACGATTAACAACAATTATACCAGGTAAAAAGTCTGCAACTCTTTTAAAAAAAAAAAACATTATTCAGCTCCTTACCCTGCTTTTAACCTAGGTTAGGTCAATGGTCGAAACGTCGAACTCCTTTACAAAATGAAACAACTCAATATCCTTTCTTACCACCGCTACCTTCCCATGCTTTTTCCATCAGTTGGCGGATTGTGAATAGTTGGTACCTTTGTTTTTCTAAATCCGCAGTGATGGTCCTCTGTTATTTCCTCGATATATGTCTCCAGATTATTGTATAGCATTGTTGCTAGGATCTTGTAGGAAACGTTTAATAGGCTTATGCCCCGGTAATTTGCAGTCTGCGTTTTTATGTATCGTTACAATTACACCCATTTCCCAACTGGCTGGTAATTTCTTCTTCCCACACTTTTACTACTATGGTATGCAGTATCTTCCTGAGTTTTGCCCCTGCTCCTTTTATCAGTACCGCTGGGATTTTGTCTTCAGCAGGTGATTTTCCGTCTACATCCTCATACGATGGCGTGACAACTTTTGGTTCGCCTCCATGTCTTGTTCTTCGTGTATCTAGTTCTGTTGGTGGTTGGTTTAACAGCGTTTGGAAATGGTGCTTCCTTCCATCTCCCTGCAAAGTCGTTTTTATTGCTGAGTAGTAATACACCTTGTTCATTGTTTATCTAGTTTGGAAGCCTTTGCGTCCATTTTGTGAATTCCCTTACGTTCCCGTTTAAATTCGGTGCTTCTACTTCCTCTATTTCTCGGATGAGATGCTCTATCTTATGTTTAAGGCCGAGGCCGTACTACGGCTTTTTTCCGCAAGCGGCTATAACCACGAAACCGCTCGAGAAACACACAGTACGCTATGGGGAAAATCAGTCGTGGGAAAAAAACCGCAAGTGAGGCCGCTTGTATTAGCTTATTTGAGTCACACAATCACGCGATTAAACACCGCCGTGGTTTAGCCGTAGTGAGGCCTAGGCCTTATGGTCTTGTAGGTTTCCGTCTTTCTGGTGTTATATTTGTTTAGGTTTTTGCTAAATAGCTCTGTATATCATTGTCCGTCCGTTCTGAGGCTGTGATCGAATGACTTGAACTGGGGATTTTTTCCGCGGGTGGATTGTTCCACACTTGAGCCGTCAGCTCAACACTCTGCTTTTGTCCGGGCTTGGGACCGACAGGAGCGACTCCAGGACTACTCAGCTCATCCAGTTACCACCCCTGGCAACTAATTCGATGATATTCCATGAAATATTCATGAAATTTGATATATACAAGGTAATTAATAAAAATTGTTTATTCAGATAATTATTACGATGAACAATTAATAAAAATTAATAAAATAAGAAATTGAAAAGATTATTTATTCATGTACAGTATTATCTTGGTTAGAGAGCTCGATGAGGCATAAGGAGTTCACGATGGTTGTCTTCCTCGATATAGAAGGGGCATTTAACAACGTGAAGCCTGAAGCCATAGAATCAGCCTTAACTAGACTAGCCATTGACAATGCTCTATGTCACCTGATCGGAAAAATGCTCCGTGAAAGGAACATTAGGGCCACAATGGGAGAATCCCACATAAAAAGGAAGGTGAGTAGGGGAACCCCACAAGGAGGCGTCATCTCACCATTGCTTTGGAACATCACGCTAAATGAGCTGCTCCTCCAACTTAGGAAATCCGGCTGCAGGGTCGTCGCCTATGCGGATGACGTAACAATAGCGGCCTCAGGGAAACACCTCAATACAATGTCGCAACTTGTTGAAGGGGCCCTATCGAAACTAGCGCAATGGTGCAAAAGGTGTGGCGTAGATGTCAACCCGGCGAAAACCGAGCTAGTCGTTTTCACAAGGAAACACAACATCCCAGAATTCAGGCCCCCAATGCTAAAGGGCACTGAACTGGCGATCAAGGAGAGCGCCAAGTACTTAGGTCTCATACTAGACCGAAAGTTATCTTGGAAGCTCAACATAAACGAAAGAGTACGGAAAGCAACGGTGGCGCTGTACTCTTGCAAGAGAGCGGTGGGGAAGTCTTGGGGCCTCAACCCCAAGATTACCTTCTGGCTATAAAGAGCCGTAGTTACACCAATACTCTACTACGGCGTTTTCATATGGTGGCCGGCACTTAATAAAAGAGTCCATCAAATGGCGCTTACAAAAGTGCAGAGAATGGCGGCGCTCATGATAACGGGAGCCATGAGAACGACGCCTACGAAAGCCTTGGAGACAATCCTGGACATAGCCCCGGTCGATTTAATGGGCAAGCAACTTGCCATTACCACAGCACTTAGACTAAAGTCAGTGCGAATGTTGACATCGGACTATCGTGAACACGCCGGAATAATCAATGAATTTAAAGGGGTGCCCAAAAACATAGACCGATGTCTAGCAACACCTGCTTTTGGTAACAACTTCTCATACCACATACCCTCTAAAGAGGAGTGGATGGAAAAGAAAGAGGTACCAGCAGGACACACGCAGGTCTCTACAGACGGCTCACGGAGGGAGGACAAAGTAGGTAGCGGAGTTTTCTCCAACGACCTCAACCTCAGAATTAGCTTACGCCTGCCGGACTACTGCAGCGTCCTACAGGCGGAGGTAACCGCCATAAAAGGGGCAGGAGAGTGGCTGATGGTAAATGGGGACCCTGGTGAACAGATCCACATTTACACCGATAGCCAAGCTGCTCTCCGGGCAGTTACTAGCGTGTGCACCAACTCAGCAGTGGTCTCTGGCTGTCGGAGAAAGCTGAATGAGCTCGCAGCACACACAAACGTGAGACTCACGTGGGTACCAAGCCACAGCGGGATCTCAGGTAACGCAAAAGCGGATGATCTTGCAAAGAACGGCACAAGCCTGCACTCAACCGAAATATTACAGGATATTGGTATTCCATTTGCCTCGTGCAAGGAGACCATAGCCGAAATAACCTCGAACCTAGCGGAGCGAAGGTGGAGGGATGAAGAAACCTGCGAGGTAACCAGGCAAATATGGCCTCACCGAAACAGGAAAAGAAGCACCAACATCGTCTCTCTAAAAAGAAACGATATCAGACTGGCAGTGGGAGTCATCACGGGACACTGTCCCATTGGCAAGCACGCTGAGAGACTGGGCATAGCGAAGCGGGACTACTGCAGAGGCTGCCTGGACGAGGAGGAAGAGGAGAGTGTTCAGCATTACCTATGCCAATGCCCCTCTCTGACCGCAACACGATTGCTCTTCTTAGGCCGACCTTTCTTGGATGATCTCTCTGACCTCGCATCACTAGATGCGCAGACTCTCATGAGGTTCATCCACGGCTCGAAATGGTTTGACAAAATCCCCTGAGGAGGGTTGTACTGCAAGTACCGTGGTAACACAACGGGCCCATCTGAGGCCTATGTGAGCATTAGCTGCCACTTAAACCTAACCTAACCTATTATCTTGGTTAATCGGAAACGTTCAGTAATCCGGTGCTCTGGAGATACACGTGTCTTTTTTATACGTTGCCCCGCTCTGGATATAAACCTCGTACACAGAAGAAATAAAGTAGAAAACAAGACTATCCAGTCTTCTTGGCGAAAGGTGTGGCCAACACACCCTTCTTTTAACTTTGAAAACTTGATTGACGATTCTGACCAAGTTAACTCCACTGTGCAATTGTCTTACTATTTGTTCCAAATTTGTACATTTTTTTTGTATCTACACGTTTACCTATATAGATACATATTTTATTTTTTCTGAAATAGAATTGTAAAGGGTGAGCAAAAGTCGATGTCTCAGCTCTAAAATAAGAAAATGAAAAACGATAGAAAAAATCTGAAAAGAGGTTCTTAAATGGGATTGAGTAAGGACCATTTTAAGCCAAATTTATATATTTTTCCATATTTAGAAACTGGAGTAATGACTTCATCGAATTTTGTTTCCCAGAACCATATCTATATTTTTGCATATTTGAAAAAAGCTAATTTTTCTGAACAAATTTTGTAAAGAAAAAAAATTTCTATCTTTGCCCGTTAAAATATTATAAACAAATTTGTAAAAATAAAGTATAAAATTATCAAAAATTCCCGCATTAACCCCCTATTATCCCTAATTCCATTAGAAATATATTAGATCCTCTCAATTACCGGTATTCCCAACAAAAAAAAATTAAAAAACGCATTTAACCACAGATTATCAATATAAGTTAGTAAATTTAATCTTAAGTTTTCATTTGAAAAATTAGTTATCTTCTTAAGATGCCGTACTCTCCGAGAGCTTAGGCAACCTCTCGCGCATACTTGTGTAACGCATCATCCATTAATATACATATTTGCTTGTATATTTTTAACGGAAAAAGATTTTTTCTTTACAAAATTTGTTCAGAAAAATTAAATTTTTTAAAATATGCTATCCTATTTCAAAAATATAGGTATGATTCTGGGAAAACAAAATTCGATGATGTCATTACTCCAGTTTACAAATATGGAAAAATATGTAAATTTGGCTTAAAATGGTCCTTACTCAATCCCATTTAAAAACCTCTTTTCAGATTTTTTCAATCGTTTTAAGTTTTCTTATAATAGAGCTGGGACATCGAGTTTTGCTCACCCTGTACATAAAGTATGTAAAATTGTTATTGTTTTCGTATAATCCTGATGATCAGGAATTTTTTGATAATCCGGCGGTTGTCTGGTCCCATATGTGTCGGATTATCGAAAGTATACTGTAATTATTAAGATAAACATTGAAGAAGATAAAATGTCGCCCACGGAAATCAATAAGATTATTTAATCATATGATTGTTAAGATAAACACTGAAAAATTGTGCAAGTAATTGTTCAACATCCTTTTATTATTTCTCTGCAGATGGCAAGGCATGATATTCCAAAGTGTTTAAGTACAAATATCGTGCAGTGAAAGATTAATAAAATGCTACGAATTATGTTGATGTAGATGCAACGAGTAAATTATATGTAATTAAAATTTTTAGAATATTAAAATATTATTTGTAATTTTTATGTATTATGTATCAATATTAGCATATTGCTGTTTAATTTTAAAGTTTAATAAGGCAAAAAATTCAAAAAGTTCAGTAATCGTGAGGAATCATTCGAAATATTATTTAAAGCAACTTATAAAAAATATGGGTACTTACGTATTAACGCTACCGCAGCGAGAGGTCGCGCTACCGCGCAATACGTGATCTGAATTTATCTGCTCCGTTATATAACCATCCATTTTGTTCAAATCTGTAGCTGCGGTGGCGTTAGTACGAAAGTACCAAAATATGTTTATTTTATATTTCTAGTAATTGTCCCATAAAAACTCAATAAACTTAAGAGCCAAATTTTTATTTAAAATGATTTCAAACTGGATCAACAGCCACGGATGTTTTTGTTTAATAAAGTCATATTTTTGTATTTTCTTCATAATTGACGATAATTAAGCGCCTTTTCGATAACATTATTGGTGGCATTGACTACCAAATCCATCCAACTTTACCAATCTTCTGGAAATGTTTGTGCGCAAAGTTTTTCCTAGTGAATTATGCAATGGAAAGATAACACGTCATTGTTCGCGGAATAATTATTGGCACACTCATTCCCAGCTCCCGTAGGTTTTTAAACCACGACATCCGACGTCTACTTGTTGTTCTTCACTTAATCTTCCTTTGTATTATCAGTTGTAGCAGTGGATATTTGGGTCCTCTCATTATGTGACCTAAGTATTGTAATGAGTAGGATGGTTGCGACCGTTACTACGTGGTAATACATACTTATGCTGGATTTATAAATTGCAAAATGTTTTAAACATACTTAATATGTAAAAACTATTTATTCGCAAATTTGGACGCTTATCACGACTCGAATTTCGACTTTTCCATCTTTTCTCCAGTTTTTCTATTCTAGTCACCCTGTCACTTCAAGAGATCCGCCATATTTTGCGGTAGCTTCTTCTTCTTGGAATTCCGCCCCTATCGCAGATTGGAAACCATCACCATAATCCGGGCCTTTTCGATGGCCCGTCTGAAGAGTTTTGCGGACGTGCAACCAAACCACTCCCTTAAGTTACGAAGCCAAGAGATTCGTCTTCTGTCGATCGTTCTCTTCCCCTTGATATTTCCTTGAATAATCAGCTGAAGGATGTGTTACCCATCTCCTCTCAGAACATGTCCCAGATATTCTAATTATCCTTTAATAAAATAAGGCTAAATAGTATCATCTCCAGTCGTTTACCTCGTTACTGAGATGTCGTGACCTCTCGCGCATATTCACATGTATGCTCCTCCAATGTAAACTTGGAAAACATTTTTGGTCCGAAGCAGTCCAAGCAACAGTTTATCTGATTAATCCAAGTCCCACGTCAGCGTTGTACGGGAAAGTTCCGCCGTCGTTTTGGTTCAATGAAAAGTCCAACTTGAGGAAACTAAAGGTTTTTGGGTGCGTATCCTTTCTACGCATTCCAACGCAAATGCCGGTTTCTACGCATTCCAACGCAAATTGTATGCGGAAAATTTGAATCTCGATCGAAGAAATGTTTCATGAGTGGATATTGCACAAATGGTTACACGTTTTGAGATCCAGAAGAGCATAAGGTCATCGTTGGATGTGATGTTCAACGAATCAAAATTTTCATTCGAAGGACTGCCAAATCAAGACAGGATTGATCCAGATGTTGTAGAGCCAATAGAAGAAAAAACCGGAAGCAGTAAAGACAAAGAAGAAATCTATCAGAAAGAAGACTTCGATCGCAGCAACGAGAAAACCTTTGAAAGTGAGACTCGGGAAAATGGGGACTTACGAAAGCTCACAGGAGAAACAAGTCAAGACCACAGAACCAGAAAATGAAGAAACATCTAGTCAATCTAGGCAACGTTATCTGCAGGACTATTACCTGGACGATGAAACAGAAAATTATGTAATCCTGGCGTTGCACGTCGAAGTTTTCGAGGAAGATGTACCGAGCAACTACGAGGAAATACGTCACTCGTGAAGAGAAAGATCAATGGATGGACGGAGTCGCCGAAGAAATAAGCGCACTTGAGGAAAACGAAATCTGGAAATTAACACCACTTCCCGAAGGAAAATACACACTCAATAGCAACTGGGTTTTCAAGGTTAAGCGCGCGAACTTTGAGCGCTACAAGACCAGACTTGTAATCAAGGGTTGTGTGCAGAAATATGGTTTTGACTACGAAGAAACATATGCGCCATTGGCAAGACTTACGACGCTGAGAATCCTATTATCCGTAATCGTCGAGAAGAACTGCGCAGTCTACCACATGGATGTTAAAAATGCATTCAAATTTATATGAAAATTCCCGACGGTTTCAAGGGCAAAAGAAATTTAATCTGCAAACTGAACAAAGCGTTCTACGAACTGAAGCAAGCACCGAGAGCACGCATCGTCACACTAATATGCGGGACCTTCAGTTTATCGCCGGTTCCGAACGGCACTATTTGAGAGGTTCTCTTGGCAGAATTACTCGTGGTAGTTTGCCATTGCTTTCCACGAGGTGGCCACAGCATAGTTCCGTGAAAAATTTCACGGTTTGTCCGGGGATCGAACCCGGGATCTCGGTGTAGCGAGCGGATGCGTTCACCACTACACCACTGTGACCACGTAACCTAACCTAACCTAACCTAAATAGTATAAAGAGGCCTAAATGGCTTTTTATGGTGTTACTAATTTCTTTATTTGTTTTATTCATTCAGCGTAGCACTTCCTCGTTCGAAACCTTATCGACATTGTATCGACCTTTAACACCACATTTCAAATTCTTCTATCTTCTTGATGTTTTCTGGTTCGAATGTCCAAGCCTCCACTCTATGCAATAGATTGGAGAATCTATATCTTTTTAGCGTTCTGATTCTCAGTACGAATCTTATATCCCGGCAGCAGAGTATTTATTCATTTTTATAAAAGTGTGGCGAGCTACTTCAATTGAAATAAGTTATGAACGAGCACCGAGATAAGTTAAGAACGAGAACACCTGCAGCAAACAATCGACTGGACTGCCATTAGGCATAGTATTTCACTTCATCTACAGAGCGCGCGAAAACAGCTCCAGCTCAAAATTATTCTCTATTTTAAATATTTTTTTTAAACTTAACTACAGCATACCAATTTATTAAAACGGAATATAGCTTGCATATATGCAACCTTTCCGTAGCTCTATAATATTATTAAGTCTTCTTATTCAATCTACAAGACAACAAAACCAATCTCATGTTGAAACGCAACAGATATTTGTATGCTATTCACTAGCCCCCAGTCCACTTTCATGATCACATCATTTTTTTCTTTTAACCACCATACTTTTAGCTTCATCTGTTGCAATTGAAACAATTTTAGTAAGTGGGATTTTTCTTCAGACTTTCGATCACTGCACTTGCAACATCTCCTTGTGTTTGACCATTAAGTGACAATAATACTTGGAGTTCTAATTTGGGACCATCTCATGAAATATAGCGAGCAAGGAGGACAGCTTGTGCTGTATCCTTATTGTCCGAAGACTCATCGACCGCTATTGATATGGCTGATGCTAATTTAACGTCCTTAACTTGTTGTTGGCACACATTTAATGACTTTTTTTGTCCTCTCTGTTGCAGTTTTGGCAGACAATATTAAGCTTTTAATTTTATTCATAATATCTTTATTGTTAAAATTGTGAAAAAGTGTGTCGGCCACATTTATTAAACAACTTTTAATGTACTCACCATCAGTTAATGGTCTTCCGTTTTTGACGATTTAGAGACAAAGCTTACAAAGGCCGCGGTCCGTATTGCGCTCATAGTGCTTCTGACGTATAAAGTGCTAAGGTACGGTCCGAATTAATGAGCGCGCTAACGGCTGTTCGCAGTACCAATTCGGACCACGATACATTATGTCTCGGAACGCAGTGCTGCCCGTCTGATCCGTGAGCACCGTGAACGTCTGAACATGACGTCACTTCTTACGTCAAAACGTTTGCAGCACAAACGTTGAGCGTTGAAAGCAAGAATCGGACCGAACATTGGTCGCTGTGTGCGCAATTCGGACCGAGCCAAAGCTAGCATTATATGCAGACTGCATCCATCAGTTAAAACAGGAACTTGTCTTTTTAAAATTCACCAGAAGTTCTTCAATTGTTTTCCTTCATCACCGAAGGGACAATTCTTTGCAAATGCGGTATCGAAATGTCTCTCGAATTTTTGTTGTTTGCTGATTTTTCATGGAGCTACATTAGGTACAAACGATTCAGTTTCAAAGCTTCAAAGCTATGTTTTATATTATCATCTACGTTTATTTTAAGTTTATTTTCGACTTTAAATTAATACTTTTCTTATGATCACTTAACACATACTATAGGTAGCAAATGGCCGCACTATCCACTGACTTGACTGCGAGACACACTAACTAAGACAACCGAGATCTGAGACAATATGTACAGGTACACTTCTGTGTATATACACTTTTGTGATATATTTCAATATATTTCTGAAGAGTCATAAGCTCACACCAAAAGAGTCACATGTGGCTCGCGAGCCACACTTTGCCGACCCCTGCTCTACTTTAAAGATTATAGGCAAAACATATTCGGTTGTCTTTTATATAGAGTTATATAGTAACGTTCAGGAAAACATTTATAACCGAATGGGAACGTTAGAACTTTATTTTACTTCTAGAAAATATGGATTTATATTGCATATTAATTAAATCTAAATAAAATTAGTCTCTCAGTCATTAAAATGGATCATTCTTCATAGCAAAGTTATTGTGATGAACCATTTTCCCAAAATTAAATTTAAAATAAATTCCAAAATTATTTTAATACAAAATATATATTTTTATTCTAAAATTATTTAAGGAAGTTCGAGCGTAACTAATGAGTGAAAATAGTGTTTGAATTTTTCTATATTTTTAATTATCCAAATAGTTATTAAAATTCATTAATTTTATTCATAATAACATTTAAAAATTGGTAATTATTATTTATTTAATAAAATAGAGTTATTAAATGACTTCGTTATTTTTGTCTTATACGGTGTAATAAAAAGATCTGATAACAGCGCTTTATTGTGTCTTGAAAGTTTATAGTACAGAGAGAGAAAATAATAGTTATTGAATATAATATTAGTTTATCCGAAAAAAAAATTCAAAAATGATGTTTTTCAATTCTTATACATAGGCTCTTATGGCTGACAAGCTTCCGTCACGTCTTTACTCGACTCCTTCGAGTGTATTTATTCTCTCTTTATAACTATGTTTCCATCTTTTTCTTCTCTCTCAGCTGTTCTGGCGACGTTGCCAAACCATCCGTGAATTATTGTCAATAAACAAGATTCAAAATAAAAAGCATAACTTTAATTATTTAAATAATTACATCGGTAACGTCACATTGATTTAATGTTATCGTGCTTTACAATTATCTAAGTTTATTGCATATAATTTTTTATTCCTTAAAGTTTCGAAATTAATATCGAAAAAAATAAATAAAGACGTGACGGAAGCTTGTCAGCCATAAGAGCCTGTGTATAAAAATTGAAAAAACATCATTTTTGAATTTTTTTTTCGGATAAACTAAATGGTGGATCACTTTCAAATTTGGAGAGGACATAAATAAAGTATTGATCTGCATGTATAAAAAGTTTCAAAGCTTAAACTTAAAAAAAATATTTAACATTGGATTCGCTTGAAATGACTTTTTTCTTTGTAGTTTTGTAACTGCGAATTCTCATTCCCAAATTCTGTAACTTGACCCATCTATATTCAACATCTATATCTGCTTATTATTTTTGCTGCTATTATTATTTGTATTCCACTTATATCATTTATACTTTTTTCAAAATCGTTTTCATAACCGTCAGTGGAACAGAAACATTGTATAATATGAAAGTTTACGAAACTGCGACAAATAACAACGGAATAAAAACGATTCTATTATTTGTTTTTGCAAACTTTATTTGTCTATATCGGGATTTATTGGGTAATGAGGGAAATCGATCGTCCGCATTCGATTTTGCACTGATGAAACGTCCAGGTTGCGTAATTGGAAAGTGCACTCTTAATTATATTTCAATTTCCAATATTTGCATTGATCGTGCGATTCGCGGCCTGAAACGATGGAAGCGCATTTTTGTGCAAATTGATAATTCTATTGTTATCATAATTATTTGATTAGTTGTGAAATTACTTGTTGAAACTTCGATTTAATAGACAATTATAATAAAACACAGTTTTATACGTGATAAACTTAATAAATTTTCAAACGTATAAAACTGTAATCAATGTAAATAATTTTCTGTTATCATAATTACCACCGTCATTACCTCCGGTCTATTGCATATTTGCATATTTTATAAAAACGCGCAAAAATCGTACCTTCGGATTTTTTGTTTCCAAAATTTTCCAAAATTATTTGAATTGACTAAATCTTTTTCTGAGTTATTCTAAATGAAATACAGATTAAAACTATGTATGATACTTGCAGTTGCAAGGACAATAAACCTCTTAAATTTTCTATGAAACAACCGGATCAATTTTTGCGAGAGTCGTCATCATGTGTCCTTTGCTTCTTGGCGGTCATTGAGCCTTCCGCTCAGCTGTTCCGTCGTCTTGTTTTTTTTTGTCGGTTGCTTGTTTGTTTGTCGGTTTGTTTGTTCTTCTGTTGTGTTCCACTCATAAACGGTTTTCTTCTCTTTTCTTTTTTTTTTGTTCTATTTTTTTTTCCTGGTTCGTCCTGGTGTTGGTTCCTGGTTCGCCCTCCTGGCCGTTCCTGGTTTGTCCTTCGTTCTCGTGGTGGTTCCTTGCTCGTCCTCGTGGTGGGTGCTGTGTCTCTCTGGTTTGTTCGTGTTGTTCCTGCCTGTTTTTGTTCCTGGGTGCTCCGCTGGGTTCGGGGATGTGGACTTTCCTGTGAAAAGAAAGATCAGTGATTACCTATGTTGTTGAGGTTTTGGATGTTTCCATTTGACGTTGATGTTGTACTTTGCTGCGTTGTTGATTGTTGGGTTGTCATGCGTTTCCGTGCGTTCGAAGCTTTTCGTTGCTAGTGTTTCTATGTGTTGCTTGATTGTCTCCATGTTTAGATCGCTGTGTAGCTGCTCATTGGTCATGTACCATGGCGACTCTGTTATTTCTCTCAGAGTTTTGTTCTGGATGATTTGGAGTTTGTAGATTTTCCATTCTTTGGCTTGTACGTCGATGAGTACGTCATTGTTGGCCGTATTATGGACTTGTAGATTTGTAGTTTGTTCCTTATGTTCAGCTTGCTTTTCCTGTTTAAGAGCGGGTAGAGGTAGCCTTTAATTTGTTTTGCTTTTTTCGCTGTCTGATCGATGTGTTCTGAAAATGTAAGAGCTTTGTCTAGGATTACGCCTAGATATTTGATTCGGTTTTCCCATTTTATGTCCGTGTTGCTAATTCTCAAGCAGCTACTGGGTTCGTGCTTACATTTTTTCTTCGTGAAGATAATTGCCTGTGTTTTTTCTGCGTTTAGTTTGATCCTCCAGGTGTTACACCAGTCGTTAATCCTGTCCAGGTGATTTTGGAGCCGTTTCGTTATGGCCTCGGTCAAGTATCCTCTTGTGAAAATTGCCGTGTCGTCTGCGTATAGTGCAATTTCTGTGTCGTTTAGTTTTGGGATGTCTGCGGTGTAGATGCTGTAGAGAAGGGGGCCCAAGACAGATCCTTGTGGGACACCGGCTGTCATTGTCTGAGTTGTGGAGATGCTGTCGTTTATTTTGACTCGGAATGTTCTGTTACAGATAAAGGACGTCACTAGTCTGATCATTGCTGTTGGGATTTTAAATTGGTGCAGTTTGTATATTAAACCTAGGTGCCATACCTTGTCGAAAGCCTTAGAGACGTCCAGAAAGACGGCTCCCGTGGCTAACCCTTTGTTGAAAGCGTCGATTATTGCTTCGGTTATTCTTGTCGTCTGATAGGTGGTAGAGTGCTCTGTCCTGAAGCCGTATTGTTCGTCGGGTAGAATACGTTTGTCTTCAGTTATTTCTGTCAGTCTTTTGTGAATTACTTTTTCTGTGATTTTACTGAGACCTGTCAGCAGACTTATTGGTCTGTAACTGGAGGTGAGGTTTCGGGGTTTGTTCGGTTTCGGGATTAGAATCGTTGTTGCGTGTTTCC
The DNA here is from genome assembly GCA_944588485.1 of Phosphuga atrata. NCBI lineage: Eukaryota > Metazoa > Arthropoda > Insecta > Coleoptera > Silphidae > Phosphuga > Phosphuga atrata. Next base: position 68,159,031 of record OX155898.1, read on the forward strand.
ATTGGGTCGGAAACACTCCAAGTTTCAGTGCGGCGTTTATGATTTCGGTTATTCTGTCTATTGCGTTCGGTGTTAGGTTTTTTAGCGCGGCGTTGTTGATGTTATCGCAGCCTGGTGTGAGAGAGTCGAAACTTGGTCTCCATTTTCTCGGTCCCAGTCAGTCAGGATATCTGTATCTAATTCTGATTCGTCTCGTCTGGTCTTGTCTGGTCTTATGTTTTTTTTATCTGGTCTTGTCTGCTCTTGGTTTTAGACTTGTCTCCTCTTGTTTTGTCGTGTCTGCTTTTTGTCTGGTCTTGTCTGCTCTTGCCTGGTCTGATTATCTTAATATCAATTAACTAAATATGCGATTATTAATTGTAATTGACTGTGAGAATATTTTTGGATATAAAACGTGAATATATTTTTTTGCGACTTTTATTTAAGTATATGGCTATAAATACTTTTTTTTTATTATTTTCTTTTAAACACTCGATATAAATAACTAAATATGAATTTTCTAATAGAACGCATTAATTGATTACATTAATTGACACCTTAAGTGAATCCACAGCTCGTGAATAAACTTTCGTTTTACTAAATTCGGAAGTTTACAATCGATTTAATAGTTTCACCGCGACTGAATCAAATTCGCCAATTAGTTTATTGTGTGCACAAAGCACACAATTTTCCGTCAATTCCGGATATAATTATTCATAAATGAAGCGAGTAGCAATCGTAATAACGGAACAAAAAATGGTATTATATAATTCTTCTGCAATGCATGTATAATAAATTTAGCGACATTAAGATTACTTGTAACTGTTTTTTGAAAGAGATTTTGTTATGTAACGATTACGAGCTTCAAATATACATATTAATTGTAACATTAATGCAAGCGATATGTAAATAGAACTGCATAATAAATATATCCGGTTTTATTGCTTGTTCAATCCAGTAAATATAAGGAATACTCTAAATCGTTCTGACAATGCAAGGCAAATGAAATACCTACTCTTGGCGTTATAAAATGAGATAGTGTAAATTCTAAGTGTAAAAGGAAAGAATATTTGAAGCATTGAGTGCAAGATAGTCCGCTCTTGCACTCAATGCTTAAAATATTCTTGCCGTTTACAATTAGAATTTACAATATCTGATTTTATAACGTCAAGAGTAGGTATATCTTTTGCTAAAATTTAAAGATTCAGCTGTAGGCACTGGGTGAAACATTATTAAAATAATAATAAATAATAAACACTAGGTATAAGTTTCACAAATGTACGCATTTGTGAAACTTATACCTACTGTTTATTATTTATTTTTATATATATTTTGCCTTGAATTGTAAAATCTAACCTAAAAGTATAATCTGGGATTAGATTATTCTTTTAGTTTAGATTTTACAATGCAAGGTAATTAACATATATAAAACTGAATAATTCGGCAATTAGTCTTGCACACATATAAAATTAAAAAAAAAACATACAATCCAATAACTTATTTTAAACATACATCAAATTTTGATTATTATAATGTCAATTAATTAACTTTTGCTCGATCCATTCGGTAAATAAATAATATTAATGCCACAAACGCAAACATAGAAAAATTGTGGGCTTTTGTGCTCAATGCCTCATTTGTAGTATTGTTTAATAATAGTAAATCTTGATTATGTCGTAAAATTATAATGTAGTCTCGTACTTTAAAGTTTCTAAAATCTGTAAATGTAATATATGCCCTAAGTTTTAATGTGCCCAAAAACTTTAATGTCCCCTTTAAATTATTAGTTTGTCGATTTTTTTACAACGTAACAACATTAGTACCATCTGTTATTATTTAGAGAGTTTGGTGCAATTCTAACTAACAACTTTCAGTTTTCAATACAATAATAAGTAGCAATGGAATCAAGGAAAAATAAATATATTTTTCTTCAATCCCACTTAAAAAAATAAATGTATTAATAGCCTTTTTGGGAAACAAATAATGACTTGTGATTGTTCAAAATGTTTTCTGATCGAAACAAATCATAGTTTCAAATTAGTTTTTGGGTAGCATAGAATTATTTCGTAAGCAATTACAATTTATAATCAAAAGTTATATAACAAACATTATCAAAATTTTGTTACTGTAATAAAAGAAAGCATTACCTTGCAAAACGTAATTTTGAATTTATGCAAATCCCATAATTTAAATTATTTCCAGCTTTCACCTCAACACCCTTTGAACCCATCCATATTGGTTTAAAAACAACATTTTTTATTTACTTTCAATTATATCAGACGTCTACTGATAAAAACAAATATTTAAATTTGATTACATTTTTATTCAAATTTACACCTTTGACTGTCTCATTTCAGGAAGTATGGATATTTGAAAGTTTTTTTTCTTGTGGTGCGTAAAAAAATTTGGATCGCTCGGTCGAGAATAAATGCGCATTCTTGCAGAACCTCACGAGTCATATTTGCAATTTTCTGCCACAATTCGTGTGATTTATTACCAAATAATAGAAGGACGAGACTGTTACAAAACCAAGTTTTGTTTTTACTCGAATTTTTTCATTCTTCCAATTCATTGAGAAATATTTGCCAAACAGGCGAATTTCAACAATTTTCTGTAAACCACGACAGTACGAATTTCTCACAATTCCATATTTTTTAAACTAAAAGTATCACTAAACAAATTATTACAAATAATAACAAATATAAACCATTAACCTACATACATTAGATAACTTTGAACGTCACGAAATATGAAGGATACAAGTTAATTACGTAGGAGGAAATAACTTAAGGCTTGAATAATTTTGTCTAGCCATGTCTGTTTAGTCCTGTCTATCTAGTCTTGTCTGTCTAGCCTTGTCTGTCTAGTCTTGTCTGTCTAGTCTTGTCTGTCTAGTCTTGTCTGTCTAGTCTTGTCTGTCTAGTCTTGTCTGTCTAGTCTTGTCTGTCTAGTCTTGTCTGTCTAGTCTTGTCTGTCTAGTCTTGTCTGTCTAGTCTTGTCTGTCTAGTCTTGTCTGTCTAGTCTTGTCTGTCTAGTCTTGTCTGTCTAGTCTTGTCTGTCTAGTCTTGTCTGTCTAGTCTTGTCTGTCTAGTCTTGTCTGTCTAGTCTTGTCTGTCTAGTCTTGTCTGTCTAGTCTTGTCTGTCTAGTCAAATTCAAAATTCAAATTCAAAATATTTTATTTCATTATTTAAGCAAGTATAGTAAGAATATTACAAATACATTCTAAATGAAATGTGTCGGTAGTGTGAATATAATATAATACTCCTTGGGTTAGACATTCGAGAAAAACTCTTCTAAGTCATAAGGTTCAATATTATTTAGGAGTTGGAACAGCTGCTTCTTGAATCTCTTATTGTTATCTAGTTGTTTGATTTCACTTGGAAGAACGTTGTATAGTTTCATACTGACATATGGAGAATTTTTCTCGGTCATCGTGAGGACATGCTTAGGAAACTGAAAAAGTTCTTTGTTAAACCTTGTTACACGTTCCGTAGGTTTGACAAAATCCTTGAAGAGATGTTTATGTTTCTGGAGGAAAATGACGTTTTCATAAATATATGTGGCCGTGGTGGTTAAAATGTTTGCCCTTTTGAAGTGTCCTCTGCAGGATTCACGGTAATTTAAACTCATAAGTATTCGCAGGGCTTGTTTCTGTATCTTGAACACAGACTTGTAGTGTACTCCATTTCCCCAGAACATAATGCCAAATCTGAGAAGGCTGTGGAAGATTGCGAAATACACCATCCTCAAGACGTCGGACTCAACATAACGCTGGAGGGATCTCATAGCAAATACTGCTTTGTTGAGTTTCGTTGTTATTTCATTTGTATGTGAGACCCAGTCCAGAGATGGGTCTATGTGAAGTCCCAGGAGCCTTACAGAATGACTTACTGCTATCTCTTCGTTGTAAATTGCCATTTTATCAGGATATGATAATGTACTCCGCTTCGTTTTAAAGATTATTATTTGTGTTTTATCTTTGTTTAGTCTAAGTTTATTAGTACCAAACCATAACTTCATTGCATCAACAGCTCTCTCTGAATTGGTGATGATATCGTGGATAGTCCTATTTAATATCAATATGGATGTGTCGTCTGCATAGTTGATCTTAATGTGTGATGAATTGATCGGAGTAGCATGCAGGTCTTTGATGAATAGGGCAAAGAGTAAGGGTCCTATTGTGCTTCCCTGAGGAATACCTATATTGATTGTACTCGGTGGAGAATGTACAAATCCATGCGGAGTGTGGAGCCTGGTAATCTGTGTCCTGTTAGAAAGGAATGATATGATCAACTCCAGCACAACTCCTCGTATACCATATTTGGAGAGTTTTATTTGTAGAAAATTATGGTTAACTAAGTCATATGCCTTAGATAGTCAGAGATTATCAATAATCCCCTTAATGAATTGGTAACAAGCCGTTTCAATCGATTTCCCTTTTACGAAGCCATGTTGGTGAGGGCTTATAATGTTATGCTTATCTAAAAACATTAAAATTCTGGAGCATATAATCCTCTCAAAAATTTTAGAGAAGACCGATAGAATGCTGATAGGCCTGAAGTTTTCGATAATAGACTTGTCCCCTGCTTTATGTATAGGGGTAATAATCGCCGTTTTTAGATTTTCCGGGAACTTTCCCACCTCTAAAACATTATTTATAATGGATTGCAAAGGGTTTAATATAGAGGGGAGCACATTTTTTATAACTATGGAAGGGATTTCATCTATACCCGCACTTTTGGTATTTTTGAGATTAATAATAGAATCAGCAAGTTCTTCCTGAGAGACCGGCATTAAGAATAACGACTTGTTGTTTACACTGATATTGTCTTTATACTGCATAACGGGTAGTGAATCTGCCAGGACTTTAGCTTTATTTACAAAAAAGTTATTTATATTTGAAGCACTAGTGATAGGTTCTTCATCCTGATTGAAATATGTGTCCGTTTTCTTCTTATTCTCTGCTACTCGTCTAACTATATTCCAAGTCGCTTTCTGCCTGTTGGGTGCTGTTTCAATTTCCCTTCTTAAAACTCTTTTCTTGTTGTCTATTAGTAACTTCCTAAAATTTCTCCGTAGGTTATTGTACATATTCTTGAATTCCATATTATATTTTGATATTGTTTGGAACAGTTTAAGGTTTATTTCCATTTTCTTCAAAAACGGGTTATTAAAGACGCGTTGAGATGTTTTGTTGGCGTGTACGAGAACTCTAGGAAAGGCTTCGGTGAAATTCAATAGAAAAATGTCCATAAAAACGTACCATTGTCTGTCAATATCGTTATTTCCAATTTTAAATAACTCATCCTACATGACATTTTCCATAAGCTGCTTATGGTGATCCATATTTTCTTTATTAAATAGTCTCGTCCATTTTGTATTAGAGACTGACGACCCAATTTTGCACTCTAATGACAGAATTTGAGCACAGTGGTCCGATATGTGATAATCTCTGGTTATAGAACTATATTCAGTGGTAAGATTGACTATTACATTATCAATGCAAGTTCCAGACCCGGGGTGGCTTACTTCTCTTGACACAAGAACTGCATTAAATGACTCCAGCAGAGACATAAACTGTCGGCTCATACTACACTCTTTCAGGATGTCTACATTAAAATCGCCAGCTATTACAAATTGTGTATTGCCTTTGGATAATAAAACCAGTTCATGTGTTTTTTGTAGGAATAGCTTAAAACTCGTCAATGGGGCTCTATAAATTCCCATAATTATTGTATCCTTGCCGTTGATAGCCGTTTCAATTGCCGAAAGTTCAAATACATGCCCTTCAGCTAGACGGCTGATATCTTGTCTAGCTTTAAACCTTATGCTGTTTTTACAATATATTGCAGATCCTCTATGGGCTCCATCTTCACGACAGAAATGCGATGCCAAATTGAAATCATTGATCTTATATAGCTTAAGTTGTTCAGGGTTCTTCCAGTGTTCGGTGAGGATTAAGTAGCTACATTGCTTATAGCTTTCTAACATATACTCAATTCTCTCGATCGAGTTTCCAATGGACTGGGTGTTTTGGTTTATCAGTATGACTGCTGTAGAGGGCATAGTTTTTTCCGGGATTATTGAGTAATGTTTCGTCTTTGCATTAGTCTCACTAAAAAACGATTAATGCACGTATTTCTGGGCCAGGTCTCAGGTTTCAATATAACGTCAGCATCTTCTGTCGGTACAGAAACCTTAAACGAGGAGTACTCCTCGGGGTGTTTCGATGGAAGTTTAGAACATGTCGCAGTGCTAATTTTTTTACTAACTAGATATTGTAGTAACTTGTCAGTCGACAAATCCGGATCCAGACGATATACGTGGAAATGCTGGTATCTAATAGCCGCTTTAATTTGACTTGTGTCATCATTTGAACCAAGGACGATGTTTGATTTCCTCCGTTTTCTATAGCGTTGAGTCTCCCAAATTTCAGCGCTTGTGTTTATTTGATTTATTCTATCCGCTCCGTTTTCGGGTTCAAGTTGTTTGTTATTGTTTTTTGTGCCGGTGCAAATATCATTGGCGATAATTTCTTTCTCTGTCTTATCGCGCTGCAAATGTCGTTCGTTATCAGCGATAGCTGGTACGACAGACTCTTTATTCCCAGATCTCGGAGAATTTATCGGTTTATTCTCTACACATTTGGCGGGCTTTGACTTCGCTAGCTTCCCATTAATTAACTTTAATTCGTTAATTTGTTCAGACAATTTACAAATTAACAATTTCAGAGGTTCTATCTGATTTTTTACTTGTGCGTCAACAGACGACGCCACAGACTCGGCTAGTTTCTAGTTGTTACGTTTTAGTTCACTTAACTGTTCCGTTAATTCACAGTTTAAGATATGTATGGGCTCAGTATGTTTTTTTATAATACCCGACAAGAAATTTTCAAACTCAGAGCTCTGCAGGAAAGTGCTCAATATGTCGAACTGCTTTACTGAAGGGATATTGGATCTTAATTCCCTAGACATATTTAACACTGTACTAGGACTTTAACACTTTAAAAATTAACTTAAAAACTCTTTGACAATAAACATTGAAAACACTTTAAAAAGAAACTTTAAAAACTTTATTGACTGATTTCTCGCACGTCCACTCTCGCTGAACGCTGAGTCGCGAGTGAAGTCTTGTCTGTCTAGTCTTGTATGTCTAGTCTTGTCTGTCTAGTCTTGTCTGTCTAGTCTTGTCTGTCTAGTCTTGTCTGTCTAGTCTTGTCTGTCTAGTCTTGTCTGTCTAGTCTTGTCTGTCTAGTCTTGTCTGTCTAGTCTTGTCTGTCTAGTCTTGTCTGTCTAGTCTTGTCTGTCTAGTCTTGTCTGTCTAGTCTTGTCTGTCTAGTCTTGTCTGTCTAGTCTTGTCTGTCTAGTCTTGTCTGTCTAGTCTTGTCTGTCTAGTCTTGTCTGTCTAGTCTTGTCTGTCTAGTCTTGTCTGTCTAGTCTTGTCTGTCTAGTCTTGTCTGTCTAGTCTTGTCTGTCTAGTCTTGTCTGTCTAGTCTTGTCTGTCTAGTCTTGTCTGTCTAGTCTTGTCTGTCTAGTCTTGTCTGACTAGTCTTGTCTGTCTAGTCTTGTCTGTCTAGTCTTGTCTGTCTAGTCTTGTCTGTCTAGTCTTGTCTGTCTAGTCTTGTCTGTCTAGTCTTGTCTGTCTAGTCTTGTCTGTCTAGTCTTGTCTGTCTAGTCTTGTCTGTCTAGTCTTGTCTGTCTAGTCTTGTCTGTCTAGTCTTGTCTGTCTAGTCTTGTCTGTCTAGTCTTGTCTGTCTAGTCTTGTCTGTCTAGTCTTGTCTGTCTAGTCTTGTCTGTCTAGTCTTGTCTGTCTAGTCTTGTCTGTCTAGTCTTGTCTGTCTAGTCTTGTCTGTCTAGTCTTGTCTGTCTAGTCTTGTCTGTCTAGTCTTGTCTGTCTAGTCTTGTCTGTCTAGTCTTGTCTGTCTAGTCTTGTCTGTCTAGTCTTGTCTGTCTAGTCTTGTCTGTCTAGTCTTGTCTGTCTAGTCTTGTCTGTCTAGTCTTGTCTGTCTAGTCTTGTCTGTCTAGTCTTGTCTGTCTAGTCTTGTCTGTCTAGTCTTGTCTGTCTAGTCTTGTCTGTCTAGTCTTGTCTGTCTAGTCTTGTCTGTCTAGTCTTGTCTGTCTAGTCTTGTCTGTCTAGTCTTGTCTGTCTAGTCTTGTCTGTCTAGTCTTGTCTGTCTAGTCTTGTCTGTCTAGTCTTGTCTGTCTAGTCTTGTCTGTCTAGTCTTGTCTGTCTAGTCTTGTCTGTCTAGTCTTGTCTGTCTAGTCTTGTCTGTCTAGTCTTGTCTGTCTAGTCTTGTCTGTCTAGTCTTGTCTGTCTAGTCTTGTCTGTCTAGTCTTGTCTGTCTAGTCTTGTCTGTCTAGTCTTGTCTGTCTAGTCTTGTCTGTCTAGTCTTGTCTGTCTAGTCTTGTCTGTCCAGTCTTGTCTGTCCAGTCTTGTCTGTCTAGTCTTGTCTGTCTAGTCTTGTCTGTCTAGTCTTGTCTGTCTAGTCTTGTCTGTCTAGTCTTGTCTGTCTAGTCTTGTCTGTCTAGTCTTGTCTGTCTAGTCTTGTCTGTCTAGTCGTGTCTGTCTAGTCGTGTCTGTCTAGTCTTGTCTGTCTAGTCTTGTCTGTCTAGTCTTGTCTGTCTAGTCTTGTCTGTCTAGTCTTGTCTGTCTAGTCTTGTCTGTCTAGTCTTGTCTTGTCTGTCTAGTCTTGTCTGTCTAGTCTCGTCTGTCTAGTCTCGTCTGTCTAGTCTTGTCTGTCTAGTCTTGTCTGTCTAGTCTTGTCTGTCTAGTCTTGTCTGTCTAGTCTTGTCTGTCTAGTCTTGTCTGTCTAGTCTTGTCTGTCTAGTCTTGTCTGTCTAGTCTTGTCTGTCTAGTCTTATCTGTCTAGTCTTGTCTGTCTAGTCTTGTCTGTCTAGTCTTGTCTGTCTAGTCTTGTCTGTCTAGTCTTGTCTGTCTAGTCTTGTCTGTCTAGTCTTGTCTGTCTAGTCTTGTCTGTCTAGTCTTATCTGTCTAGTCTTGTCTGTCTAGTCTTGTCTGTCTAGTCTTGTCTGTCTAGTCTTGTCTGTCTAGTCTTGTCTGTCTAGTCTTGTCTGTCTAGTCTTGTCTGTCTAGTCTTGTCTGTCTAGTCTTGTCTGTCTAGTCTTGTCTGTCTAGTCTTGTCCGTCTAGTCTTGTCTGTCTAGTCTTGTCTGTCTAGTCTTGTCTGTCTAGTCTTGTCTGTCTAGTCTTGTCTGTCTAGTCTTGTCTGTCTAGTCTTGTTTGTCTAGTCTTGTCTGTCTAGTCTTGTCTGTCTAGTCTTGTCTGTCTAGTCTTGTCTGTCTAGTCTTGTCGGTCTAGTCTTGTGTGTCTAGTCTTGTCTGTCTAGTCTGGTTGACACTCTTCTGCTTTGCAGAAGTAACAGCATAGTGGGACTAAAAGAAATCACCGATTGTGCTTTGGCAAATCTTCAACAATGGTCAGCCGACTGTCGGCTAGGCTAAATTTCAATTACAAAAAGACAGAAGCCCTATTCTTCGGCAGCTCATTAAGACAGAGAAGTCACAGAGAAGGCTTTTTCACTTTTGGAAACACAAAGATAAAATGCCAACATAATCTCAGGTATTTGGGTCATAATTGATAGATATCTTAACTTTAAGGAACACATAAAGCTTGCATGTGGTAAACCGAAACAATTTAGTCAACGATTGGGTTTTGCTGTGAAGAAGCTATGGGGTCTAGGGAGATCAGAAATAGTTGACACATATCATGGTGCGGTTGAACCAGCATTACTATATAGAGCTCCTATCTGGCACCGGTCTTGCGGTGGTAAAGGAAAGCTTAAGCTATCCGTGCAGCCTCACTACTATCCGTGCAGCCAAGGCATATCGCACAAGTCTCTAATGAGGCGGCCTGCGTGATTTCCGGTATTCTTCCGAGGTCGACATCCGTCTAAAACAGTTGGCACTTTATAGCTCGCATTTCAGTGCAGATGATTTATTAATAAGAGACGTCTTGGGTTTAGTTCTAACCTCATCTGATTTCGAACCTATCATAAACATTCAGGCGTTCCTTCACCCATCGAAGCTGCCATTGGTCAATTACTATTTAACTCCTACGAATGTCCTCCAACTTCAAGTTTATACAGACGCTTCAAAATACAACAGTGGTACAGGGACTGCCTTTTGGCGGAGAGGAGGTACATTATAAGCAGATAAGACTAGAGTATTACTGCTCTTTATTCCAGGCGGAGCTTATAGCCATACAACAAGTCGTGCGTTATGTGGAAGAGCAATCCAACTGCTCTTGATCTATTTTGTGTGAAAACCGCTCCGTTCTCAACGCATTGAAGCACACGCATTCGCTCAATGAATTGCTAATGGAAACCTGGAAAATAGCTGCACGTGTGTATCCAAGAGGATCAAGCTCCGATGGCATTGGGTTAAAGCTCACGCTGGAATCGAAGGTAATGAGCGAGCAAACAAGATCGCCAAACTTGAAGCAGACATGGAAGATCTTCCCATCGCTTATAGAAAATTGCCTAGGCAAGCACTTAAACCGAATTCCAGAGAACACTTTGAGGAACTCTGGCAGGATAAATGGTGGACTGCTAAAACAGGATTGTGGACCAAGATGTTTATCCATCCATCACAGCCTGGAAAAGCTGTAACGTCAGTCTTCCCGACTACTCGGTTCAACTAATAACTGGCCATGGTAACTTTGGGGCGTATCTTTACAGATTTGGAAGGAGGGAATCTCCGTTATGCAAGTGTTGGAACACGTTATCTTTTCGTGCCCAGATACCGTACAGTGGAAACAAACTCTGGACCTTTACTACAAACAAAATGGCCTTACCTGGCCTAATAACCAAGAGCAGCTTAGGTCAATTAAAAAGACTAAAGTGTGGTGGCGTACCTTCGATAATAATGCGAAAAGACTAACCAGACTAAACAACGACAGTCGGTTTAGTTAAAAAGATCAATCTGATATAAACTGATAATAATTATAAAAAAACCGCGGCTCTTGCCAAGGTAATCTAAATTCAAGAAATGAAAGTTGTGTGCCAAAATTTGCAACTTTTCTGAATCAAGTTCTGTACTCCCTTTTAAAATTAGAAAATAATCCTCAGCAAAAATGTGGCGCAATAATCAAAGACATAACAAAATACACGCGAGGAAATTTTCAGATGTGTGGAGATGTAAGCAGTCAAGTCCAAATCTCACTGTACGAAGTAATTAAATTTGGATATGTTTATGAAAACGATTCAAAATTCTTTACAGTTGGTGCAATAGCGAGAGTACAATTGTGCAATAACCTTGAAAGAAAAAAGGAATTGGCATTAGAGGCTATGCAAATTTTCACCCATAAACCAAATTTATATCAGAAAAGCCGACCAAGTAGGGTATGTGCGAAGAAATGTAAGGCAGAAACTAATCTAAACAATGATATTTTTATTCAAAGCACTGCTGCTATTGAAGAAATGATGTCACAATTTGCTTCAATAATAGAAGAACGTAAATCTAAGGAGAAGGAAAAAGAGGAGATGAAAACTTGTATTCGCCAAGAAACATGCACGACTTTGAAGAAATGCGACAAAATAGAATGTCCTGAAGACGAGAAGAAATGTGAAGCTATTCAAAAATGCAAAGCAAAGCAAATATGTGAAACTAAAATGGAAACTAGAGCTAAGAAAAAATATAAAGCCCAAAAACCACAAGCAAGTTCGTCCAAAAAATGTAAATCTAATTTAGAAATTGCCAAACTTGGTAATACCTCTAAGAAATGTGATGTAGAAACTTTGGCTTCGGATTTTGGTTTGGCAAAAATGCCACAAAGAGATAATTGTTCCACAAAACCTGTAGTTTATGTACCAACTTCTACCACGGCTAGCAGTTGCGAATCTTCTAAGAAATCGATATTGAGAAAACGTCGATTCACCAAAAAGAAGCCACCGTGCGAGAAGAAACGGAAACAGAAGGATAGTGGAAACTGCTCAGAATCCGATTCTTGTAGTGAAAATGATGATGGCGAGAGTTCGTGTGAGGAGAGCCATGATTCCTCTAACGGTTCTTGTTGCAAACCTCGGCCTAAACCTGAGACCAAGGTTACATTTAGCAAAGAGTGTTATCCAAAAAGAAGAAAACGAAGGACAAGAAAACGAAAAAAATGTGATTGTACATAAATATGATATAAATAAATAAATTATATGTCTTGGCATCAGTAGATTAAGGAACAAAGCCAGCATAGTGTCGAGCTTTCATATGCACATATGAAAAATCAAACAAATAGTCAATCTTGTCTGTCTTGTCTATCTAGTATGTGTAGTCTTGTCGGTCTCCTCGTCTACGAAATTAAGACGAGGAAACGACAACAAAAATAAAGGAAAAGGAAGCAATTCACAACCACCCATCTGAAGTAATGCTCACGCAGTTCCAGGTGGAGTGTAGTGAAGAGACAAAGGAGTGTTTTAGTGGGTATGCTGGTCACGAAGAACTCGATCAGAGAGCCCCACACTACACGGGTACGAATGTCATGCATGTGCAATAATTTATTGCACCTCTTCCGAAAAAAAGTCTTGTCTGTCTACTCTTGCCTATCTAGTCTAGTCTGAGTAATCTTGTGTGTTTAGTATTGTCTGTCTAATCTTGACAATCATTCGTTTCTCAAAATAATCCCATTGTAATAATTCCAAAAAAACTGTAGTACATGCTCAAGTTTTTATGAATAAGAATTGAAAATGATTTCTTTTGATTTGAACAAGAACAACATTTTCTCCACATGATTTAAACAGGAATTTCCTTGAATTTATTAAATTTTCTTATTATTTTCTATGTGCTGGGAAATCAATTTGGCTGCCAAAGGTCACATATTCAGTTAATAGAATTCACAAAGGAAAATGATTCAATAGACGTTTTTACGGTTAGTTAAGCGCATGCGCATCCACCAAGCTTGAAAGGCGGGAATATAAAAGTTTCGGGCACATATTTAGTTATACGTCAAAAAGTTCGGGCACTTTTTGACGTATAGCATGGCGGAAATTGACACATGCGCACAACAAAATTTCAACTATGAAAAGGTGTATTGAATGATTATAATTAAAATGAAATCATTCAATTGAATGAACATAATTGAAATGAATACGTCTTAATTTAGATATGAAATTTAATTTGCTGTAAATATAGGAATAGGAAATAATTCCTGTAAATTAAAAAGAAGAAATGTTAATTAAGATAAATATTTATAGCTTCTAATAAAGATTTTCAACTTGAAGACAAATTGCTTTTCAAATTAGGAAGTAATAAATTAAGTTTCGAGTAGAAATGTTCTGAGAAATACTAAATGTCTCAAAATGACTTCGTTAATTTTGTTTATAACATTTTTCTATTTTGCGTCTGTAATGGATTCATAACAGCACTCATATACGTGCGATTACGGCTCGCCGAGTTGCGATAAAATTTTCTCAATATGTATCGGCGATTATTTTATTTAGAAATGGCATAAAAGGTCGCAAAATAGAAAAAATACAACAAAAATCTCGTTCGTAAGGCGTTTCTCATCACTTGTCCATTAGAAAACCCCTCGCTACGCTCGCCGTTCAAAAACTTATGCCCGCCATACACACTACGGTCTACCGGAGAGGTTACATGTGCAGGTTTGCCTGCGCAGGTCAACCGTACACAAGAAACTGCACATGTCTATTGCTGTAAAATCGCGCTTACTGAAATTTTGCTTTAAATAAAGTGACCACACGTCCCCATTTTGGCGGGAGAGTCCTGCGTCCCGCCGATTTTTAAAAATGTCCCGCTTTTTAGAAAATATCTGCATTATTTTTCTTAAATCTCCTGTAATATATAAAATAATATTTTTCCACATATTGCCATAAAATCTCATTTTTTTAGTGTCACCCCATGAAATTTTTTAATATCCTCGAATTGAACTGTTTATTCTTCAAGATATTCCAAGCAGTTATTATAAAAAGTTCTGACTTCTTTCAGAAAATCCGGTCGTTTAATGGCACCTTGTTCTGTAATTTTCAATTGGTGACATTAAAAAAGGAGATTTTATGGGAATATGTGGAAAAATCTTTCAGTTACCATTTTAAAAAAAATTATATTTGCGAAATTGATCTTTTTTGCTGAGGCGTTATTAGTAAAAAGATACGTTACGTACTACGTTACGGATGCACGCCAGAAAATTTATTTTCACTACGTCTATGTTTTTTTTAAAGTTTAATGACGCAAGTTGTTGCCATAGTAACAACAAACAGAAATCGTTTAATAATAAAACTCCATTTGATTTACATTGAACTTTTACGCACGATTTGATACTTTTACGTACTATTATAATAATGGTGTCCTTCACATACAATATTAATATAACAATAACAAAATCAATGTATAACAAATATTAATGTGTTCATTTTGGTGTGTGAGTAGATAAAATGTATATTTTTTAAATTATTGGTCTGCTTTCATAACTAAATTATAATTATAATAATAAATAATAAACACTAGGTATAAGTTTCACAAATATATTTATTTAACACTTTATCGATTTCAGCTTCTTAGGCCTTCTTCAGAAGATTATATATATACCTAGTGTTATTATTTTATTATTATTTATTATTATTTTTATAATGTTTCACCTAGTGCCTACAGCTGAATCTTTAAATTTTATAACTTATAATTCTCATTTCATCCTATTTGTCCCGCTTTGTCTCAACGAAAATGTGGTAACTTTACCTTTAATATACTATTGTAATATTGTAAAGAAAATGTACAGTTTTATAAAGTTTAAATATTTTAGAAAATCTGTTTTTATCTTATTTGAAGACGAATGGCATTAGTTGTACGTGAGTTCAAAAGGTTGGTGATGTTTTGTAGAAACTGATGTTCGTTTAGAAATAAGGAAACGAAATACGAGTAAAAAGTAATAATTTTGAAATATCTGATCCTGTGTTTGAAACACAATATTGTTAAATGTGAGCAATAAATTCCAAACAAAGTACCCATTAAAATAAACCCTTGAAACATTTCCAAATTTTTCCTTCCATCTAATAAATATTTAACAAAAGATTTTTTTTACAAAACGACAAGTTTTCATTGTAGAAATATCCGCCCACAAGGTGTATTAAAATAAATCACTTTAAAACAACAGGAAGCATAACTTTAATAATAGCAAACTGCCTAATGTCGCCAGAATTTAATCTCAAGGCACAAAATATTTAACCTTTAGGTACGAAAAATGTTTACACACAGAACCCACTGCGATTGAAGGTAGATGAACTCAGGTATAACAATAGCCGCAGTGGGGAAGACATTACTTGCCGACTGTATAAAGCGGATAGAAAGTTCCTGCAGACTGTTTAGATTAGCAGCAGTTGTCAGTGTTGGTGTCCGGTGAGCGTATAGGAAGTGTTTGCCATGAGGTTTCTGTTTATTCTCGCCATTTCTTTGGCGCTTGCCATTGGATATCCTCAAAATATGCACAGTAAGTCACATAATAAACTAAAAAAAAAACAGTCATGTTGTTTGTTGCAACTAAAGATATTTACGTGTTAATAAATGAGTGGGAGTTGGGTCCCAAAAATTACTTTAAATTTTTTGAAAAACACTAATTTTGTGATTTGTTTCATGTGATTGTTTTTCATTCATTTCATTTTACAAGACATCAACAATCACGGAAACAAATCGCAAAATTAGTTTTATTCAAATAATTTAATATGTCGTTTCATATAGTTAAGGCTAAAACAATTAACTATTTAACCCCTTGACATACAATGACGTCTCTAAGACGTCATGTATATCTGATAAGATCATACGTATACACGTCAACGCGCATTTTATTCGTATTCAAGGGGTTAATAAATTTAAAAGTTGTTTTTGGGTGCTAACAAACATATTTCTTATAATATAAATTTGATTTTAGTTTTTCTCTATTGAAAGTGAAAATATTTTTAATTTGTCTTCTGTAAATGCTTATTAAATCGTTACATTTTATTATGAATAGTTTCGTTATTTATTTAAAATAAGTTGGAAGCATTAAACACGTATCGAATATTTATTTCAAATGATGTTACGAGTGAATACGGTGAAAAGAAAATTTTATAATCACTGCATGCATGACTTGATTTCAAAACTCGTGGTGAAATGATTTTACAAACGTGCCATTTAAAATATTTCGTATAAATGTTCAGAAATCACGAGAAACGAAGAACATTGGCCAATTGTTTTCTCCATTTATTAGATATTCCAACTGAATTTATACCCAAATGCATCTTAAAATTTTCGCATTCTGTATCGATTTATGCCCGAATTTCAAATATTTATCTAATCCAATGTTTCCCAAACTTTCTATCCACGTGTGCCCCTTTCAAATATTTTTTAAAAACTTTCAAATATTTTTTAAACACTTCGTACGTCTTAGTTGAACATTTCTGAGATGTGTTATTAAAAACAACAACTGTACTTGTCTTTTTTTACGTAATATATAGTCTCCAGATTGAGGTTTCACAGATTTTTGGGTTTTGGGGTTTCAAAATATAATTATTTTTTATACAAGCGGATAAAACTAGGGTTTAATGAGGTTTAAATTCGCGAGTTAAAGCTTAATTTTATTCGCTAGCGAATACAAACTTTTAATTAATTTTGCTTTTCATTTAATAAGTTAAATTCAAAGAAAAGTTCCATTTTGTTTTTTTTTAAGAAAATGTTATTGTATTGTTGTCATGACAATGACAAAATTGTTGATTCGTACGTCAAAATCTTGTTTACTGTTTCATTATTTTGTGTTTTATTAACCCCTTGACATACGAATAAAATGACTTTGACGTGTCCATATACATGTGATCTTATCAGATATACATGACGTCTTAGAAACGTCATTGTATGTCAAGGAGTTAACCATAAATGGATACATCCTAAGAATTGTTAAATGGTGACGCAATTGCGGAAAAATTACTCCCGCGGAAATCAAGACATTTATACAAAAAATGTGTAATAAGTTTTGTAATAGGGGATCAAAAAAGAGCATCAGCAAAGTCAACATTTAGGGTTGTGTTTACGGAGCCCACAAGTAAATTATTTTGATGCGTTGCTATGGCTACTTTCATTTCACTAGCGAAATAATTTTTTTATTTCATTACTGTTTTATTGATCCGCTTCCAAGGAATTAAACATGACTTTTTAAGATAAAATCGCATCAAATTTATTAAAAATCTTAGGAAAAATGTTATTCTTTATGAGTTTACTTTAAGACAGTTTATGCTTGTCTTTATATACGTAAAAACAATCTGCAATCATTTTATCGCGAGCAGTTAGTAAAATAATCTATTGGTTGTATTCTATTAATTCATTATCAAAGATGATGAAGCTGAATCATTTTTAGATTTCAAACACTTTATGAAAAGAAATGTTTGATGCACTATTTTTTTATGTAATTTACATATTATTATTTATGTAATTTACATATATTATTATTTTTATTACTCATGCGGGATAAGTACTATTTTGGCGCCCGTTTTTGGGTGCGACAAATGACCGTTTGTCCATTCAAATTCAAATTATGCTTCGCGCATGCTAATATTTAATAAAAATCGATAAGTTACATAAAAACATTTGAATAAATAAAATGACAATGAAAACCTTAATATTACAAAATTGACGTGAAAGTTACATTTTTTTTGATTACAAAATAAAAATTAAAGAAAACGTTTTAAAATGTGTGTAAATTCTATGGTGATACCGGAGACTGAGGAGAGTTCTTATAACGAATTCACACCAGCAAGGACAATTAAAAAAATTTGAAACGTTTTTAGGGTTCCGTACCGAAAACGCAACCCGTAAAGGATCACTTTGTTGTCCGTCTGTCTGTCTGTCAAGACCATTTTTCTCAGGAACGCGTAGAGGTAACAAGTTGAAATTTGTATCAAATACTCGGGTCTACGGTCTCTTTCAGCTGTGAAAAAATCAAATTTGTAAGTCAACGCGATCAAAAGATATGACCGTTTATGTCGCATATTTTGCGATTTCACAAGCGAATCAAAACCTATAGGGTACTTCCCGTTGACCTAGAATCATGAAATTTTGCAAGAAGCGGTGTCTTGCAGAACATGTAAAGGGAAAAATCTGAAAACCGTAAATATGTAGTTTAATTACAAGAAAAATGCGAATTTACTATTAGAAACTTATGAAAATACACTAATGTTGTGGTAGTGGTATTGTCAGGCTCCAGAAGCATATGGGTTGCATACAGTTAGGTCCTTCTCGGTTAGGTCCGAAGGTTAAAAAGTATGTGTTGGCACCAAACTGTTTATTCTGAATTTTCTTTGTTTATATTCGTTATGCATTTCATCATATACATAATATAAATTACACATAATATACAATATACATAATATACATAATAATATATATACATAATTTAAAATAAATTTTGTCATTAGCGGGTATACAGGGTATATATTATGTCTAAATTTTGCTTGTTTATAACCGACATGCGACATACTCAAGTCCCGTAACATCCTGTATATATTATATTTCGTCTATTTTTTCTTTATAATCTACATAATATGTTGATAATCTACATAATAATACTATACTATAATCTCCATAATCTACATAATATGTTGTAGATAATATGATATAAGTATATTATACTTAAATACGCCCTATATGTTTTGGTAGTCAATTGCCCAAAAGCAGTCAATTGAACAACTGAATGTTAAGAGTATCGAAATAGATCTAGAAATAGTTAATATATCAGTTTATATTAGATCTAGAAATAGTTAGATCTTAATATAAGTCAGTAAATAAGTGTAATACTAAAATAAAATTTACTTTTTATAAGTTAAAAATATAAATAATAAGTTAAAAAAAATACCTTGTATACCTTTATACAGGGTATATAAAATTTATGCAAAATTTTTATGCAAAATTTAGCAGTAAAAACAAATAGTGAAGTTCCAGAACCCCTAAACACTCATAGTGAAAGGGGGATGTATGGTAATAGAATATAGGGTAGAATTCCATCGTACGACAGCGACATCTTGAGGTTATGCTTGCAGCGGTACTAAGATGGTCGTCATTTCAGGAGGGCCACTTGTCAAGTTAACTGAATGTGCTTGCTACGTCCCCCACAAAAAAAGATACCTTACTTACAAGTTTGTACGGAACCCTCGGTGCGCGAGTCACAACTCGCATTTGGCCGGTTTTTTTTTTAGTGGTCCCTGGATTACAATCTTGTAAGATACGTCCCCTCACATGAGTAATATAAAAAATATTATCTGCAACTCGTGCGGTATTGTCTAGATAGTTTTAATTATGACTGTATGAGGTAGTTAGGTTTATTAATTTTGTCATTGGCGGCCTGGCGGGTCTAGATTCTTCTGTTATAGGGCGTTCATTGGCATTCTGCCACGGTGCACTGTTGAACGATTTTGTTATGTCTAACATTATTAAAGCGCATAATTTCCTAGTGTGTCTTGTATTACCATTCCTTGCCTCTGTTGCAATGTACATCACCTTCTGTGTTGCTTCGATGGTAGAGTGACCCTCTCTAAAGCCAGACTGTCGGTCCGCTAATTTTCCGTAATCTTTGCAATACTAGGTATTGGAAGAGCTTCCCGAAGGCGCCTAATAGACATAGGGAACGGTAATAATTTAGGTCCATTTTCTCTCTTCCAGGTTTTGGGAGAAGGAATAGCTTGCCGGCTTTCCACGCACGTGGGTACTTTCCTTCTGCAAGAAGCCTGTTGTATACTTTTAGGAGCATCTCTGGGCTTTCTCGTGCTATTATTTTTGCTACCTCTGGTGGTATCTGGTATGGGCCTGGTGCCCGCCTCGTCTTTTTCTTTAATGCGCCCTTTTGCAGGTCTTCTGTGCTAAAAGTTGGGATTAACACGATGTGTGGTTCTATCCGCACCACGTCTTCGCTCACTATCATGTCATTTAAATCGACATCTTCCCGTCGACTTCTTGCTTTTAGCCTCCTCAAACGTCTTCGTCAATTTTATTGCATAACACCTTCCAGGAAGACTGGAAGGTGTTATGCAACATAAGCAAAGACTTGAAAATACTCGAGGTACGGCAATGGCCCCACACAGTACAGGACAGAAGGATATGGAGCGACGCTGTAAAGCAGGCCAAGGCCCATAGAGGGCTGTAGCGCCAAGGGAAAAAAACACCTGCCAGGAGTTTCTTTTAAACGAGTTCTTCTTATTCGAGTTCTTCTTATTAAAAGGTTCTTCTTTTAAAGGAGTTTTAGACTTCGATATTCCAGTGAGCTTCCCACAGAGTCGACGCTCTTTCTTCTTGCACTTGTGACTTTCCTTTTTGCGACCAGACAAGGCTTTCCTGAGACGGACTATGTCTTGTGTGCACCAGTAAACCTCTTTACATTTTCGTGTTGTTCGAGTTTTTAGGCATGGTTTCTGCATGGACTGTATTTCACGAAAAATTAATTTGGTGGTTGAATCAAATCGGGATGGTCACTTACCTTAGGGTTGCTCGCGTCTCCGCCCCGTGGTGAAACGTCCTTCCGTCGCCTATTTAAAGGGAGGAAAATGGAAAAAAACAATAACTATCGGGATATAGATGGAGGGATACCCTTAAATTGTGTCGTTCCGGACGAGAAAAGCCGCTGCAGCCTTTTGTACCGTGATCGCACCACCCGTTGTAGATTTAACTTGAGATTTATGAATTTCTAATACGTGCACAATGTCGGTCGACGTTGTTCCTCCTTTGATTTGCGTGGTCTCGCTTTCCGCGCTCTAAGCAAAACTCTAAATGTTGTGAGCTCGACCAACGCTCAAATCATACTGCCGGAAATATAAATTCGCGGCGTGATCTTCTTTTGGTAGATGCTGTGAAATCGATTCAAATTTCGATTGAAAATATGGATTTATTAAAATTGGCGCGAAAAGTTGTATTACATTCAGCTGTCACAGATGATATAAATTTGTTGATTGTTTTTATGACAGACAAGACTAGAAAGACAAGACTAGACAGACAACACTAGGCAGACTATACAATCTAGACAGACTAGACTAGGCACGGGCTGCCTAACGAGCTGTTCCACTTGGCAGCAGGGTTGGGCGGACTTGCAGACGTCTGCAACAGATTTCTGGAAGAGGGCGTGTTTCCTAGGTGTTGGAAGCAGGTTTTTATTCCAAAGCCGAGCAAGGATCGCTCGACGCCTTGTGCGTACAGACCGATCTGTTTGCTGGACGGCGTGGCAAAAGTGCTGGAAAGGTTGCTCCTATGGCGGCTACAAGCCGTTATAGTGCAAGGGAGCGGACTCGAGGATACTATTCTGGATGTCCTTCGCGTCGCGGAGGGTGCTAACGAATAGCTAGCGAAAAACGAGAGCTCTCACTTCGTTCGTGAGCCCAATTTTGCTCTCGTGGGTAATTGACAACTTAGCGCCCTAGTTGCACAATATACTATATTCATCTTCTATACACTTTGGCACACTTAAAAAAATGAATATTTTGCAACATCCTAAACCATTTACGTACCCCTTTCAAACCATTTACGTACCCCAAGGTGTACGCGTACCACACTTTGGGAAACACTGAAAAAACCTAAACTAATAGAAAATACAATTGATAATTGATTTATCAACTTATTATTCATAAAAAGAGATTTGAAATAAATTGGAAGCTAAATAAGTTACTTCTAATATATTGTAACTTAATAAACAAATAACTTGACCTTGCCCTTTCACTGCCATGACAATTTTAAGGAATAAAACACAGCGCCAATATTTATAAAAATTCCGGTAGTTATGCAACCCCTTTCTCATTTCCTTTTGATCACCTTTTGATCAAAAGCGGAAAATAGAGCTCCTTTATAATCCTTTGCTCCTCCATATCGCCGGCCGGCAGCGGCGCCCGTTACACTGCCGCAAAGCTATAGGTTCAATCTAAAGAACTTCGTCGAAAACTCGCGTGTCCGCCGCGGCACGTTGAACGCAGACGGCGGCAAACTTGAAGGTGCACTTTTACAGTGCACCCTGCACTTTTATGAAAATATTTCCGGATCGGGACGGCTTGGATCGCGAAACCATAAATGTAAAAGAGGCGCGGGCGTCCGTTCCGAATCGAAAACGTGCAATTTCGAGTCGTTGTGCTCAGCAACGGCGAAGCTGTAGCGGGCAGACTGACCGCACCTTCTAGCGAAGGAGAGCCGATACGTTTCGAATTGTGGCGGGCGACTCCATGATCGCAGCGACGCAGCGCCGGTACCAAAATGCGCGGCTCTGTGGGGCCCACGTGCCGGTCAACTTGGAATTTCAAAAACGCAAACATCCTGGTGCCCCAAATCGACATTCAAGTTTTTCTCTGTGCAGATTAACAATTACTAGTGGGCGTCGAGGCGCGATTCCGCGATGTCCAATTATTGGTGCGGAAAGCCAAAACACCATTCTACAATCGACTGAAAAATCCAAAATATTCACCGGGTGACTGCAAAAATATGGACGTTTTTCTTTCGTCATTTGTTTCCTGCAATGCGGCGAGTTTCGGCGGGCGTCGCGACGTTTGCAAACGACGCAGCGTGATTCTGCTTACTCTAAAAGATAAAACGTTCAATTCTCTGCCGGAATCGCGCGAAACCGTTTCCGCACAGCTTTAGTTGGCGATTTTGTGGGAGTTTTCCTGGACGTCCTGACGTTTTTCGTTCTTATAGCGTCGCAACGCCATCTTCAACGCAATCGGGATTAAACTCCCAAACAAACTAATAGGTTATATGCCCGATCGAACGGCGCCGGTCCCGTTCCGATCCATCAATTTGTTCGGACGTTCTAGGTACCGCCGTAAAACGCCTCTGGTTTTTTTTCACTTTTTGCGCACTCTTCCCTTTAACTGCCGCAGATTCGCAAAAAGTCGTCGCAGTTTAAAAATTTTTGCCGGAATAGTTGCGGTGTTCACGTAGTATAATAAGTGTTCTGAAAAGAACGAATCTAACCGGCAACCTGGAGCCCTTTAAATAAGCGTAGGGGGTCCGTGGAAGTGATTTCAAAATCGGCAAAAACAGTTACATTTTCTCTTGCACCAGGTGAACGGGACGTCGCAGGACGGCGAGCGAGGGCTCTAAAAACGTGGCGCGGCAGCAGTCAAACGATCCGGAAGAACTTTTGAGATCTGACAAAAAATGCGCCCCAAAGGTTCAAAATTCGTGATTTTAGGTTTCGGTTTGGTGCGTTCGAACCTGGGAACCGGGAGTTTAGTCGCGAAAATGGCACCGCTCGACGAAGCTTTCGGTTCTACACGAGAAAAATATACAATCTCGTCTTCCGCTGCCGTTGGGCCGTTTGCAAAAACCTCGATTTTCGGTGGGGTTTGACCCTTTGGAGGGGCGCGACAGGACGGAGGACGACACCTGGGACTGCGCAACGTGTGGACGGACATTTGCAGTTAAAACATCGAAGACGCGCGGTTAAAACAGCGAAGATCTGCCGCATAAAAAAGCCTAATGTGACCTTTTTAAAAACCCACGTGGTGCGGTACCCCAGATGAAATTCGCGAAACGCCACACGTCAGTCGTCTCAAAATTGATCTAAATTTGCGATTCCGTCGAGACCTAGCGATTTCGGCCGAATGCTTCCCTACACGGATACCAAAAGTTTGAATTACAAAAACCTAGGAAAAATGAAATTCACGAAATGATTCCGGTAGAAAGCTTTGAGACGCGTTATCCGACACCATTCTCGTGACTGCGCGACTTTTGTCAGCGACGTTATTCACATTTTCTGCGATTGCGGGTCGCCAGACTAAAACGCCGCCTGCGGCGGATCCGCCCGCCCGGTGGCAGCCTTGCATCAGATTCTTGTAGTGTTAAAACAGAAGAATGGCCCCACGTGCGTGGATTTTCGATAAGACTTCTGGATTGCGTTATTTAGGCGTCCAAAAATGACGAATATTTTGCAAAGAAAAGTAAGTTTTTCGCATTTTGCAAAAATGTAAAGTAAAAATGTCGAAAAGTGAGGCAATAGTCCGATGTGTGGCGACATTCCGGACACACCGACGCTGGAACCACGTCTGCGTGACTAAAACTGTCCAAGTTGTGTGCAAAAAAGTGAAAAACCTGGGAAAAATCACCCAGCCGTCCCCGGAGACGGCAGGTCGGTGAAATTATTTTTTAAAAATACCCGATCGGTTAAGGGAGATTTCCAATCGCTGCGTAATATTTAAGTATTTTAAAAAAAAAAATTACAAAAACCGCGATTTCTCTTCCCCTTTAAGTACAGTGACGGCTCGTTACTCGTTTAGTAATCCAGCGCAAAACTAGATGGCGCTATTAAAAAAAGAAACCCCGGGTCACATCTCCCGGAATGGCGCTGAAAGGGTTGAATTGCAACAAAATAAGTAAATGAGGAATCTGTATCTTGTTAGATATTGTTCATCTTGTTCGCAATGCAATATAAAATTAATTGGAATGAAGTTAATAAAAGTTAGTAAGAGTCATATAGCTACCGCGTTAAAGATATTTAGGTACTTACGTACTAACGCCACCGCAGCTATAGATTTGGTTAGATTAGGTTATAATGGGGCAGATAAATCCCGACCACATATCGCGCGGTAGCGCGAACTCTCGATCCGAAATAAGAAAAAATGTTGGATAAGGATTAGATTAGGTTAGGTTAGAGCAGATAAATCCAGACCACATATCGTGCGGTAGCGCGAGCTCTCGCTGTGGTGGCATTAATACGTAAGTACCGACAATTACTTTTGTTTTTTTTTAATCAGTAAAAACCTTTGTTACCCTAAGGTGTAAAGTACCGACAATTACTTAATTACATGATTTTTTGTTTAAATTCAATTGGGAAAGAGAATTGGGGGCTGGATCAAAAACCATCCCGGGTTTTTTTCGGCCTAAATGTACAATAAAAAAGTAATTATCGATTTTTCCAAAATATTGCGTGGAAAAAATAAAAACCACTTATTTTAATATTCTCGTCAAGGTTATTTGAAAGTCATTTACAATAAAACTATAATTTCGGAAAGTTTCTGTTAATTATTCCGAATAACTGAGTGTTAACAATAAGGCTATAAATAAAAAATACTATTTTATGTAGGTTGTGTTGTACATACATACATATATTCTAATTTACTGTAGTGAGTCTGATAAGTGGCACCTCTAACAATGCTCCATAGTATTACTCGCCCACTTAAATTTCCAAAGACTTGAAATATGTGTCCATACACCCAGCAAAATTGATCTAGCAATTTATACAAATGAAACAATATTGCATAAATCCACGACTCCTCAATTTGCAAAACCTAACATCTGCTTAGAAAGTTTATTACACATTTGGATATTATAACATAAATAATGCGAGCAATTAATATTTTTACCGGCTCCTATAATTAGACTAAACACAACCATTTTAAAATGACCGGTGATTAAATATCAAACATCATTTATTTAACTTTTTCTGTCAACTACTTTTACTTTCCAATAGTGCAGGAAACTAACGTAAAGTAATGATTAACCAACGCAACAAAAAATATTCTTTTATTTTAATTGCGATTAGCTACTATTGCTATTTTACGATAGCAGAATATTATACGCAATTAGAATGTAAATGTAATGATGAGAATTAATGAAGATCTATTAAGACAGACAATGATTTCGCATTTGCAACGTTTACGCGGTTTTTGTTCTTCAACTGGAGGCAATTTAAATACCAACGAACCTTACAATAAACCATTTGAAACGACCTTATAAACGTCTAGAATAACATTAATTTAAACCCTTTCTATAAGGATAATTTGTTCAAATGAATTTTGACATTTTTCAGTTAACAATTTTTTGTTGCGTAGATTTAATTAAGAAAAATGCGTTTTATCGAATGTGATTTGAATGTGAAATTTTCGATTTCGTTCAAATCTGTGCACGGTTTGTTGAAGTTTTGCAACGGTTTCATTAAATATTGTTGCTCTTTATTTCAACAATGAGATATTTAAGAAAGGTAGGTAGGTATTCCTAAAGATCAAGTTGTTAACTAATCAAATAAAATGGTTTTAGAAGAAATAAAGTTGCTGTTTGCCAATTATATTATGGACAAATAATAGTTTCTATTCGGCGAGAAATCATAATTTAGGCCGCAGATTTTAATTGCAACATTTTTTCTCATAACTCATAACATTTAATTAAAATTCATTTGAGAATCTTGCCAAATATCTGCAGGTTCAAACAGTGGTTCAAGTTTGTAATAAAAAATATTTTATTCAAAGACTAAACATACAAGACTAGACAGACAATACTAGACAGCTAAGACTAGACAGAGAAGTCTAGATAGACAAGACTAGGCATACAAGACTAGACATACAAGGCTACAGACGGTTGCTTTTGAGATAATTACTCGAAGATTAGTAAAAACTAGGGGTATTATTAACAACATGGTAAGCTCCGAAAATCGTGTAACTCGTTTATTTCATATGATTTAATTGATGCAAATCGTCTTCCACAGTGCTTTAATAAACGTGGAAAAGTAAAATGAAGCTTCTAAGGCGCCCTGTTTAAGAAATATTTGGGCTTTTGTAAGAAAAAATTGACATTTTCAACACAATAAATGACGTGTATGACTGGTCATAGATAAGAATGTGCAAATAACGGGGTTAGCAAATTCAATTTTGACAACATAAGTATTTGAGGCGATGATAGCAAAAGTGGTCTAACCCACAAAAACATGAAAATACCAATAAATGTAGATTTTGAATCTGAACTAAATGATGAACTAAATATTGATTGCCAAATCGACTGATACATTGCAGCACCTAGGCCCATTCAATAATCCGTAAATCATGATTTTGTAACAATGCCACACTGGCCTAATCCACATAGCAACTAGGTAGTAACATGAGTAGAGTGATAATGACTGTCCAAAAGAAAAAACCATTCAAAATCGTAACAATGAACAAGGAGCACTT
Source organism: Phosphuga atrata (assembly GCA_944588485.1). Lineage (NCBI taxonomy): Eukaryota > Metazoa > Arthropoda > Insecta > Coleoptera > Silphidae > Phosphuga > Phosphuga atrata. The sequence continues at coordinate 68,185,900 of OX155898.1, forward strand.
CTTTTCCTCACAGTCTTTAGAAAACAACATAACCAGAAGAAAGTTATCTAAGACCAAACAAAAGGTATAGTGGCTTAAAATTCAATGGCTTAGATTTGAGAGCATCGAGCCATTTTGCGTGAAATATAAATATACAAACCAAGAAGACGAATGCTTTAATGAATTGGACCTAAAAAAAAGAACATCACAAGTCATGAACAGTTTGAAGTTGTTGTATCCAAACGGTAACTGTATAAGTTTAGAAAAGAAAAAAGACCTTCAACAACTCCTGGCTTTCATGATTAATTTATTAGATTACATAGACAATGATTTATTTATTAGATTTTGTGGAATTTTAATTTTAAACATAACCTAACCTAAACCTAACCTAACAAGGTTTCTAGGTTGCACAACCTTCTTAGGTTACAAAACCTAACCTAACCTAAATACGCACAAACTCTTATTGATCTTATTTCGGAAAGTCAAAATGAAAAAAAAATGTTATAGTTCGAGATCCCTAGTTTTTTTACCCTACAGTGCAGTTATACCTGGCCTAACCAAACAAACATAAATTTACTTTCCCAAATGTATATCTGCAACAGTGGCCTAACCCACATTTTTTCTTTTATTTTATGTTAATTTTCCAGGTTTAACCCTCTTAAAGTAACAGCCAAAAATGGTGTTGACCACCACAAAACAAATTTAGGAAAAGTAAATAACATTGCGAATAAATAAGAATTATTAAAATGTTGTGAAACAAATCATAATTTAACCCATTACGTATGTTGGTGGGTTAGGCCACTTTTGCTCTCATCGCCTCATATATGAACATAAATAAATTATTTGAATTTTTCGAGCCACATGTTTGCGTAAAGTATACGTGGTCTGTTAGAAAAGTATCCGACCTTATTTTGATTTTGAAAACCTGATGGATTTGAATCAAGCGCGCTTGCATGAGCCGACCTTGAACCTTCGTGCGCATGCATAAATTTTTCCCCGCCTCTAGATATTTGAGGTCGGATACTTTTCTAACAGAACACGTATACAAAAATGGGTTCCAGAAATTATTTGTCCATTCCGAATATTCAGAATATTTTAAGGCTGGTTCTGACAGAAAACCTCCAGTGGCGGAGGTTAGATTATGTTGCCCACCGCGAAGCGGGCAGATAAATTAAGACCACATACGCGCCGCAGCGCGAACTCTCGATGCAATATAGGACAATGTGGCAAAGACCGTTGGTTTAACCCAGGTTAGATTAGGTTTTCGATAGATCAGGAACTCGATCTGCATGCGGGACTATCAACATTTCAGTATGGGTTCCGAGAGGGAAGGTCGACAACTCAAGCCATACAGGAGGTGATGAAGATGCATATTCGCTCCTCTTTCAAATCGTAGAAAAATAACCATGGTTTTTGATAAAAATGCGCAACACTATTCCTTATTCCATAAAATTGAGACATCTAAATTGTTTGCTTCTTATGCGCCAAGTGCTTATGTAAGAGCAATAAATGTATTTTGTTTTTAAAAACAATATATGTATTTTGTTCCCTTTAGTTCAGCCTTTGACCCTTACACTCTAAGGTTGGCCGCATACGCACGGTTTCCGGTTTCGGATACGTTCGATTTTTTGTATTAGAAATTTACACTGCCAGTAGGGATTTCAATCCGGTGTCATTTTCAATTCGACCGGATCCGGCCACCGGATTTAAAATTTGGACTTTCTGGAGAAATTTGTGGTTTTTAGATTTCCCAAATTCTTCCAAATAGTCGCGCAGTGAGGAAAATAGTGAGTCTACAAATGTTAATTTTGTAAAATCTCAACCTCATCTTCATTGATCTGGCGCTGCCTTATTTTTTAAAATATTAAGAAAACGGTTTCAGATTTGCAAAAATGGAGAAATTTTTGGAGAAATGTGTGTGCTTATTGTGCTAACCTGGGAAAAAGAAGAAACAGAAAGATATGCTTAGCAGTCGCACTAGATGTCAAAAATACATTCAATACTGTGCCTTGGCGGAAAATCGTAAACGCATTTAGACGGACAAGGTCTCTGCCTATCTAATTGATTTAATCAAAAGCTATTTTACGGACAGGACCCTAAAAATAGATGACACAATAAGGCGGGTGTCCTGCGGTGTTCCCCAGGGGTCGGTTCTCGGGCCGCTGTTATGGAACATCCTATACGATGGCGTCTTGGACCTGGACAAAACGTACGACCGAGAGACTGCAGACTGATCGCATTTGCCGACTACCCTATTGAAAGCTGTTTAAAGTTGATTGAAAGCTGTTTAAAGCTGATTGAGGTTACATAAACCTCACACCCTGCTTAGCGTGGGGTTACATAGACCTCACACCCTGTTTAGCGTGGGGTCAAATAGATCTCACACACTGTTTAGCGTGGGGTCACATAGACCTCACACGCTGTTTAGCGTGGGGTCACATAAACCTCACACCCTGTTTAGACTGGGGTAACATAGACCTCACACCCTGTTTAGCGTGGGGGTACATAGACCTCACACCCCTATTTAGCATGATGGAAAGTGGATGCAAGTAGATGAAAAGTGGATGCCAGAAAATTGGTATTTATATAAATGAAAAAAAATTAATACTATCTGGGTCACAGACAAGTTTAAGAAATTTCGCTTACATATTGGAAATTATTCGGATATCATAAGAAATATGTGGTCTGTATAGTCTTGTCCGTTCTGGTTCGACCTTGTTCGGTATTGTCCGATCTTGTCCAGTCTAAAAGCATTTCGTTGAACGTATGAGTAAGTAGTAGCAGCTCTCAACCAACCAAAGAATCGTAAACGAAACGCACGTATGTGTTATCAATCATAATCTCATTTGAATCAATTCGTAATATGTTTGCAATCAATTATGTATGCATACACGATTCTCCGCTACCCGCCCGCAACTCATTTTGAATTTTCCCCGCTAGTCTGTCTAGTCTAGTTCCTCTATTCTTGCCTGGTGTTATCAGCACTAGACGTCCGGTCGCGCCTAATCGACTACCGATAAATCGACTACCGATAAATCAAAATCTTAATGTTTATTGAATTAAACACGGGATAATTTCAAGAAATTAATTAGATCGCGTTCCATAATCTATTATTTCTCCGCTTGTATGTAGCTGATAAGATAACAGCGGGTTGTTATCGACGGTAGACATTCGCTCAGGTCTAATCGACAAGCCAAACAGTAAATCAAAATTTTAATATGTTTGCAATCAATTATGCATACATATCCACTCCCCGCTGGTACCCCGTAACTCATTTTGAATTTCCACCAAATTTTGAATTTTCCCGCTATCCAACGTACACGTATCTTGCAGCGTCATCTACACACACTCGCTCAAACACGGTCAGAACTATTTTGTATAGGATTCCCCCATAAGGGGCTTCGTGCTAGATTTACATGTAAATCTCCATAAGGGGCATCGTGCTAGATTTACATGTAATTTTCCCCATAAGGGGCTAGATTTACATGTAATCCCCATAAGGAGGTGGTGGTTCCAGAACATACTATCTTTCCCTTCCCAAGTCATAGCGGCAGTCCCGCCGATTGACCTAATGGCTGAAGAACTGGCCAACAAACCAAGGCACAAATGCAAGGGAGAGCTCGACACAGAAGCGCGCTCATGAGCAGATGGCAGAAACGCAAAGCTGGAACAGGACCAGAACTCTCTTCCCAGAAATTGAACCATGGCTAAAGCGCACTTATGGCGAAGTTAATTACTACTTAACACAAGTACTAAGCGGGCACGGAAGCTTTGGCTCATATGTTCAAAGATCGTAAAGGCAGAAAGCGACAACTGCAGATACTGCCAAAGGACAGACTCAGCTGACCTAACCTAACCGTTCCTCAACCTGTCTTATCACCTGTTGCATTCCTTTTGAGCCTCGCACCAGGCCAAATACGCCGTGAAGAGTTCGCTGTGCGATAGGTTTTCCCGGCAGTAATGCTGACAGCGCGACTGGTCGCCGCAGAACTGGTAATACGCCTGAAAGCTGTCCTCGATCTTCAGAAAGCCCTCGCACATCGTCTCCACACAAGCCGGCTGCTTGTACTTCCGCATGTCGCGGACCAACGGGAACAGGCTGTTGCTCCAAAACTGCACGTTGCCGTTCAGGATGTAGCTGATGTTGGAGAATAGCTTCCCGGTGTCGATTTCCTTGAGGATGTTGGAGGTGCTGCAGGTACGCCAGGAACAGCTGAAAGAACTGGATTTAGTTTGAGGTCAGTGCAGACGGCGCAGACGGTGCAGACGGACTTTCGTCTGTGACTACTTTTAACGTTTTGATGTAGGCCACCTCGGTTTTGATCAGCTCCCACATTGCGGTCTGTTGGTTCTGTTGTTTCTCAATAAGCACTAGATAGTACAGAAAACAGGAAGGAATTAGTAATTGCAAACTAGGTGGTTATAATTCATGTAGCCAGGGACGGGGTTTAAGAGTACAAATTTCTTGCAAAAATCTTAGATGTGATCAATTTGTGTCGTCGTAACTTGTTCGTTAGTTGAGTTTTAATTTTTTTTTGTAAGAATCGTAGATGTGGTAAATTTGTATCGTCGTAACTTGTTTGTAAGTTGAGTTTTAATTTTTTTTTGTAAGAATCGTAGATGAGGTAAATTTGTGTCGTCGTAACTTGTTTGTAAGTTGAGTTTTAACAAATTTCTTAAGGTAAGAATCGTTGATGTCGTAAAATGGTGTTGTCGTTTCTTGTTTTTAAGTTGAGTTTCAATAATTTTTTTGTGAGACTCGTATATGTGGAAAATTTTTGTCGTCGTAACATGTTTGTAAGTTGAGTTACAATATTTTTTTGGTAGAAATCGTAGATGTGGTAAATTTTTCTAGTCGTAACTGCTTTGTAAGTTGAGTTGCAACAAATTTCTTGCAAGAATCTTAGATGTGGCTAATTTGTATAGTCGTAACTGTGTTGTAAGTTGCATTTCAATTAATTTCTTGCAAGAATATTAGATTTGGTAAATTTGTGCCGCCACAACTTGTTTGTAAGTTGAGTATAATAATTTTTTTTTGTAAACATTGAAGATGGGTTAAATTTGCCTCGTCGTAACTTGTCTGTAAGTTCAGTTTCAATTTTTTTTTTGTAACAATCTGTGATGTGATCAATTTGTGTCGTCGTAACTTGTTCGTAAGTCGAGGAAAACCTATTGGATAATCGCAATCGGTTATAGGAAAGAGGAGAAATTTGCTCCAAGTACACTTTTTTAGCAATTGCAAATTTAAAAAAGTTAATAATCGTTACGGAACAGTACTCAAGGATAAATGCATCAAATTAACAACAAAGAAAAATTAGATATAGTCGTTTTCCTCGACTTACGACGTTTGCCTACTACCGATATCGTGTTTTATTGACTTATACCGATTCTGGACTTACAAACAAATAAGTTTTTTACTCATTTCACGTCTGATTAACATCAATTATTAATTAACATTATTGACATTATTAACATTATTGTTAATTAACATTAACATTGTCCTGTTCTGCGATGATAACCCCGACTTACGATCATTTGAATTAACCTAATTTTTAAAACATTTTTTATGAATTGAAAGTTACAAAAAATAATAATCGTCACGGAACGGTACGCAAGGATAAATGCATCAAATTACAAACAAAGAAAAAATAGATATAGTCGTTTTCCTCGACTTACGACGTTTACTTACGACCAATATCGTGTTTTTATTGAATTATATCGATTTTGGACTCACTAACAAATAAGTTTCTGACTCTTTTGGACTGAAAAATTATATATATATATATATATATATATATATATATATAAATATATATATATATATATATATATATATATATACTACTTTCGAATACCCGCAATGGGCTGAACTCAGAATCACAACAGAGCGGACGGTGAGAGAGCCTGTCAACTCCTCTAATGTGGTACAGGTGATGATCAAAAGCGAGGACAACTGGGAAGCAGTAGCAACGATGTGTGCCAAGATACTCAGAACAAAAGACGAGGACAAAAGAAAGGTCAGGCTGCTGTCCAGGAACGTGAAGCAGTAATGAAAAGGATCACGGTTCCGAAGTGGAGTACCGATCCCAGGTGGGGTTTAGTGGGTATGCTGGTCACGAACAGCTCGACCAGAGAGCCCCACACTCCACGAAGCCTAATGGCTCCGTGCGTGCAGCAATGCATTTCTCCTGTTCCAAAAAAAAAAGGTTAGATTAGGTTGACTACCGCGAAGCGGGCAGATAAATCAAGACCACATACACGCGGCAGCGCTAACTTTCGATCCAATATAGGACAATGTGGCAAGGACTGTTGGTTTAACCAAGGTCAGATTAGGTTGCCCGCCGCGAAGCGGGCAGATATATCAAGACCACATAAGCGCGGCAGCGCCAACTCTCGATCCAATATAGGATAATGTTTTTTAATAAATATTAAATTTTAGTATATGTATTAGGTTAGGTTAGGTTTAAGTGGCAGCTAATGCTCACATAGGCCTCAGATGGGCCCGTTGTGTTACCACGGTACTTGCAGTACAACCCTCCTCAGGGGATTTTGTCAAACAATTTCGAGCCGTGGATGAACCTCATGAGAGTCTGCGCATCTAGTGATGCGAGGTCAGAGAGATCATCCAAGAAAGGTCGGCCTAAGAAAAGCAATCGTGTTGCGGTCAGAGAGGGGCATTGGCATAGGTAATGCTGAACACTCTCCTCTTCCTCCTCGTCCAGGCAGCCTCTGCAGTAGTCCCGCTTCGCTATGCCCAGTCTCTCAGCGTGCTTGCCAATGGGACAGTGTCCCGTGATGACTCCCACTGACAGTCTGATATCGTTTCTTTTTAGAGAGACGATGTTGGTGCTTCTTTTCCTGTGTCGGTGAGGCCATATTTGCCTGGTTACCTCGCAGGTTTCTTCATCCCTTCACCTTCGCTCCGCTAGGTTCGAGGTTATTTCGGCTATGGTCTCCTTGCACGAGGCAAATGGAATACCATTATCCTGTAATATTTCGGTTGAGTGCAGGCTTGTGCCGTTCTTTGCAAGCTCATCCGCTTTTGCGTTACCTGAGATCCCGCTGTGGCTTGGTACCCACGTGAGTCTCACGTTTGTGTGTGCTGCGAGCTCATTCAGCTTTCTCCGACAGCCAGAGACCACTGCTGAGTTGGTGCACACGCTAGTAACTGCCCGGAGAGCAGCTTGGCTATCGGTGTAAATGTGGATCTGTTCACCAGGGTCCCCATTTACCATCAGCCACTCTGCTGCCCCTTTTATGGCGGTTACCTCCGCCTGTAGAACGCTGCAGTAGTCCGGCAGGCGTAAGCTAATTCTGAGGTTGAGGTCGTTGGAGAAAACTCCGCTGCCTACTTTGTCCTCCCTCCGTGAGCCGTCTGTAAAGACCTGCGTGTGTCCTGCTGGTACCTCTTTCTTTTCCATCCACTCCTCTTTAGAGGGTATGTGGTATGAGAAGTTGTTACCAAAAGCAGGTGTTGCTAGACATCGGTCTATGTTTCTGATCACTCCCTTACTTTCTGCCAGTAGCGCTAGAGATGCTTCGTTTAAGATGACAATTACTTGCCTTCTCATACCCGCAGCCTCGCTAACTTTGATAACGCTCCATTCCTCAGTTGGAAGCGTGGGGTTGCTGGTCTGAATTATCTTCAGAATTGTCCTCGGGTCAGAGGGTTCCGTCGGGATCCAGGCTCTCGATCTCGGTCTGCTCGGGATCTTGTCCCTTGAGACAGCCTCGTTTCGGGCGCCTGGCCAGACTTCCCCCACTCCCCCGATGGCTTGCTTGTACAGGTCCGCTGATCGTTGATCTGCACAAGCCAGCAGCTTGATATGTCCTTGATGCCAACCTGCGTCTCTGCAGCAAGGAGCTGGGCCTGGATTCTTCTGGAGAATGTCCAGGTGTTTGCCCAAGAGAGCCGCTTCCACCAGTCCCCATTTGGCTGGCGCGATACTCCCATCCCGGTGACCTCTGTCAATGACCGCCCATACCAGATGATCTTTCATGATCTCACTGTATGAGCGCTTCGGGAGTCCCTTTTTGTTGGACTGTGGCGAAGGACCCAGTCGTGCCCTTTTTTTCCCTATGAGTGGGGATTCGTCCATCGATCTGTCCTTTCTTTTGGACGATCCCTGGATTGCCGCCGACTCATGCTCTTTCGTAACTTTAAGGGCCCACTCGAGTTTCGCCTTGTCTTGATCAGACCGCTTTTCCTCCGGGATGCCCTTAAATTTATCGATGAGTTTGTAAGCCGCCCTTCTATCCCTGTAGGCTCTGACGGACGGTTTCACCTCTTTTTTGCTAGATGTCGCTTTATTCAGCTCTGCATCATTACTAGTGCTAGGCCCGGGTTTCGTTAGCCTGCTACTTGTGTTATCCTTAGAGGACGGGAGTCTCCCTTTACGGGTGGACTTTTTGGGGAACTCACGTTCCGGGAATGGATTGTTGCCCACACCAGATCCGATTGGGCGCCCTGCTTGCGCAGGGTGGGATTCCGAGCTGTTCCCCGTACCCACCTGGTGGTTGTTACCTCGGTTGGCACTATCCATTGAGGGGGGTGCAATTTATACCTTTTGCCAGGTTTCCTTTCGTTAGGGACCAGACTGAACACCTTCTGGCCATGCATCCTCTTGGCACGGGTAAGGTCCACCACCGTAGGATTAGGAGTAATAGATTGAAGAAGAAAGAAGTTTAACTCCCTAGCCCTCGATACCTACTAGCATCAGGAGTTGAAAGGTGGTCATGAGTAGACCGAAGAGTTGACCAAGGGAGGTCGAAAGATCAAAGAAGGAAAGATAAGAGGAAACTGGTAATCTCGTGCCGAAGCATGGTTACCGTGCAATGGTGTTGGTCCGCGTGTGCAATCCCCTATCCGCCACCCGGGGACGCGCCTGGTAGGGGTTACACCTTCCCCCGCAGGAGTATATGTATTGCTGCAAGAAATATAATTGATTCGTAAAATATCCTACCAGAAAATTTATTTTCACTTCGTCTATGTTTTTTATATCTAAGTTATGTCAATGCGTATGCGCGAAAAATAGTTCCGATTTACTACACTCTGGGTTACTTTTGGGTAAAATTTACCCTGTAAATTTTAAAATACTCTAATTACATTTGTTTACAGTTTTTGCAGAACTTCATTTTTTTGTAATATTTGGCTAAACAACATTTTTTTTTAAAAGAGTTAAAATTGGCAACGCCGGTTCAGTTACGTGGGCATACATTTAGTTATGTGACCAGTAACACACATCTGTTGTTTTGAAAATGTCATTTTTTTTATTACAAAAATCTAAATATTTCTTGAACTGTACGACTTAGAAGCTTCATTTTACTTTTCCGCGCTTACTATAGCACCGTGGAAGACGATTTGCATCAATTAAACAGGTAAAAACAACGAGAAACCCGATTTTCGGAGCTTACCATATTCTTTATAAACTCCAAAACCAGAATTGTTACTTAAAATAAATTATTCACACAAAATCGAATAATCGTTTAAATTAATAATTATTTGGGTTTTTCATAATAAAGGCGTTTTAATTACGGTAAGCTATTTACATAAATATTGTTGGTTTTTACCAGTTTTAACCAGTTGAACATACAATCTATTTTCATCATAAAGACTTATAATGAAAGCAAATTTAATAAGTTAACAATTTTGGGCAAAATGAAGCTTAAATTATGTATTTAATTTATTTGAATAATCTCCGAAGAACAATTTAGAATATAGATCTACGTTGCAAACAGAAATAAGTAAAGCATATCAGTTTGCATTTATTAAAGAAAAATGAGGAAAAGAATTCCATGTCGAGTCAAAATAAATGCGAATTAAAATTCATAGGGAAAAAAACTGAATTAATTATTGCGTAACTTTAATGCGATGTGTATCTTAATTAATTCACATAATAGATTAATTGTTCACGCGAGTTGCATAACCCCTTTTCATTACACATCCAAAAGTAAATACTTGGATTAGCCAACTTTTTTGTGATAGCGCGCGAGTGTTTCCTTATTAGTTTTAAATTAACCTTTGATCTGCACCTACAACGAAATTTTCACCGGAAATAATTACAATTTAAAACAAACGTCTTTTAGCAGAAAACCCATCCATGAACTTTCACACGGTTATGGTAAACATTTTATTTATCGAAACCGAAATAAAATTTAGTTTATTTTATTTACTTTAAATATATTATCCAGCGGGGAATTTGATATAGTATGCAGCTAACCCTGAGTATGATATTTACGATATATTTTCCCGAAATAATATCACCAGAGAGATTCGAAGGCTGAAGGAAAAAAAAAATTGTGATTTATTTATAAATTCGTGTTGTTTTGGACCGGCCGAAATTTTTGCAATAAAAAGAGATTAATTATAATAAACTACATGTTAAGCACTCTTCGGTGTAATTCTAAAATGGAAAAAATTACTGCATGTGGAAAAACGTGTCCCCGTTTTAAATATTTATGTCACGACTTACCTGCTTATATATGAACACAATTCATGTGTTAATTGCATGCAGTTAATCAACTCAACATATTGCATTCTTGCAATTGTTTGGCATTCTGAGATTGCCCATTTACTTTGCTCTCTTCCAGATGCTTTCCATACCGTTTTCCTCCACGCTGTTCAGCTACCGTGTCCTCTATCACAATCGGATTAATTTGACAAGATTTGCTGGTATTCCATACTCTTCCATTATCCTTAATAGTTGGATCATGCTTATGCTGCCATATGCTTGTTTGAAGTCTATAATCCAGTTAACATCGTCAAGACTAAATATATGGTGCTGGCTAGGAGCGGAGCGGAAATCGGACCAACGTAACAGTATCTATATATTATGAAAAATATGTATTTATTTTTATCTACGACCACTATTGCAAATGCCCATTATTGTACAGTTCGTGGACTATGTAAATACATCATAACATACGCTACTACTGGCTCATACGTTCAGCGCCTCCCGTGCCACAATTCAAACTAACGGAAATTGACATTGCGTACATTGGGTTGCCTATATCTATGAACGCTCTTATTCCAGTTTAACCCAAATGAGTACTAAATAATAAGGTATGTAAGCATTAAGAAGTAATTTCTTTTCATTTTCTTTTAAGTTAAATAATGTCGAGTAACAGTTATATATGAAAATACAACTATTTGTTTATCATAATGTTAAATAATGATAATTAATAAACATAACCTAATAAGAAATAAATTTGTTACATCAAACATATTTTTCTTTAAAACAGAAACAAATTAGTGTGGTCGTAGATAAAGTATAGCATATAACTCGAGTTGTAAGGCAATAACGTACTCGCGGAATTACGGAAATGCTCAGCTCGTAGGTAATATGCTTCTTACAACTCTCGTTACGTAATATATTATTATAAAATTATTATTATTATTATAAAATCTAATTGAATTTTAAATTTAAATGAACATATTAAAAGAAGTCATTATTTATTTTTTATAACATTCTTCTTGTTTCCGTTACGGCCTGTTTAAGACTTCGGCATTCTGAGATTGCCCATTTACTTTGCTCTCTTCCAGATGCTTTCCATACCGTTTTCCTCCACGCTGTTCAGCTACCGTGTCCTCTATCACAATCGGATTAATTTGACAAGATTTGCTGGTATTCCATACTCTTCCATTATCCTTAATAGTTGGATCATGCTTATGCTGCCATATGCTTGTTTGAAGTCTATAATCGAGTTAACATCGTCAAGACTAAATATATGGTGCTGGCTAGGAGCGGAGCGGAAATCGGACCAACGTAGCAGTAGGCGGAAGATAGTTTGAAATGGTAGAAGCCTGCAAGTATCTAGGATGTATAATTCACAGTAGAAACGAAATATCCGAAGAAGTTACAACCCGCAAACTACTAGGGAATCCTTACCTGTATAGTCTACATAAAATACTTAGCAACAAAAACCGTCGTGCAGGACCTGGCTAAGAATATACAAGACTAAACAATAAGACCTGAGGTGTCAGATGTGGCAGTAATGGAAGATATGGCAGCGAGATTTTGACAAATGCAGACAAATTGCAATTGAACCGCATTGAACGGAAAACACTACGTAAGGTTTTTGGCCCGTAGGCCTACGTCCTCATATAGTGAGTTCCCGTTTGTGGTGCCTAGTCTCCTACATTCTGTTTATGTTTCCTGCATATCGTAACCTACCACATTTGTTAGTCGCTACCAAATCTGGCTCATTGGAAATATGTTGTAGGTGATGGTCCATTAAGATCCTCCACCCCCGGTCTGCATTTACTGGGCCAAAAACCTTACGTAGTGTTTTCCGTTCAAAGCGGTTAAATTGCAATTTGTCTGCAATTGTGCTAATCTCGCTGCCATATCTCACCACAGGTCTTATTGATGTCTTGTATATTCTTAGCCAGGTCCTGCACGATGGTTTTTGTTTCTGAGTATTTTATGTAGACTATACAGGTAAGGATTCCCTAGTAGTTTGCGGGTTGTGACTTCTTCGGATATTTCGTTTTTTCTGTGAATGATAAATCCTTGATACTTGCAGGCTTCTAACACTTAAAACTATTTTCTGCCTATTGCTATAGTTGCACACTGGGCCGGATTTCAAATTTACGGCGACAAAAATAGAATTTTACAATGTCTCACAATTAATCAAAACCACTTAAAATGTATTGTTTGATAACCCATTCTTAATAATACAACCAAATTAATTCGAGAAACCAATTCCATTGGTTGTGGGAACGTGTCAAACATCTTTCTTATCCCTTCGGTATCAAGAGGGAATTAATGCGCTCGATATTTCACGAAGTAACTACGCCTGTTTTGTGTTTGCGCTCAAAAATTGTGAACTTTTTAAATATGGAGAATATAGCTTCAAGTATGTATTTACATGTAATAATATCATTGTAGATATCATGTAATATAATCGTAGAATTGTAGAAAGTTTTGATCAAACGCGTTATAAAATAAGTTTTGTTAACGAGTAATGTAAATTTAAAAAATAATACGCTGGATACATTGACTTTTAAAAAAAGTTCCACATAGTTCCGTTAAATTAAATGGTTTGTAAGACAAAACAAACACTGATAATTCTAGAAAAGCAATCATCCCTTCCACATCGTTCCACCTTATTTAAAATTGCACCTTTTTTCAAAAGAAGTAGGTGCTGGGACTTGCATTAAGTGCAACTTATAAAAGGCTGAGAATAAAGAAAAAGGCTCACTATTCATCGCCTTCTAAGAGAGTAGGGCCATACAGTGCTCGTAATTGAGGATTCAGCAATAAACTAAAACTGGAGGAACTGATATATAGCCCTCATATCACGTTGTGACAAAAAATTATCCATTACGTGTCAGCGTATTTGAAAACGAAACTGTGGTGCTGTTACAGAATCTTTTAGATCATACTGTGCGAAGACTTGCACAGGTTCAGTGGGATATAAATGAACCAAACTAGCAACTCTCTTTAAATCAGTTACAAGTGGGGTTTAGATGACAGTGCAAAAAGTACACAGTGGCAAATCAAAACTTTACTAATAACAATTTTTAGGCGGACTCGAATATAATTTATGATTGTTATGGAATTTGTGCGAGTGTCCATAAATTATTGACGCATGGGACTGACATAACAAAATCACTTCCATTGCTAGTAGGCCTCCTCTCAGAAGATATTATAGAGGCTAGTCATAAGACTTACAAACAGATTAGACAATACCACTCCAAGAAAATGACAAGAATTAATACGATTACGGACATTTTGAACTGGTCACTTATATCATCAGATCCTCTAATCACTAGTTATGGGACAAAACCCACCAGGAAAAAATAAAAATGGAATGAGGTAGTATTAGGAAAGCCTCGAATGCGCAACTATCTCAATGAAGAATGTTCACGAGAAACTACTCATGATGTCATGATGATATTGATTTTGACGATCCTGAACTTGTAAAAAAATGTTGCACTAGCACTTTTGTCATAAATATATTTTTACATTTTAAATTGAAATTTGTTTGTAATTTGTTTGTAATTGTAATTTTGCATTTTAAATTAATAGTGGGAGGGCGTATACATCTAATATAGACTCATTTTATATAAAGATCATCATAATGTTATGATATTTTTTTATAAAATAATATTTGAGGAAAAAAAAATTTAAATGAACTGCTTTTTATTTTTGTCGCCGTAAATATGTAATCCGGCCCAGTGTGCGTTGCTCCGATTTGCGCTCCGCTCCTAGCACCATATATTTAGTCTTGACGATATTAACACGATTAAAGACTTCAAACAAGTATATGGCAGTATAAGCATGATCCAACTATTAAGGATAATGGAAGAGTATGGAATACCAGCATAGCTTGTCAAATTAACCCGGATGACATGAAAAGATATTAAAGGCAAAGTGCAGATACAAGGGGAGCTATCGACAAGTTTCATAGTAAAATCAGGGCTGCGATGAGGAAATGGCCTTTCAGCAATACTATGCAACCTGGCCCTACAAACGCGATGGGAAACGCGAATGAGAAGTTTCACATTAACATCAGGGCTGCGATAAGGAAATGGCTTTTCAGGAATACTATACAACCTGACCGTACAAACGCGATGGGAAATAGCGAATGAGATGAGTGATCATTGCGTTCGCGGACAACATAGATGTTCTAGCCAGATATACTCTAGCAATAAAAGAAGCATACGAACCTCGAGACAAAACTGCGAGAAAAATCGAACTACTGGTCTTATTGATGTGTTGTATATTCTTAGCCTGGTTCGATTTTCTCGAAGCCTTTTTAGCCTGGTTCGAAAACGATTTTTCTCACAGTTTTGTCTCGAGGTTCGTATGCCTCTTGCTAAGTAAACCTGACACGAAAAAGTAACAAGTGCTAAAGTATTTCTAGCTACAACATCTATGTCGTCCGCGAACGCAATGATCACTCATCTCATTCACTGTTCCATTCCCATCGTGATTGTAGGGCCAAGTTGCATAGTATTGCTGAAAGGCCACCTCCTTATCGCAGCCCTGATGTTACTGTAAAACTTGTCGATAGCTCCCCTTGTATTCGCACTTTGTCTTTAATATCACTTAATGTCATCCGGGTTAATTTGACAAGCTTTGCTGGTATTCCATACTCTTCCATTATCCTTAAAAGTTGGATCATGCTTATGCTGTCATATGCTTTTTTGAAGTCTATAAAGAGTTGGTGCATCTCGATAGAATCCACTTCTCCAATATATTGGGTATACATTAGATCTGGTCTGTTGTTGGCCTGTTCCGCCCGAAACCGTACTGGTAGTCCCCTAGAAACTCTTCAGCATATGGGTTTATTCTGGCTGGTAATATACTTGCGAAAACTGTGTAGGTCACATTTAGTAGTGCGACACCTCTGTACTTGCTACATTCTTTGCGGCCAACCTTCTTGTGTATTGGTATGATAATCCTCTCTTCACATCTCCTTTATAAGTTTATATACATCCCGTCCTACTTTCTTCAAGTGGCGGTACAGCCTAAATCGGGCCCTGGCCTGCTGTATTTTTTCCCAGTCCATTCTTCCCTGTCATTTGCTGTTCTTCTCTACGCTTTTACTCCGAGTAGTTGTTATGCGTCTTCCCCGGTCTCTTCCTTCCAATGTTTTCTTGGCATCCCTGCCTGCATTTTTGCTGCTCTTAGGGGCAGACGGTTGTCGTCCATCCTGATCACGTGTTCTGCCCATCTTGGTCTTTGCAGTCTGATGAATGTAGAAATCAGTGGTTCTTGGTATATCTGGTATAGCTTGTTAATGTACCTTGGCCTTCTGATGTTTCCGACCATTCGTTGATTGGCTGAGAGCTGCACGTTGATACTATTTTTAAATATAGTACTCCGTGATTTCCAAACAATTATTAAACGTCACATCATTCTTATAGAAGCTGTCATTCATTTCTTTTTTTCACGTTTAAATCTAACGAAAACTACAAATAAGTACTAAATAAAAAGGTATGTAACCATTATGAATGATTCTTTTCATTTCTATCAAGTTAAATAAGGTCGAGTAACAGTTATATATGAAAATGTTACATCAAACGTATTTTTCTTATTAAACAGAAACAAATTAGTGTGGTCGTAGATAAAATATAGTACATAACTCGAGTTGTAAGGCAATTACGTACTCACGGAATTACGCCCTCCCCGCTACGCAGGTTGCGCGTAACTGTTCCGCTCGTACGTAATACGCTACTTACAACTCTTGTCACGTAATATACCATAATATAATTACTATATATGATTTTATTAGTTTATTAAATGGTTTTATTAATATTAATTAAATAATTAATGGTTTAATTAATATATTTGGCACCTAGCTTGTATAGAAAGAAAAGAATTTGTAGACAACACAAACATCCAATTTAATTGTAAAAAGGTGAAAGGAGGATTAAAATCTCGAAGAATTTTTTCATTAGCATTTTCGCAATTTCGTTCTAGTTAATGGGATTTTTTTATAGGAAATACTAAAATCTTCGCAGACTGAACAATAGCCATTGTAAATTATTCAACACGTACAGCAACGAATGGACAATATAAGAATAACACTTGCTTATACAGATTTCAATATTCATCTTTGATTCCACTTATTATGTGTGAGTTATATAATAACATTTAATTTGTCTTATTGGAGACGGAAATAAGGAAAAGCGTTTTAGTATATTTAGGAATCGTTTAAATAAAACACTGGAGCCGTAATAATGCCGTAATAATGAGTATTATAACTTTTGAATATTTTTAATTTTAATTGCTCATGAAATAATACCTTATTTATACACCTTATAAATAAGTTTTTATATATTATTATATTATACCATATAGATAGGTTTTTTACTCTTAATAAAACGTTCTCTATTTAGCCTTATTAAACTGTTAATCAAACCACAGGTGTAGATATTAGTACGTTGTAATGTTAAAGCCACAAAATTTATAATGTGTTGCATAAAATGTTTATATAGGACACCGTAAGTACATCCAAGGTTACCAACGAAATGCAAAGATTTTGCAACAGATTTGTATAAACACATTGTAATTCGATATTTTCTCAATTCTAAAATTGCTCAAACGCAATAAAAATATTCGAATAATTGCAGCTTGTGCTAAACCGCGAATTTGGTAAACAATGTTGCTCGAATTATTGTCGTCACGGTGCACAGTTTTGCAATATTATTACATTATTTTTGTTAACAAAATGACCCAAATGTATTTAAATGAAACCGACAGTGGGTAACACATGGCTTGAATCTATCTACCTCAATTTACATACTATTTCATCAACTGTGAAATTATTTCAAATATTTGAAGGTGAATATTTTGGGAATGGAACCATCACTTTTTGTGTGGCTAAAAGAACTGTTTTCTTTGTAAATTTTATTTCCAAATGGTTAATTGAACCTTGTCCGCTTTATTGAATTTCAATCGATGTTTCAGATTTTTTTTGGAAATGCCCCAAATATTAATATAATAACCGCATTTGAAGTAGTTGAAATTAGTTTTGTAACAAATATACTTTTAATAACTGATCGATTAATAACTGATCGATAACTTTTAACAACTGATAGATACCTACTGTTTACAATTAATTTAATCATTTGGTTTCATATTATTTTAGGAAGAAAATAATCATTATTTCTTTCACAACTTCTTAAATATGCTCATAATTCAAGAATTAATTGAATCTATATGAAATATATTACGTATATTATTGAATGGGATTTCACTAAAAGCATCCATAGTTAATTATTGTTAAAATATTATATTTGTAACTAGGGCGGTAAGTTGTCAATTTGACGCAAGAGCGAAATTGAACGCATGAACGAAGTGAGCACATTTGCTCCAGAGGGCAATTGACAATACCGCCCGTGTTACAAACAATATTTTTTATTACTCGTGCGAAGGGATGTGTCTTACAAGTTTGGCATCCAGGGGCCATCTAAGAAAATTGAATCAAAAATTAAGAATTTGCTTTTTCAATTGTCTCCACTCAGTGGTGTGGATTCGTCACAAGAACTCTCTCATCAGTCTCCTTTAGAATTTACACTCATTTTAAAAAAAATTCTATAATTTTTATTATTATTTTGAAATGAAAAAAAAATTCTGATACTTCACGTCATTTTTTTAATATTGAGTTCTTGATTGTGTTTATTTTATTTATTTACTTGATTTTTTTTAATGTAACCTAGCGATATTGAATATTTGCGTTCGTTACTCAAGTTATGTGGAAATACAACGAGAAGTGGTATTTCTCGTATTAATAAACGTGCTTCAAGAAGTACTTTTCGCACATGAGTAATAAATAATAAATAATAACCTTGTTTTATACACATCATATTTATTTTTTATATTTTTCGTTATAAATAATGTGTATATAGGGTTGATTAAGTGAATGTAATTAAACAATTATAAAAATTATTGTCTGTCTAGTCTTGTCTGTCTAGTCTTGTCTGTCTAGTCTTGTCTGTCTAGTCTTGTCTGTCTAGTCTTGTCTGTCCAGTCTTGTCTGTCTAGTCTTGTCTGTCTAGTCTTGTCTGTCTAGTCTTGTCTGTCTAGTCTTGTCTGTCTAGTCTTGTCTGTCTAGTCTTGTATGTCTAGTCTTGTCTGCCTAGTCTTGTCTGACCAGTCTTGTCTGTCTTGTTTCGTGTGTCTAGGCTTGTCTGTCTTATCTTGACTATCCAGTATGTCTAGTCTTGTCTTTCTAGTCTTGTCTTGTCTGTCTAGTCTAGCCCGCCTAGTATTGCTTGTCTAGTCTAGCCTGTCTAGTCTTGTCCTTTATTGTATCCTATCGTACTTTATTGAATTGATATTTTCCTCTCATGGTATATCCTGGAATTCTTCCAAACGTGTTGAATAATTGATTTAATTTTGTTTTTGTGCGGACTGCTGTATTTTTTCTCATAAATGTCGTGTTTCCAATCACACGGCAGAAATTATTGATCTCTCCCAGTTTAATAACTATATTCCCAAGACTAAGCTTGATTGCGTTCTACTTTAAAACATATATGGTTTTTGCTCAATATAATTGAATAATAATGACAAAATGTTCTTGTAATCAAACATAAAACTTTGAAATCAAAAATTAATCAGAAAGTAACCTGAAAACGTATCGAATGAGAATTGAAACCCAATATCTGTCTTAAAAATTCTCACCTAACAAACGCAATTATTAATTGTTTCACACTCATTATCCAACAGTAAATTAATTACGGAAGGATGGAAAGAAAATCGTGTTCAATTAACCCAATTAATGGTATAGCCTGACGCTTATTCTATATAATTATTAAACATTTGCGTCCTATACAATAATCTAATTTAAAATATTTCTTCGATGAAACATTTCGTTGCACACCCACACCGGCGCAAATAACTCCTGCAAACATTTCCTGGCACAAACCAGGTTGACAATTCAAGGACACACTTCATTTAATTCCATTTCCTCATTCAAATAGATATCCGTAATTCCAAAACTATTTCGTAAATAGCGCCACCGTTTTTATGACACCATCAATAATATCGAAACGAATTAAGTCAAAGCAGAGACTTCCTCATTCTTCACTTCAAATAAATAATTATTATATAAAATAACGGAAATATATGATAAGTTATGGAACCTTATAGACTGGGATTTATATGTTGGATTTTATCATCCCTTTTGTTCATCGTTTGTTTAGATATTGGGAATGGCAAATTAAAATAAACTAATAAGGAAAATAAATTGTAAAATTTATAAAAAGCCTCTATAATTTCCCATTTCCTATAACTAAACAAACTGGAATTTATTTCTTGACCTGGACTTCCTCCCAGTTAGACTTTAATCTTAGACACAAGTGTAGAGAGCCCTTACAGTTTTTAACGTGGTTGGCGAGGCAACATTGTTGTTAATAGACCTTTTCATAGTTGAAATTGTTTTATACGTATGCGTCAATTTCCGCCTTTTATACGTCAAAATTGCCCGAACTTTTTGACGTGTAACCTTAATATTTGCCCGAAACTTTCATATTCCCGCCTTTCAATCTTGCCAGATGCGCATGCGCTTAACAAACCGTAAAAAGGTCTATTAGCTCGTAACTAATATTATTTAGAAAACCGTTTAATTGAAGGGCAATTTATATATTTATTCTAGCTTTCGCTAAACATTAATCCCAACCGAAATCTCTTTCATATATCTGGTTGAAGGACAATTGAGCATTCAGGTGTGTGTATAAATAAATTCTTGCAACTTCATACACACCTAGATCCTCACATTCAATTACTAATAACAGTTTTTACTTCTTTATAAAACTAAATAAAATTTAGTAAATATCACGTTATAATCGGCATGAGTTTGTAATGAATAAACTGTGCGTGTTAGATATATTGGTTTTGAATATAAATTGTGTTGGGAAAATAACCTTAACCTTAGGCTCACGTGCAAGATTATTTTCGATATAATACACATGTTATGATTAATAATAAATATTTTAGAATTAATATTATGTTTAATATATGCAGTGAAAGTGTTTATTAAATTTGTTGTATTTTTTATGGCTGTAGTAAACAGTGTAAATATATATTAAATGAAATCGTTGATTCATTAAGTTTTCTTTTGCTTTTTTGTGAGATAATAATTTGTTTATTATCTTTAATAGGGTTTTAATTGGAAGAGAAATTTTAGTTTGTTAATTAACGGGGAATAATATTTTAGGATTGGTCCGCGTTAACTGATGTCAAATATAAAACTGGTCGTTTCATTTGGTCGAGATTGAAATATTTCTTTAATCTTTTCTTTAATTTAAACATTCATTTTTATTATATTCTTTTCCTATTTTGAGTCTATAATGAAGTTATTAAAGCACTCATATGGGTTCGTTAATGGCTCGCCGAGTGCGATACAATTTTCTCAACGGCGATTTTTTTATTTAGAATATGCCATTTTATGGGCGCAAAATAGAAAAAATGTCCATTAGAAAAAAAATGGACGCGTGCTGAAAACCCGCGCTTATTGAACTCGTTCTTGAATATGTTGTTGCCTGTAAGTCGTCCTTCCAGGCTGCGCGTATGCGCACCCCGATTCATTGGAACAACGGAGCCGAGGCAGCCTTCATGCAGTGCAAGGAGGAGCTGGCCGCCGCGGCACTCGTCACTCAACCAGACTCAAACTCAAACAGACCTGTCCCTGGTGTGTGACGCGTCGGACTACAGCATAGGTGCCGTCCTTCAACAACGAGTCGACGACCACTGGGAGCCGCTTGGATTCTTTTCAAAGAAGCTTAGTGGCTCGGAGAACAAGTATAGCGCATACGATCGGGAGCTCAGCATTTCAGGAACATGGTCAAGGGCCGTCCGTTCACCATTCTGACGGACCACAAGGTCCGACAAATGCTCGCCACGCCAATTCCGTCACCTGGTCTTGATTAGCCAATTCACAACCGACATGAAGCACATTGCGGGGCAAGACAACGTCGTCGCCGACGCTCTATCCAGGGTCGATGAGATCACTGTTCCAATGGACTTCGAGGCTCTGGCGGCAACGCAGCAACAATATCCGGAACTTCAAGGATTCTTGCAAGACAACAGCTCGGAGCTGGACTTGCGACAAATCCGTATTCCGGGTACAGACGCCCCGATCTTCTGCGACGTCAAAACAAGCACTGCCAGGCCTTTCCTCACGGAACCGTTCCGCAGGGCAGCTTTCGACGCCATCCACGGGCTGTCTCATCCTGGGGTCAGGGCAACAACGAAACTGATGACACAGCGCTACGTTTGGCCCTCCATCAACGTGAACTGTCGCACCTGGGCACGAGCTTGTATCTAGTGTCAACAAGCTAAGGTCACCAGGCATGTATCCGCTCCAGTCGGCTCATTTGCAGCACCTTCCCGCCGGTTCGAGCACGTTCATGTGTACCTGATCATCATGCCGTACTCGCAAGGATACAGGTACTGCCTAACCTGCGTTGATCGCTTCTCGCGATGGCCGGAGGCAATCCCCCTACAGGACCAGGAAGTCGAAACCGTGGCCCGCGCTTTCTACAACAGCTGGGTTGCACGTTTTGGCACACCTCTCCGGATCACCACCGACCAAGGCAGGCAGTTCGAGTCCCACCTGTTATGCTGCCTCAACCAACTCCTGGGGACGACACACCTGCACACAACGGCGTACCACCCGGTGGCCAATGACATGGTCGAATGTTTTCATCGGCAGCTGAAAAGCTCAATCAAATGCTTGCAGGCTAATCGGTGGACTGAGACGCTCCCAACGGTGCTACTTGTCATACGCGCAGCCTGGTAGGACGACTTACAGGCAACAACAGCGGAGACGTTCTCCCTGGTCGAGCCCTCGGAAAAACGCCTCGTTATTCAAGTTTTTTTTCCTTGAATAACGAGGCCGGTTTTTCCTTGGTGTTACTTGGCGTCAGGACCAAGTAGTGGAGGGAAAAAACGGATAACCAATCGGGACAACGAAAAGCCTCCCTCACCAAGTTCCCGGGAGGTAAGATGCGTTTTACCGAGGGCTCGACCAGGGAGAACGTCTCCGCGTTTTCTCAGAGATTCGGGTTTTCCTCAAACTAATCTTTTCGGTCCTTCCTCAAAGATTATTCCTATAATCTGGCCCAGACCGTTTTATGAGCGGGATGGAACGGACCCAGGTGTTCGGTTTTCCTTGAATAACAACGCTGTTTTTTTTTAACAACGTTGTTATTCAAGGAAAACCGAACACCTGGGTCCGGTAAATAACGCCTTCGTTCGTGCGCCCAATTTCGCTTTCGTGAGCAATTGACAACTTAACGCACTAGTTTCACAATATACTATTGTAGAACGATCTATATCCCGTCTGCACTCTGTAGTTTAGTGGTGGCTAAAATAACCTAACCTTTTCTGAACTTGTAAGATACATCCCCTCGCATGAGTAATAAAAAATATTAACTGCAACTCGTGCGGTATTGTCAATTGCCCTCTCGAGCAAATAAGGGCACTCACTTCGTTCGTGCGTCCAATTTCGCTCTCGTGGGCAATTGACAACTTGCCGCACTAGTTGCACAATATACTATTGCAGAACGATCTATATCCCGTCTGCACCATGTAGTTCAGGAGCGGCTAAAATAACCTAACCTTTTTCCGGCCGCGTGCCATTTTTTTTTAATATTCACTTTTTGAAATGTGGCGTGCCATGTAACTTTAAAAATTAATGAACATTTCTTATAGTGAAAATCAGTTACCGCATTAGTCTGAATATATAGTAGATTGAGAAACTTCAAAATTTCTTTTAGAAAGGTAGATTTGAGTTTTAGAAGTTTAGAAGGCACGCGTGAGAAAAAGTTCGCGTGCCAATACGTGATAGCTGTGTTACGCGTGCCATAGGTTCGCCACCACTGCTGTAGTTTGTATCTATCTACAGCAGTAGATGTAGTTTATATCTATCTTATCTATTGTAGATGTAGTTTATATCTATCTTTGATCATTTCGGCTGTTTATTATTATTCCTGTGTATCTGAGGTCATCTACTCTTTCGAACCCGAAGTTTCTTAAATGTACTAATTTATTAGTTGTGGTTTTGTCTTCGCTGCTCACTTCCATCAACTTGCTCTTTCCTGGTTTATTTTTAGGCCTCGTTCCTTTGTTTCTAGTTCAACTTTTCCAATTCCTTCTTCTAGCTAGTATTGTGACATCATCTGTGTAGTAAATAAATTGCACAATCTATTAATTAATTAAAGTACCTTTGAAGCAACATTCTCTAATTGCAGCAACTAATTTGTTTTCTCATCCCAATGTGGGTTCAGGGACCTACATCCCTTAAAAACACTGCGGCCTTATACACCCATTGTATTCCCCCACATTGTTCCATTCAAGCAAATAGATCCAGAGCACGTATTTAGCCCAGAAGCCTACGTGACTTGTGGTTCGGCGATAGTCCTTCGGCTGTAATGTTGAGTTTCATTCTACTATGCGCGATTACCTCACAATGGCAGTTTCGTCCTCTTCATTGCAAAGTCTGCATATGTCCAGATTCCAATCTTCTGCAGGTGTCCTCGTAGTGCGCTGTGTCCCGTTAAGAGACCTGTTATATTATATGGGAGGCAGTTTCGTCCTCTTCATTTCGGTATTACAACTGTCGAGGGTCTGTCGAAACAAAGTCTGCATCTGTCCAGATTCCAATCTTCTGCAGGTGTCCTCTTAGTGCGCAGTGTCCCGTTAACAGACCTGCCACAGTTGCACTCTGTATCCTGAACAGTTGCAACATTTCAGCAGTTAGGGTGTTGTAGATATGGGACCTATCATCCGTTTTCTGTGTTGCTTGCCACTTGTACGGACCCATTGTAGTTGGTGACTTTTCGTAGCAATCAATACTAAGATGAATAATGCCGCTGATAAACCATCACCCTGTTTTACGCCAAGATTGATTTCGAACACTTCGGTTGCACCCTCCTGTGGCATAACCTCTGCTTCTGTGTCCTTCATTGTCAATTCTCTTAGCCTCACTAGCTTTCTTCGTATATCAGAAATCATAGATTTGAGATAACTCTACGATGAAAGTGTTAATAGTGTGATTAAAGTGATCGTTAACATGCCCATTATTTCTCCAAACGATTACCAACACTTATCTGCAGATAAATATTTCCCTTTGAATTTCAAATAGTCTACCGTTAGTTCCTATCTTAAACATTTTTTTTTAATCCGTGGCCGGCGATTGAGGAGGGAGTCGTCCAATACGCTGCTGTCAATGCCGCAGTATTTCTTACTCCATTAACGATACGTTTCCACCCTTTCCGATCGATGCTATGTCCTTTGCTTAACGGGTATCCAATCTTTGGTGTCTCAGATTTCCTTCCACTTGTTTCATCCATGTCTTCTTTGGCGCGTTTCTTTGTACTCTCCAGTCTGGCGGTCGCTCCCGCCAAAGAAGTTTGCATGGAAGCCAGGAGTTATTGACTTGGCCAAACTAATAAATAACGTGTATTCTTCGTTTTGTATTTCTTCTTGGATTGGTGTCTGTTGACCGCAGCTTTCTCTAATCGTCTCGTTTTGGAGTCGGTTGTGGATAGAGACACGGAGTATTTGTCTCAAGCATCGCATTTGGAACACCTCGAGCTTCTTTAGGTCCAGTTGGAGCAGTGTCCACATTTCTGATCCATAAAGAAGAATAGGAAGCATTAACGTTCGGTATAGGCGTATTATGGTTTGGATGGTGATATTTGTCCGCTTTCATATGCCCCACTTGAATGAGGCGAATGTTGCTTGAAGTTGCTTGACCGATCCGGCTATGAATAGCGACCGTCGACACAAATTCCTTCTCTGTCACAAGCGATACCAAATACCTTGGGTTTCATCGAGGTAAACCCTCGCTTCCGATCCGTCCGATGTGAGCACTTTGGTTTTATCCGCATTGATCTTTAATCCGGATGACTGGATTGGTGGGAGATGTCGTACAAAATGTCTGTTGTTTCGGTATCCGTGACGCCGCAGACGGCGCTGTCGTCGGCGAATATCAGATCGGCTATGAAGTCGTAGCCGTCGCAGTATCGGACTCCGCGTCGTTCATCGAATGCTTTTCGCATACTCGCGTCAACCACAACGTTAAAAAGTAGAGGCGAAGTGAAGTCTCCTTGTCGTATTTCTTCTTCTTCTGCCTTCAAGGGTTAGGCATTACTGCCTGTTCCGAACTTCACGTTGTCTTGATTATGACCATCTTTTCTTCGGTCGACCTACGTCTCTGCGTCCAGTTGGATGGTCTTTTAGGATTCGTTTCTGTATTCCTTGTCGAACTCCAGTTCGAATCAAAAACTCCTCGGGTAAGTCATTTCGGATACGCACACTGCTGGTTGAGCCGTCGTACTATGCCTGAAGCAGTTGAATGATTTTCAGCGGCACGTGTTCGGTCTCCAGGGCACTCCACAAACTGGTCCAGTCGATGCAAGGCTAATTAGAAGTCGATGAGGCCGATGACGATGATAAGACGTTAGTTCTTATTACTTTGTTGTGTTCAAAGTTAGGGTTCTTCTTCAATTAGTATTCTTCTTCAAAGTTAGGGTTCGAAATGTTTTATGTAAACTCTTATATTACAGTGGATTTTCGTATAACGCTAGTTCGTATAACGCAACGACAAAATTGCGTCTAATACTCACATAAAGCGATAAATTGTCCCGTATAACGCGAAACACCACGACACTCTTAAGATCGGCTGTGGACAAAGTGAGGATCAAGCGAATGATCGCCAATGTTCTGGGAGGACACGGCATTTGAAGAAGAAGAATAACGCGAAAGATAAATCTATACATTTTTACATAGTTTCTGATAATGTATGAGACACGTGAACATATTGTAGGTATACCACACATAATATATGGGCAGGTATAACGCGATTTTCTATTACGTGGAACGTACCCCACGCGTTGTACGGGAGTCTACTGTATATAAATAATAATAATATATTTGCTTATTCCAGACTTTTTGTTTGAAGTACCTTAATATTTATTACAGTTTCTCTGTTTGACATTTACCGTAAGACTTCTTTCTATATTACACTAGTTATAGCTCGCGGCTTCGCTGTGGCTGTTCATTTCGTTCTCGCGTGAAATTGACAACTTAGTTACAAAACCGCTCTAGTTACAAAATATACTTATTATTCAAAATTGTATATATTTTTCATAAAAATATATTTCATTAAAATATTGCTAGGAAATCTGCGGATTGTAAGAAAAACTTGCAGAAAACATGCAAAAATTCCTTAGATTATTACTAAAGGTAAACTTAAATGTTCACGTGTATAATTATTTGCAATATATACAAAAAACTAAATAATATGTGATTATAAACATGAGTAATTAATATCTATTTGGATTTTACAAGGTGAATTCTGTTTCGTTGAGTCATGTCTCTCGAATTAAGTATTCATGAAAGAGAGTAAAAACTGGAAACGGGATATTTGTTTATGCGTAATAAAGAAAGAATTGAAAGTAGTTTCCTTATCAAAGGATTTAAAGATTTCTATTTAATTTCTTACTATTTGTTGTGTCGTAGCTTTGGAAATAAATATATAAATTATGCAAATTAGTAAAAACTAGATTATTTTTAAGTCGTTATTTTCGTATCGTTAATTGTCAGTGGGTAGGTTAAGGATTGGAAACGTTGTCTTTGTAGCATGCAAGCAAATTTAGAGAAAGTCGTATAAGTGGTAAGTTTGGTTTATTTGTCAGTTTTAAATCTCACGTTGTTAAAGCCAAACGAATATTTCTTCCATTCCATGGGCTTTTTATTTAATTGAGACATTTCAAATTCTTCATTGAAGTCCTTTCTAAATATTTCACTTGTCAGATAGTCCTTACTTGTAAAGATCAATTTCTTACTTCTAAGGATCAAACAAAATAAATCTAAAAAATCTATTGATTTACACAATAAAATTTATTGAATTATAAATTACCGTGAAAATGAATCATAAAATATCGTTTCAATTAAAAGATTAATTTAATGTGTGTTATTTTATACGGCAGCGATTAAATAGATCCAAGTTCAAAGCGTGGTTGCACTTTCTAGTAGTTTTGTCAAAGTAGACCTTGGATAATTATACAACCACACAAAGAAACACAAATGTTAAATGTAATTTAGCGAAGATTAAATATCATAACATTTTAAAATGATTGTTTTGTGTAGATAAATCATTGTTACTGCAATAATTATTAATATACATTAGATTGTATTGAATGTGTTAAAACATAGGTTTTTCGTGTTTAATCCATTTAATCCAGTGGTTCTCAACCGGGGGTACATGTACCCCTGGGGGTACAACCGTAAATGGAAATGGTACATTTAACTTTCATTATAAAATGGCGAATGCTAATCAATTTGCTGTAAATTATTACCACAAGAAATGACAAAAACTTTCTCAGTGAGATAGGGGCTGCCTACTAGCCTAGACACTCGACTACTGGTATTTTGAATAACGATGCATGGATCGTATCCCACCATGCAATGCGTGTCACTGCAACCGCGCATTCGTCTTGATACTTAGCAAAACCGTTGCGCTTGTTAGTAAAATTGAAAGATTCTTGTATTGTTCTGCACGTTATAAATTAGCAGGTCAGTATACAATTATATATTAATATTATATCTCTATTCAACTCTTCGTTAGGTACGGGGTTTTTTTAGAGCTCGTTTTTTAGTTTGTATTGATAGTTAGGTTATAATAATTGTAATGCTAGGTTCACAAAATAAAAACCTTTACAGATTAGTTGGAAGAAAGTAAGTTTGGCTGAAGTGTTTCAATAAATTCAGTTTTTCAGTAGCCGTTCAGTAATGTTTTTTATTATTATCTCGAGGTGAATCAATATTTTTTTCTAAAACATAATTTTATACTCCTATTTTAGAGCTTCAATCCGAAAAATACAATTATGGATAAGTTTGTGATAAGAGGAGGAAAAAGAACTACCGGTAAACAATCTGAACCTTCCGAGCATTCTGAACCAAAATTCCAAAAATGCGAAATACCAATCGCAAGTACTAGCAGTCAATTGGTTTCATCCAAAAATTCTTTAAAACGCCGTTGCTATCAAACCGAATATTTGAATTTTGGTTTTTATTTCTGCTGCAAGGAATCAAATCAATTGCCTCTAGGCTTAATATGTGAGCAAACGTTTAGCAACAACTCAATGAAACCCTCTCTGGTAAAAAGACATTTAGAAAATTGTAATTTCAATTTTAAAGATAAACCACTTAGTTATTTTGAAGAAAAAAAGAAAATTTATTTAAATAAGTCTAAATTAATGAAATCAACATATACAACCCCTCGCAAAGAATTACTACAAGCTTCATTGAAAGTTAGCTATCGCATTGCTCGGCAAGATGAGCTCATACTATTGGTGAAAATTTAAAACCTTGTGTCATTGATATTTGTCAAACACTATTCGGTCCTAAAGAAGTGACAAATATAAAACAATTGCCACTTTCTAATGATACCGTAAAAAGGCGAATTGCACTTTGTGCAAACGATCTGGTTAATGAACTTCTGCGGAGAATCAAGTTGTCTGCCTATTTTACTTTACAGTTAGATGAAAGCACCGACGTCAGCGGATTGGCAGTACTTTTAGTTTTTGTGAAATATCAGTACAATGATGAGCTTTGCGAAGATTTGTTAATGTGCGACGACCTAAAAAGTACAACTACGGGTTGTGATATTTTCAATAAAATTGATGATTTCATTCGAAGTAATGAAATAGATTGGAAAAAGTGCATTGATATCTGCACTGATGGAGCTAAAGCTATGCAAGGTCCAGTTTCTGGTGTAGTCGTAAGAATTAAAGAAGTGGCACATCTATCTTTTTCAAGTAGCCACTGTATTCTCCACAGAGAAAATTTAGTGGTTAAAAACATTCCTCAGTCTTTAAAAGAAATTTTTAAGGCACTAACAAATATAGTTAACTTTGTAAAAAACAGTGCGTTAAATACTAGACTTTTGAGGCAGGTTTGTACTGAAATGGGCAGTGATTACGACTGTTTACTATTTTATACAGAAGTACGTTGGTTGAACCGAGGAAAAGTATTGACGAGGATATATGAATTACGTTCTGAAGTATTAGCATTTCTATACGAACGCAGGAGTGAAGTTCAGAAGAAATCAACTAAGGAAAAAATACAACTACATATTGATTTTATGATTTCCGACTACACTTTACAAGGTGTAGCATATGGTGTGACATATTTGATAAACTTAACGCATTAAATTTATCACTGCAAGGGAAAAATAATAATATTTTCAATGCCAATGACAAAATTTCTGCATTCAAGATGAAAATTT
This sequence comes from Phosphuga atrata, assembly GCA_944588485.1. Classification (NCBI taxonomy): domain Eukaryota; kingdom Metazoa; phylum Arthropoda; class Insecta; order Coleoptera; family Silphidae; genus Phosphuga; species Phosphuga atrata. The sequence goes on from OX155898.1 coordinate 68,215,633, forward strand.
CAATGTGGAAGAAAAGAGCAAAGTCAGGAGAATTTGACACTTTTGATAAATTGAGTTATTATCTGTTAGAAAAGAAGATTCTCGTTCATTCTGATTTAAAAAAAGCTATAATTCAACATCTTGAGGATCTGTTGGCTTCATTTAACAGTTATTTCCCTGATGATAATGAAATTGAAAATTATATGTGAATAGTAAATCCTTTTTCTACAGAAAAAAAAAAATAGCTTGTCAACAACAGAAGAAGAGCAACTGATTGACATTTCTACTGACACGATATATAAAGAATTGTTTTCTACTGTATCTTTATCGTCACTTGGGGCTGGTCTAGTTAAAGTTTATCCAAACATAGCCGATAAAGCTATAAGAAAACTATTACCATTTGTAACAACGTATTTGTGTAAATGCGGGTTTGCCAAATACTGTAACACAAAAACTAAAAAAGAAACAGGCTTGAAGCATCAGCAGACATACGTTGTCAGTTAACAACGTGGGAACCAAATTTTGAAAACATTGCTTTAAAGATTTATCGCAACAAATATCCCAATAAATTTTGTTTATAATATTTGTAGAATAATTTGAATAGGTAATTTGGATGTTAAAAATGTAATTTATGCTTATGCTGTGATTTTATATAATATACTTATCAAATAATAATAAATAAATATTATATACCTGATTTATTTTGTTATTATTTATGTAATATAAGTTATAATTACTTAGTTAGAGTTTCTTTTGGCGCTCAAGCCCTAGTAGTAAGTATTAAATTTACATAGAAACATATAAGGGGTAGGGTGGGGTAGGTTAGGGTACGCAACTATAGGGGGTACTTTAGAAACAACTAACGGGCTAAAGGGGTACATCAACAAAAAAGGTTGAGAAGCACTGATTTAATTCTAATGTTGGAATGATTATTTTTTTTTTTTTGTATGTGTATACGTTTGCTATAAAATTATTTTTTGATTACTGTACATTCTGTGTAAGTTTCATTGCGTTATTTTTAAATTATTTAAGGAATTAAAGAAGAAAAACTTATTACAACAACGTTAACTAAGCATTTAATATTGCAAGATGCACGAAATAGATACAGGGATGAAATATTCACAACTTCAATATAAATTTAACTACTTAAGTAACACATTTTTCTTGTTCCTACCAGAACAATTTTTGCCCAAAAACAAAACGATATTTTTTTTAGCGGGGGTCCTAGGGCTATTGCCGCTTGTCGCACTTCAATCTCCATTATCTTCTATTTTCCCAATCTCCATCTATCATTCCACTTTTCCTCGTGGTTTCTTCTATTCCTTTTCTCCATGATGTTCTTAGCCTTCTGTCTTCATTCTGTTAGTTGGGATGTAAGAGATCATTCTTCTTTGCCATTTTTCACTCCTCATTCTAATCACATGGCCGTACCATATTAGTTGTCGGTTTTCTAACCGATCCATAATGGTGTCTTCTACATGCTCCCTTTGCCTGATATCCTCTTTTCGAATATGGTCTAACCTGGATATTCAACACGATTGACGTAAAAAGTCCAGCTCTACTGCTTTTAGCTGGTTCCTTATTTTTCATGTTGCTGCTGCTAATTTTTTCATGTTGCTGTTATGTGAATTTTCGAGGACCATAGAATTGAGTTCAGGTTCTGAATTGCCGTTTATCCCTTAACAATCCTGTTTTGGATATCTTGCGTTGAACCTTCAGAAGATATGTATGTACCCAAGTACTTGAATTCATTAGTGCTTTTTATAATAGCGTTGCTGACTTGAAAATCATTGGGGTTTTCCCCGATAACTATGTATTCAATTTTACTGATATTGATGTTCAGCCCCCATTTGCAGTATTCCTCAATCAGCTTACTTGTCATATATGTAATGTCTTCGTCGGCGTTTGCTATCAGTACTTGATCATCCGCAAACAGTAGTGTATATAAATAAGTATTTCCAACTTCAATTCCCATTCTATGACATTTTTTCATCCAGGGCCTTTGGTAGATATGCTTTGAAAATGGTCGGAGATAGACTAAATCCTTTTTTTAATCCCTTGTTAACTTTAAACGGCGTGGATATTTTGTTACTTAATTTCATCGCACATTCTGAGTTCCTATATAGTGTTTTCATGGCTCTGATGTAGTATTTGCTAATGTTAGTCTCCTGAAGTACTTCGAATATTTTACGAGGGTTGGGGCATAAGTCATGGCAACTATTTTTTTTTCTTGTAGATATGTGAACGGATCACAAACGTATATGTGTCATGTGAAAGTTCTGCAGGCATAGTGTGTATGCAGAACAGATGGTTCTGTGATAGCTGGTAGTAGCGCAGCTAGGGCTCTGAAATCATTGAGTTTGTGAGTGTCGTGCGATATGGAACGGGTTACTTCCATCTCGCACGACACTCACAAACTGAATGAGCAGCACGCTTACATCAAAATATGCGTTCTCCGAGGAAGAAATGCGATGAAATGTCACAGTGCATTAGTAGAAGAAGCCCTTGGGAATAATGCCCTACCATATCGTACGGTAGTACGGTGGGTAGGAAAGTTTCAGCAAGGACGTGTGTCAACCAGTGATGAACAACGTTCGGAACGGCCGGTGACTGTGCCGTCATCGAGCAGCTCTTGGATGAAGACAGACGATGGACGTTACTGTAGTTAGAGAGGACAAGTGGCATTGCGAAACGCACCGTACACAGGATATTGCGTAATGAGCTACAGCTACGCAAAATCGCTTCGCGGTGGGTACCGCATGCACTGACGGAAGTTCAAAGGTGGGCGCGCTATGCAATATGCTCCGACCACTTTGTACGCTGGCAACAAGACGGCGATCAATTCTTGTCATGAAAAATTTGGGCCAGTGCACACGAACTAGAACTGTAACGCCAGTCCGCGGAGTGGCGACATCCTGGATCACCAAGGCAGCAAAAATTCCGTCAGAATCTTTCCCCAGTCAAATTGATGGTGATCGTCGCGTATGACGTCAGGGGTGTCATTGTTTGCCACTTTGTTCCTCATGGCAGAGCAGTGACCGCACAGTACTACAGGGACTTCCTGGTGCGACAGTTACGACGTGGCGTTCGGGATAAACGTCCGGATCTTGTGGACTGTGCAATAATGCTGCACGACAATGCAAGACCACATAAAGCAGGGCGTGTACGGCAGCTACTCCGACGTTGGGGATGGAAGGAATTGGAACACCCACCGTACTCTCTTGACGTTTCGCCCTGTGACTTTGATCTCATTCCCAAGATTAAGGAACCAATACGTGGTAGGCGGTTTGCAACACGAGAGGACATTGCTAATGCTATGCGCTAACAGATGACCCGATTCACACATGGTGCGGCAAATGCTGAGGCTGATGGTATTCAGCGCCTCCCACATCGTTGACAGCGTGTGGTGAAACTAGCAGGGGACTACATTGAGGGTCTTTAGGCCCAGGTTTGTCATGCCAACTTTATGTATACTGTGTTATCATTCTTTTGCACGGTGAAGTTTATATTGCCCTGTATACTACCGTAATAAATTAGTGTGTTAAGATATTTCAGTGCAATTCATTGTCCACACATGCAGTTAAGACCTTGTCCTTTCGTATGTATATGTCACATTTTCCAACCGGACTGGTATATACTTTTGCCCCAACCCTCGAATTAAAGGGCGCGTTATCGTAGGCCTTTTCCAAATCAATGAACAACAGATGTGTACTCAAATACCTTTCCGGTCTTTTCTCTATTAATTGTTGTAGAGTACTTATGGGCTGTAGAGTGTAGTAGCACAGAGAGCAATGGAGAGAGCAATACTGTTTCTGTCTCTGAGAGGCAAGGTTCCCAACACGACTGTGAGGGGAAGAAGTGGAGTAACCGACGCCATCGAGACAATTGCCAACCTTAAATGGAATTGGGCGGAACACCTGGCCAGAGTCAGTGATGACAGATGGACAAGAAGGGTGACGGAGTGGAGACCGCGTAACGAAGTATTCCGAAATAGAAGAAGTTCGCCTACTCGATGGCCAGACGATCTTAAGCGTATCCATCCCAATTGGATGAGAGCAGCATGGGACAGACGGGGATGAAAGTTGTTACGGGAGGCTTATGTCTAGCAGTGGGCAAGTATAGCTGGTTGATGATGATGATGACTAATATTGTCTAGGTATGATCTACCCGCCCTAAAACCACACTATTCTTCAATTTTGAAGAAATTGGAGTGGAGACCGCGTAACGATGTATTCCGAAATAGAAGAAGTCCGCCTACTCGATGGCCAGACGATCTTAAGCGTATCCATCCCAATTGGATGAGAGTAGCACGGGACAGAGGGGGATTAAAGTTGCTACGGGAGGCTTATGTCCAGCAGTGGACAAGTATAGCTGGTTGATGATAATGATGATGACTGATATTGTCTAGGCATGATCTACCCGCCCTAAAACCACACTGGTCTTCAATTTCTTCAAAGTCGTGCTGTATTCTTATCTTTGTGATTCGGCCGTATAGTCTTCCTACAGAACTGGTTACCATTATACCTCTATAGTTAGAGCATATCTTTTTATTGCCTTTTTTAGGTATGAAGTTGACATATACTATTTTCCAATCATTTGGAATGTCGTCCCCTTCCAAGAGGCATTTGTTATATACTTCTTCCACCAGTTTCTCTAGCAGTATGTCCGGTCCGTGCTTCACCAACTCTATAGGAACACCTCTTGGTCCAGCAGCTTCTCCATTCTTCATGTACTTTGAAAGGATCCATCCCAATTGGATGAGAGTAGCACGGGACAGAGGGGGATGAAAGTTGCTACGGGAGGCTTATGTCCAGCAGTGGACAAGTATAGCTGGTTGATGATGATGGTGACTGATATTGTCTAGGCATGATCTACCCGCCCTAAAACCACACTGGTCTTCAATTTCTTCAAATTCGTGCTGTATTCTTGTCTTTGTGATTCGGCCGCATAGTCTTCCTACAGAACTGGTTACCATTATACCTCTATAGTTAAAGCATATCTTTTTATTGCCTTTTTTAGGTATGAAGTTGAGATATACTATTTTCCAATCATTTGGAATGTCGTCCCCTTCCAAGAGGCATTTGTTATATACTTCTTCCACCAGTTTCTCTAGCAGTATGTCCGGTCCGTGCTTCACCAACTCTATAGGAACACCTCTTGGTCCAGCAGCTTCTCCATTCTTTATGTACTTTGAAAGGATCCATCCCAATTGGATGAGAGTAGCACGGGACAGAGGGGGATGAACAAGTAGCAGTGGACAAGTATATCTGGTTGATGATGATGATGACTGATATTGTCTAGGCATGATCTACCCGCCCTAAAACCACACTGTCCTTCAATTTCTTCAAAGTCGTGCTCTATTCCTGTCTTTGGGATTTGGCCGTAAGTCTTCCTATAGGACTGGTTACCGTTATGCCTCTATAGTTAGAGCATATCTTTTTATTACCTTTTTAAGATATGAAGCTGAGATATCCTATTTTTCAATAATTTGGAATGTGGTCTCCTTCCAAGAGGCATTTGTTATATACTTCTTCCACCAGTTTCTCTGGCAGTATGTCCGGTCCATGCTTCACCAACTCTATAGGAACACCTCCTGGTCCAGCAGCTTTCGCATTCTTCAAATACTTTTGCGCCTTTTCTAGTTCCGTGACATGGATTTCTTCTATATTATCTATGATATTTTCCTCTTCCGGTATTGGTGTCGTCATAAACTGAGGCCTGTCTTCTTTCAGTGATAATTGGTAATAGTTTTCCCATTCGCTCATTTGTATTAGTGTGATGCTGTTAGATACTGTTTTTGTTATCTTTTCTGAGATTTTTTACAATTCACCATGACTTCTTGTTTCTCAAAAAGGATTTGATTCTTTTCCATGCCTTCAATTTGTTATTCTCGTGCCGCCCATATATCGATTGATTTGTTCACACTTTTATTCCCAGGATTCTTTTTTCCTATTTTGGACTTTCCTTTTGGTCTCTTTATTCAATCTGAGGTACTGTATTCTATCCTCATAATCTCCTGTTGTTATCCACTTGAGGTATGCTTGTTTCTTCTTTTTGATTAAAGTTTCCAATTCCGCTGTGCACCAATTTTTACCACTTGGATTGCTTCTTTCAGTTCCTCCTGAAGCCTCTCTTGCGGCTTCATGAATACAGACCTTCACTTGTCCATACACTTCTTCTGCTGTTCCTTCTTCAAACGTTTGTACTTTAGTTGCCTGTCTTGACTCGTATAAGAATTGTACCGATTCTTGGGTTAAACTCTGTAGATTGTATTTGGGAGATTCTATATTTTGTTGCGGATTATTTTTAGTTATTACTTGTTTTTGTTTCTGGGAAGTTAACTAGGACACTTGCTTTCACCATAAAATGGTCAGATAAAAAACGATAAAACTAGCTTTATCCAGTCTGTTAGGTCTTGTATTCAAATTTTCACGAATTTTGACCTCACAAGTCCCTATCTCAAGAACGGTTGCAGATAATTAAAAACGGATTGCGACAAGGGCCTACCCAGCGAGGGGCAGGGAGAGGAGCCGCTGCCCCCCCCCCCTAGAACCCCACAGCCGCACAGAAATATATTCTTCTTATACTTCGAGAAGACCTTGAGGTCTGTTTATTGCCAAGGCTCAATTCGGTTGGTTATCCTGTGAAGCGCAGTTCCAACTATCCTTCCATCTCTTAGGTGGTCTCCCTGGCCGGCGTCGGACACCTGGTGTTCTACTCTGGCAATGTATGCTAGTCTCTCTTGGTTCATTCTGTCTATGTGGTCACACCAATATCTTCTTCTTTCCCTTCCCCATCTCACTATGTCCTCCACCCTACATATCGTTCTTTCTCACTCTATCTCTAAGTGTCTTCCCTGCGATGGTTCTTAAAGTTTTCACCTCCGCTGTTCTGAGGATGCTTTTTGTCTTATTCCAGTCAGCTCTCGTTTCAATACCATAGGTTGGTTTTTTCAATATCAAGTCATATCTCGCGAACGGAAGCTGTTAGCAAAATGTAAATTATATATTTACAACAAGGAGGGAAAAGACTTTCAGACGCACTTTGAAATTTTCCATTCACTTGATAAATAATGATTTTCAGGAAATACATTTTCTCGCATTTTCGAAGATTTTACGATGTCATAACTTACGAACGACTTGTCACAGAGATTTCTAGTTGGCACCAATCGATTCAGCATCTCAAAATTAGTCGGAAATCGTATATCGTATTCCTAGGAGGCTTTTAACCAAAAAATACCATCGCACCGCGAAGTCAAGATTGCGGAAACGATAAAATGCGAGAAAATCGATTTTTCTAAAATTGTTATTTTTTGCAGTATAGCAAAATGGAAAAACGTTTCTGAAAGCATTTTTGCTGCCGATTACAAATATGCAAATTATATTTCGCTAGCTCTTTCCGTTCACGATGGCCTGCAAAAATTGAGTAAAATTTTAAGAAACTTGGCGTTCTAGTAGAGATCTTGGAAAGTAATGAATTTACCGCGGATAATCTAAGTGTGTTAATAGGAAAATGACGTTCTGAATCCGTTGCCGCAATCCGTTTATGATTATCTACAACCGTTTCTGAAGTATCGACTTATCAAATCGACAAACGTAAAATTTCAGTCTGAAATTTCTCAATGAAAAATTGAATCTTTCCAAACAATTTACACGTCGACTTATTCGTCTTGTCGAGTAGTTTCTGTGTGCCGAAAATGATTTTGTTGCTGTTTTCAGTTTTTGAGAAAATTTAAAATAACCGAAAAAGCACATTTTTTTGAACGAAATGATGAAAAAAAAATTAGGAAAATTTTTTGGAAAATTTTGTAGCGATTTGTTTTGCTTTCCCGAAGGAAATGGAAGTGCTGAAAAAAAATTTCGGGTTTATTTCCCTCTAAAGTTACAAAAAGCAACATAACCTATATCTTAGGTATTTTAATATGAAGACCGTAAGTAAGATTTGAAAATTGTATCGAGGGCCGGATGAAATTGAGTTGAAATAAAGGAAGGAAAAGCCTCCTATTTTAAGTATTTAAACCGAACAAATTGGAACATCTGTTCAGCACTCCATTTCCTGCGTTTATGTCCTTCGTTTTTTTTAACTGAAAAAAATCACAACCAAATTTTCTGAGACGCGCGAGTGCTGATGTGTTCGAAGCGAATATCAATCGTTAATTTATGAATAGCATGGTTTTTAAAAGTGTTAAGCCGACTTAACGAGTCATTGCATTATAAAGGATTTTATTGTGTGAAATAATCATTAACGATATTTTTTCTCCCAACTCTAAGAATAAACTTTTGCAACATCTTGAAATATACTTATTTGCATTTTTAGTAATCGGAATTTGTTCTTTAAAAAATAAATTTGCAACAATTGCTCAATATAAACGCTATAAACCGAGATCACGCAAGATGTCATTTGATGCCATAATATAATTGCGATGGTTTTTCTATTCACTTACTTTAGTGCGATCAATTATGCTAAACTATATAGAGTTAAGTGTAAAACGAGGTCGTGTCGAAACTCATATTGCAACTAATTCCATCTCCATACACTTAAACCAGTAATTGTCAATATTAGCAAGACACTAATTATTTATTGACGGAAATATCGAAATCTTTTGTTTTATCTTTTTGCGCTTTCACCAAGTGGCAATTGTCACGCAGAATTCGACGAAAGGTTAAACGCCGGTGTGTACACGCTCGTAACAAAACGTTCATCAATATTCTAATTGAAGACTGAAATAACGATCTCAATTGTAAAACGGAGAAAGTGAAACTTGCGCCGTAATTCACACGCGTTTTCTATTTCGTTGGCGACGTATCCCCAACCCCGTCCAGTTCGTTTGTATCTAAAATTGTTCGGAGCCAAACCTTAAAATTCCTGATTAGTTGCTTAACGTATCTTAAAAAATATGCGGATTAGCATAATTATTCTCTTTGATAAAGTATTGTCTTTGCTGATGGTAATTTAAGATTTATGGGTTCCTAAATGATTGTGCTGGTGAAAATGATTTGAATAATTTCTCCAGCCCGCGGGACAACCGTATACAATTCCACTGCACAGATATTTACATTATGTTATATGCTTATATGTATTTCAAGTTATAGAATGCAATGCTAGGGTATTAAAACGTCCTTAACTTTTTATCGAAACAATCTCATTTTTGTCTTGATGTAAATATAATAGCGGACTTTCTTCATGATTGTTTTCCAGTGAACATTCGAAATGTTTTATGTTAACTTTTATATTACCGAATAGGTTTTTACCGAATAGGATTATAGGTTGAATATATGTATATATTCAGGCTGTGTTCCGACTTTATTAAAGACCTAATAATATTATATAGATAATATTAAAAAGACCTAATAATATTATAGAGCTGCGGAAAGGTTGAATATATTTATATATTCATTGCTATGTTCTATGTTGCGCTTTAATAAGTTGGAATAAATGATATAAATAAAGAAATTTGTAAAAGTAAGTTTTTCAAGCAAAATATGAATTATATCAGGCTAAAATTGCACAAACTGAATAATTGCTTCTTACAAAGTCTTTTATTTAATTTCAAAATTCGTACTGAAAATCAACACAAAATTCTGAATGAACCGGAATCGATCCACTTTCTGTATATTACACAAAACACGGATGATGCCGTCGAATAAATAGACCATGCCGTAAAGACTCGCCGTTTTGTAAAATTAGTCCGATGGACAAATCGACATATTATCCTTTCACTATACACTCCTCGCAAACAGCCTAGCTCGAAGCAGACAACAATTTATAATAATGCGAATTCCATTTGATCTTTAGCTATTATTCCACCTTAATAAAATGCACGCTTCTTCTCCGACGTGCCATCGATATAATTTTGAAACTCGTAACAAATTTGATTTGTTCAGAGAAACAGTATAATTGGATCTATGCTAACTTGCGCAACTCAAGCGTTTAACTTGCTATTAAAACATTTAATCTACGGTAGCTCGTAACAGGTGTATTATCGTCAACAAAATTGTATTCAAAACACACCGTACTTTATTATCTTTCTCGTAATAACATTCAAGTTTTCACACCAGCAAAGGAAGTAAAAGTGTGAGTTTAATTTCTAGATATAATCTTTATTTCGTAAACTATTAGCTCATACGAAGTATTTTTAAAATTTTAAATTTCTTGTAAACATTTTAAATCTCATGCAATGTACATTTTATTGTTATTGAACATGGGATAATCCCAAAAAAATAATACATTTATGAAATATATTATATTTCAAGTTTTGCAATTTCTATATCTTCCTCACGCGATTAAGGAAAGTAAGAGTAATCTGAATTTGGAAATATCGTCTTAACGATTTCACACTTTTTTCCATTAAAAAAGTTTTCTCTATTTAATCTTGATCCTCAAGCTTTCCATATCAAATCCTTCTCTGTTGAATTTTATCAAAATCTAAGTAAGAATGTGGGACGAACATGTCGCGAGAATGGATGAGCACAGAATTGCGAAAATCGTCAGAGACGGCAAACCAACAGACAGAAGAACAACGGCCCGACCTCCCAAAAGGTGGAAAGATAGTTGGACTTCTATGTCACAGGAGAAGCGCCAGGATAATACAGGCGATGCTGTCTAAAATAAGAAGAAGAAGAGGCTGTAAAGTATCATGTAATAATGTTTATCTACGACCACTGTTGCAAATGCCCATTATTGTACAGTTCGTGGACTATGTAAATACATCATAACACACACGTATGTAACAGTCCGCGAATAATGATAAGTTACGATTGATAACACACATGTGCCACAATTCAAACTAACGGAAATTGACATTGCGTACATTGGGTTGCCTATATCTATGAGCACTCTTAATCGTAGATAAAGTATAGTACATAACTCGATATGTAAGGCGATTACGTACTCACGGAATTACGCAACTGTTTCGCTCGTACGTAATATGCTTTTTACAAGCCTCGTTACATAATATACTATTTGTCTCTTCTATCAAATGCGTGTCGGTTAAATTTGCATTTTTTAATTGAATTCAATATTATTTACCGATAAGACAATTCCTGTTCTAAACTGTAACCGATTGAATTTAACAATTGAGTTTAAAATAATTTAAACAGATTAAGAAATAGAAAATGTAAATCAATGAATGAATAATTTTCATTAGAGTTTAACCAACCTTTATTGTTGAAATTTTGCCTGAAGCAGATTTAAGACCAATTTGCAATTTTTGTTTGAAAAACTTCGCCGAAAACTCCATTAAATATTACAGAACAGCACTAAATCATAATCATGTCGGCTCATGAAGAATGTTTAATGTGGAATTATGCACTGCTTGTCATACTTTTACAAATAAACAATCGTTTGAAAGCAACAAGAAAATGTATTTCAGCTAAAAGTAATTGAACAAAAAAAATTGCAAAATGTTGTAATAACATTTATTACATTGTTACTCCAGTTTGATAAGAATCTGATAGTATATAAAGACAGTACACTATTTAAACTTATATATTAATGTTAAGAAATACATTGATTATTACCAATTATTACCAATGATTATATAATTATGATATATAAAATAGTTAAAATTATATATTTTTTAATTATATATTATTATTTATTATATATTAATAAATAAAAAGTAATTTAGAATATTAAAACTAAACCAACATTTTAATTTCTGTTTAAAATTTGCAAGAGTACCTACATTGTTACATATTAGAAACAGGATTTTTTGGCAAATATGCAAATAATTGTTATTATTTTCGCATCAGAGAATTGTAGTTGAAACTCGTGCAAAGCGAGCGAAAGACGAAAAAAGTTAGGGAGACTTTCTAATTGACTCCAAATTTAGTATCTGATTCATCACGCTCCAGACAATTACTCACAAATGATCTCTACATATCTAGGCAATTACTTATTTCATATTATGCAAAACTACTGGATTATACCATAAATATCGACGAGATCACAAAACCAAAATGATACAAGGGAAGGGCAACGAAAGTAAAATCAGAGAGCTTATACAAGTATATCATCATCTGTCAGTCTTATTATTATCACCATTAGTTAAACTGGAATTATTGACTGTAAACGAGGAACTCGCATGCCAACAATTAAGAGAACGCAAGTTCCTAAAAAGCTTCAGCAACTGCTGACTGATGAACCTACAAAATGTTTACAGTATATGTCTCAATAAACTGTCTAGTCTTCTTTGTCTAGATTTGTCGGTCTAGTCCTGTCTGTCTAGTCCTCTCTATCTAGTCCTCTTTTCTAGTCTTGTATGTCTAGTCTTGTCTGTCTAGTCTTGTCTGTCTAGTCTTGTCTGTCTAGTCTTGTCTGTCTAGTCTTGTCTGTCTAGTCTTGTCTGTCTAGTCTTGTCTGTCTAGTCTTGTCTGTCTAGTCTTGTCTGTCTAGTCTTGTCTGTCTAGTCTTGTCTGTCTAGTCTTGTCTGTCTAGTCTTGTCTGTCTAGTCTTGTCTGTCTAGTCTTGTCTGTCTAGTCTTGTCTGTCTAGTCTTGTCTGTCTAGTCTTGTCTGTCTAGTCTTGTCTGTCTAGTCTTGTCTGTCTAGTCTTGTCTGTCTAGTCTTGTCTGTCTAGTCTTGTCTGTCTAGTCTTGTCTGTCTAGTCTTGTCTGTCTAGTCTTGTCTGTCTAGTCTTGTCTGTCTAGTCTTGTCTGTCTAGTCTTGTCTGTCTAGTCTTGTCTGTCTAGTCTTGTCTGTCTAGTCTTGTCTGTCTAGTCTTGTCTGTCTAGTCTTGTCTGTCTAGTCTTGTCTGTCTAGTCTTGTCTGTCTAGTCTTGTCTGTCTAGTCTTGTCTGTCTAGTCTTGTCTGTCTAGTCTTGTCTGTCTAGTCTTGTCTGTCTAGTCTTGTCTGTCTAGTCTTGTCTGTCTAGTCTTGTCTGTCTAGTCTTGTCTGTCTAGTCTTGTCTGTCTAGTCTTGTCTGTCTAGTCTTGTCTGTCTAGTCTTGTCCGTCTAGTCTTGTCCGTCTAGTCTTGTCTGTCTAGTCTTGTCGGTCTAGTCTTGTCCGTCTAGTCTTGTCTGTCTAGTCTTGTCTGTCTAGTCTTGTCTGTCTAGTCTTGTCTGTCTAGTCTTGTCTGTCTAGTCTTGTCTGTCTAGTCTTGTCTGTCTAGTCTTGTCTGTCTAGTCTTGTCTGTCTAGTCTTGTCTGTCTAGTCTTGTCTGTCTAGTCTTGTCTGTCTAGTCTTGTCTGTCTAGTCTTGTCTGTCTAGTCTTGTCTGTCTAGTCTTGTCTGTCTAGTCTTGTCTGTCTAGTCTTGTCTGTCTAGTCTTGTCTGTCTAGTCTTGTCTGTCTAGTCTTGTCTGTCTAGTCTTGTCCGTCTAGTCTTGTCCGTCTAGTCTTGTCTGTCTAGTCTTGTCTGTCTAGTCTTGTCTGTCTAGTCTTGTCCGTCTAGTCTTGTCTGTCTAGTCTTGTCTGTCTAGTCTTGTCTGTCTAGTCTTGTCTGTCTAGTCTTGTCTGTCTAGTCTTGTCTGTCTAGTCTTGTCAGTCTAGTCTTGTCAGTCTAGTCTTGTCTGTCTAGTTTTGTCTGTCTAGTCTTGTCTGTCTAGTCTTGTCTGTCTAGTCTTGTCTGTCTAGTCTTGTCTGTCTAGTCTTGTCTGTCTAGTCTTGTCTGTCTAGTCTTGTCTGTCTAGTCTTGTCTGTCTAGTCTTGTCTGTCTAGTCTTGTCTGTCTAGTCTTGTCTGTCTAGTCTTGTCTGTCTAGTCTTGTCTGTCTAGTCTTGTCTGTCTAGTCTTGTCTGTCTAGTCTTGTCTGTCTAGTCTTGTCTGTCTAGTCTTGTCTGTCTAGTCTTGTCTGTCTAGTCTTGTCTGTCTAGTCTTGTCTGTCTAGTCTTGTCTGTCTAGTCTTGTCTGTCTAGTCTTGTCTGTCTAGTCTTGTCTGTCTAGTCTTGTCTGTCTAGTCTTGTCTGTCTAGTCTTGTCTGTCTAGTCTTGTCTGTCTAGTCTTGTCTGTCTAGTCTTGTCTGTCTAGTCTTGTCTGTCTAGTCTTGTCTGTCTAGTCTTGTCTGTCTAGTCTTGTCTGTCTAGTCTTGTCTGTCTAGTCTTGTCTGTCTAGTCTTGTCTGTCTAGTCTTGTCTGTCTAGTCTTGTCTGTCTAGTCTTGTCTGTCTAGTCTTGTCTGTCTAGTCTTGTCTGTCTAGTCTTGTCTGTCTAGTCTTGTCTGTCTAGTCTTGTCTGTCTAGTCTTGTCTGTCTAGTCTTGTCTGTCTAGTCTTGTCTGTCTAGTCTTGTCTGTCTAGTCTTGTCTGTCTAGTCTTGTCTGTCTAGTCTTGTCTGTCTAGTCTTGTCTGTCTAGTCTTGTCTGTCTAGTCTTGTCTGTCTAGTCTTGTCTGTCTAGTCTTGTCTGTCTAGTCTTGTCTGTCTAGTCTTGTCTGTCTAGTCTTGTCTGTCTAGTCTTGTCTGTCTAGTCTTGTCTGTCTAGTCTTGTCTGTCTAGTCTTGTCTGTCTAGTCTTGTCTGTCTAGTCTTGTCTGTCTAGTCTTGTCTGTCTAGTCTTGTCTGTCTAGTCTTGTCTGTCTAGTCTTGTCTGTCTAGTCTTGTCTGTCTAGTCTTGTCTGTCTAGTCTTGTCTGTCTAGTCTTGTCTGTCTAGTCTTGTCTGTCTAGTCTTGTCTGTCTAGTCTTGTCTGTCTAGTCTTGTCTGTCTAGTCTTGTCTGTCTAGTCTTGTCTGTCTAGTCTTGTCTGTCTAGTCTTGTCTGTCTAGTCTTGTCTGTCTAGTCTTGTCTGTCTAGTCTTGTCTGTCTAGTCTTGTCTGTCTAGTCTTG
>OX155898.1:68230564-68259143 GCA_944588485.1 Phosphuga atrata
AGTCTTGTCTGTCTAGTCTTGTCTGTCTAGTCTTGTCTGTCTAGTCTTGTCTGTCTAGTCTTGTCTGTCTAGTCTTGTCTGTCTAGTCTTGTCTGTCTAGTCTTGTCTGTCTAGTCTTGTCTGTCTAGTCTTGTCTGTCTAGTCTTGTCTGTCTAGTCTTGTCTGTCTAGTCTTGTCTGTCTAGTCTTGTCTGTCTAGTCTTGTCTGTCTAGTCTTGTCTGTCTAGTCTTGTCTGTCTAGTCTTGTCTGTCTAGTCTTGTCTGTCTAGTCTTGTCTGTCTAGTCTTGTCTGTCTAGTCTTGTCTGTCTAGTCTTGTCTGTCTAGTCTTGTCTGTCTAGTCTTGTCTGTCTAGTCTTGTCTGTCTAGTCTTGTCTGTCTAGTCTTGTCTGTCTAGTCTTGTCTGTCTAGTCTTGTCTGTCTAGTCTTGTCTGTCTAGTCTTGTCTGTCTAGTCTTGTCTGTCTAGTCTTGTCTGTCTAGTCTTGTCTGTCTAGTCTTGTCTGTCTAGTCTTGTCTGTCTAGTCTTGTCTGTCTAGTCTTGTCTGTCTAGTCTTGTCTGTCTAGTCTTGTCTGTCTAGTCTTGTCTGTCTAGTCTTGTCTGTCTAGTCTTGTCTGTCTAGTCTTGTCTGTCTAGTCTTGTCTGTCTAGTCTTGTCTGTCTAGTCTTGTCTGTCTAGTCTTGTCTGTCTAGTCTTGTCTGTCTAGTCTTGTCTGTCTAGTCTTGTCTGTCTAGTCTTGTCTGTCTAGTCTTGTCTGTCTAGTCTTGTCTGTCTAGTCTTGTCTGTCTAGTCTTGTCTGTCTAGTCTTGTCTGTCTAGTCTTGTCTGTCTAGTCTTGTCTGTCTAGTCTTGTCTGTCTAGTCTTGTCTGTCTAGTCTTGTCTGTCTAGTCTTGTCTGTCTAGTCTTGTCTGTCTAGTCTTGTCTGTCTAGTCTTGTCTGTCTAGTCTTGTCTGTCTAGTCTTGTCTGTCTAGTCTTGTCTGTCTAGTCTTGTCTGTCTAGTCTTGTCTGTCTAGTCTTGTCTGTCTAGTCTTGTCTGTCTAGTCTTGTCTGTCTAGTCTTGTCTGTCTAGTCTTGTCTGTCTAGTCTTGTCTGTCTAGTCTTGTCTGTCTAGTCTTGTCTGTCTAGTCTTGTCTGTCTAGTCTTGTCTGTCTAGTCTTGTCTGTCTAGTCTTGTCTGTCTAGTCTTGTCTGTCTAGTCTTGTCTGTCTAGTCTTGTCTGTCTAGTCTTGTCTGTCTAGTCTTGTCTGTCTAGTCTTGTCTGTCTAGTCTTGTCTGTCTAGTCTTGTCTGTCTAGTCTTGTCTGTCTAGTCTTGTCTGTCTAGTCTTGTCTGTCTAGTCTTGTCTGTCTAGTCTTGTCTGTCTAGTCTTGTCTGTCTAGTCTTGTCTGTCTAGTCTTGTCTGTCTAGTCTTGTCTGTCTAGTCTTGTCTGTCTAGTCTTGTCTGTCTAGTCTTGTCTGTCTAGTCTTGTCTGTCTAGTCTTGTCTGTCTAGTCTTGTCTGTCTAGTCTTGTCTGTCTAGTCTTGTCTGTCTAGTCTTGTCTGTCTAGTCTTGTCTGTCTAGTCTTGTCTGTCTAGTCTTGTCTGTCTAGTCTTGTCTGTCTAGTCTTGTCTGTCTAGTCTTGTCTGTCTAGTCTTGTCTGTCTAGTCTTGTCTGTCTAGTCTTGTCTGTCTAGTCTTGTCTGTCTAGTCTTGTCTGTCTAGTCTTGTCTGTCTAGTCTTGTCTGTCTAGTCTTGTCTGTCTAGTCTTGTCTGTCTAGTCTTGTCTGTCTAGTCTTGTCTGTCTAGTCTTGTCTGTCCATTCTGATGAAACTATAAAGTGATTGCTGTAGTTGTCCCAAGAAATATGTGTCAAAGTTATGAAACATGTCAAATATGTATATGAGATCTTCCCATAAACTAAGAAAGCTTTAGAAATTTTGAAACTGTTGAAACAACAACAATAATAGCTTTAAGAAATGTGACTAGAGATGATTACATTTTTTGATGATTTGATATAAAGTTTGAAACGTTCAAACGACGGTTCCATTAACAGTTTCTATTTCTTGTAATTGTTATGCCAATCAGTAACAATAGGAAATTATCGCGCAACAGACCATTTGAAATAAATGAGATAATTTTAAATTATTTTATTACAAACTTTTACTTATTAGAAATATATAAGGAGTTACGCAATCAAGTATTTAGATGTCTAAAATAATAAAAGTAAGAAAATAATTTCCGCGTTTCCGCCCGATTTATTCGTGTTTACGCGTTTATAACTAGATAACTCACGTAAAATTGCGATTGCAATAACCATACAAAAATGATTATTTCGTAAGCAACCTGACCGCGGGCACAAAAACTCTTTCTATCCTATAAACATGAAATAGTGGCGAAGTTAAAAACCGAATAATTAGGATAAACATTAAAAGTTTGTTTCAGTTAACGCGAATTTCAAGACAATTAATCTCACTTTGCTATTGTTGCTAAAAGTTTTATTAATTATGAAACGTGAAAATTGCAAGACCTGTTACGCGAACAGATTCCGATAATTTCATAAAATCTGTTGCGCAATCGTTACGGATGCGCTGCTTTTTCTAATTTCGTTTAAAAAGAATCGCAAATATTTATCGCTAATTACTGATAGATTTCTAAATCATTTCCGCACTTTTAACATCCGATAAAGAAATTAAAAAAATTAACTTTCATCCGAGATCTTTCACAAAACCCATTTGTGTTTGATAAAATTGTTTAATATCATAGGAAATGAACTGGCAACGATTTAAATAACTTCACCATGCCGTTTTCTTTTATTTGATCGCATGCGGTGACGCCGTCGTCCAGACTCGTTTTTATCTCTTTATATAAATTATGGCATCGACAAAGATGAGATCAGACCGCTTTTACTTTCCTCTGTAGGTTACTGCGGCTCTCTCCGAATGCTCTGTTTATACATTTCTTGTGCATGGTCAGTAGTCGGCGCAGGTTTTTTGTGAAACTTTCCAAGAAAGTTATTCGCATATTTTACACATTGGCAATATGTTACCTCCACTTAGATTTAAATAAGAGCATGAAATCGTGAAGACGATATTTCCAAATTCGGAATAATCTTAATAATCCGACACATACGTTACAAGACAAAATTCCGGATTATCAGAATTCAACGAAAACAATAACAATTTTATGTACAATTCTATTTCAAAAAGAATAAAAATATGTAGAAACTTAGAAGAGATAGTAAGACAATTTTAGCGTGGAGTTAGCTTGGTCAGAATCGTCAATCAAGTTTTCAGAATTAAAAGCAATGTGTGTTGGGCAGACCTTTTTCCAAGAACACTGGATGGTGTTGTTTTTGGCTTTATTTCTTCTGCGCGCGAGGTTCATATCCGGCGCGAGGCAGCGTAAACAAAAGACACGTGTTTTCCCAGAGGGCCGGATTACTGAACGTGTCGAATTAATCAACCGCCTGATTATCAAGACTATACTGTACTTTTACTTTCCTTTGTCACGTGAGGAAAATATGATCAGGATTAAAATAGAATTAACAAAACTTTGTTAGATAAAAAATAATTTCTTAATTTAACTTGATGGTCGATATTTAACGGTCAAGAATATTATAAAGAAAAATTGAGGGTCAACATTTTGTAGCCATAATTTTGGTTAATGGTCCAAATCTGATGGTCCATATTTCACTGGCAAAATTTTGAAAGTCAAACCTTAAGAATCAATTTTTAATGGACAAAGCAGTTGGGTATAACTTGATGGTCAAATTTATTCATTTAATTGGATTATCTACAACATATTAGATAAATGATCACTAATTATGTAATATATTGTAGATAATCTAATAAAATGAATAAATTTGACCATTCGTACATTACAAATACAATCGTTAATTAACAAAGTTCAATGTTAGTTATTAAGAAAATCTAGAATCATTTATGTAATTTAATTCTCTGATTTATTGCAATTTAATACAAATTCTTCAGACCTATTGTAACTATAGGTCAGATCGAAGATAATTCATTTCATCATAATATTAGTTTACAAACGATTTCAGCTGATATTTATATTTATTGCCACATTCCTGACTACATTAGCATTTTCCTCTCAAATTAAAGAAAGAATTAGAAAACTAAATTAATACTATTCAGCTGTCATTT
Organism: Phosphuga atrata; assembly: GCA_944588485.1. Classification (NCBI taxonomy): domain Eukaryota; kingdom Metazoa; phylum Arthropoda; class Insecta; order Coleoptera; family Silphidae; genus Phosphuga; species Phosphuga atrata. The sequence continues at coordinate 68,234,702 of OX155898.1, forward strand.
AATTTGAATAATACATCCATCAAACATTTATGCCCGAAGAAATTTCTACAAATTCATGATTCAAATTAATAAATTGTATCATGCTGATATATGTGTTACGTATACAATGAATGATTTTGGAATCAAATTTCTATTTATTATCGATGTCCATGCTTTCCAACGGATACATAGAAGAGTTTGTTTGTACGTATTGGCTGATGTAAGTGCCGGAAAACGGAATAGTTGGTAAAAACTAGAATTAAACCTTCCATTGAAGATAAGCAGCAATTAACTGGTGTTTACAAATCCTAATTGCAATTAGAAACACATGAACTGAATGTACGTAGGAAATTACAAAAGAGATAAAATAGTTTCGCCTTCAGTTGCACAGCGAGTAATTACCGAGGTCGCTGGTAAGATCAAGGGAAGTGACAACCATCATGCACATCATGTTCCATTGTTTAAATTATCATATCAATTCAAATTGCCTAATTTACAAAAAGCATTTTAAATCCAAGGCAATAAATATTTTTTCGAATAAAATTCTTCTTAGCGAATTGTTTTTAGTCCAGTCATTTAGGCATGTCACCTCGGAATCTAACGGAATAAGCTGAATTTTTGTATAGACCTTTATTTTAGCAACACAAATGTTGGTTCAGAAGTCACATATGCCAACGTGTGAGCGTCCTTAGATATTTAAGGTCAAATGTCGCAAAAGTAAGTTTTTTGAGAATATCTCATTTTCTCTGCCTCCTATCGCATTTGCATTTATTGTGAAAGATACAGAGAATAAAATTCTCCACAAATTTCATCTGACATCTTATTTTATAAGTCGAAACGTTTTTGAGATAGATGTATGTAAATTTCATATCAATTCTGATTGCCTAATATAACGAAAAGCGTTTCTGTTTGTAAACCCAAGGCAAGATTTTATCAAATTAAATTCTTCTTAGCGACTTGTTTTTAGTCCAGTCATCTTAACATGTCACCTCGGAATCCAGCGGAATAAGCTGAATTTTTGTATAGACCTTTGTTTTAGCATTACAAATGTTCTCAAAATTCACAAATGCCAACGTGTGAGCGTCCTTAGATATTCAAGGTCAAAGGTCGCAAAAATCTGTTTTTTGAGAATATCTCGTTTAATCTACCTCCTATTGTATTTGCATTTATTATGGCAGCTATAGACAATAAAATTCTTTACAAATTTCATCTGAAATCTTTTTTTATGCACAGGTGCACAGTGTGGAGCGTTTAGCTTACGTACCTTAGTTTAATTTTTAAGGTTATCTTAGTTAAATGTTAAAGGTTATCTTAGTTAAATTTTATAGGTATTACTTTCTGAAGGAAATTCTGTGACTGTTAAAGGAAGCCTATTCTAAGACTTTAAAAGAAGCAAGTATTGAGAGAAATGATGACTTCTGTGAGCGTTCATATTCGTATAAAAAATGTGTCGAAAATTGTACGCTAGTAAAAATTCAATTGCAGCAGCGAAACGTCGCCTTGAAGAGACTGGACCTTCAACATCATTAACCACGTAAAAAAAGGAATGATGTGTTTGATTTTAAAAGATTGTGCTTATTTTGTGATGAAGTCGCAGATGAGGCAATAGAGGAAACAAAATCTGCGAAGTACAAACGCGTTATCGGTAAAGTAAGTACTCTTGAATTTAAAGGCAAGGTCGTGAAAAGAGCAGAAGAACGAAGCAATACTTTGGGAGGATTGGTGATAGACCGTGCATCTTATGTGCATGATTTGATTGCTTGAAGCAAAGTACCACACCGTTTGCAACAGTAATTTTTTAAAGATAGTACCATCCCCAATAAGAAATATTTACCAACTCGACGAAGTTACACAAGCATTGAAAGAAATTTATGAGTACGGTATAATCTTGATCATCCGGGGCTTGGTTAATCCGGCACGTTCAGTAATCCATCGCTCTGAGGAAACACGAGTCTTTTCTTTCCGCTGCCCCACGCCGGATTTAAACCTCCCGAACAGCTGAAATAAAGTCAAAAACGACACCATCCAGTGTTCTTAGAATAAGGTCTGGCCAATACAACATGTTTTCTGACTCTGATAACTCTGATAACTTTATTGACGATTTTGACCAAGCTAACTCCATTCTATAATTGTCTTACTATCTGTTCTAAGTTTGTACATATGTTTTGTATGTACACATTTACCTAGCTAGATACATATTTTATTGTTTCTTAAATTACTAATCCTGATAATCCTTAACGTTTTGATAATCCGGCGGTTGATAATCTCGTATCAGTCTCTCTCTCGCAACCGTCTGTCTCCTCTCGCTTCCGCTCTCGTAACCGTTCGTCTCGTCTCATCTCATAAGATATCTTTCTAGCTATAAGTTGTTAAGATAGTCCAAAACGAGGTGATTATTAATTTTATTGTAATTGAAAAATGCGTGATTATTTGTTATATAGATATTTGGTAGCAGTTCAAATGTATGCAAGAAGATATTACGGCCTAATTTAACAAAAAGCGTTTCAGTTTGAAAACCCAAGACAAGATTTCTTCAAATAAAATTCTTCTTAGTGACTTGTTTTTAGTCCAGTCATTTAGACATGTCACCTCGGAAATATAACGGAATAAGGTGAATTTTTGGATAGACCTCTATTGTAGCATTACAAATGTTGTCTCAAAAGTCACATATGCCAACGTGTGAGCGTCCTTATATATTCAAGGTCAAAGATCGCAAAAATCAGTTTTTTGAAAATATCTTGTTTTCTCTGCCTCCTATCGTATTTGCATTTATTATGAAAGTTATGGAGAATAAAATTCTTTACAAATTTCCTCTGAAATCCTTTTTTATACGTCGAACCGTTTTTGAGATAGAGGGTGCAGAGTAGGGCATCCAAAACACCGATGAAATTTCATAAACCGGTTTTCGGTTTTTCGTAAAAAGTAAAAAAGCGGTTAACCGGTTAAAACCCGGTTTTAAGTATAAAAATAACTAATAACCTAACCTAACCTAAATTGAGTATTTTCTTTTAAAACTTTTATAGGAGTTTAGTACATGTATTCAATTTTCAATATTTATTAAATATAGTATTTGAAAGAACATTTTAAATTAAAATAAGAGAGAGGAAGTTCAAAGTCCTTTCAAACTAACGTCAATTTCGTACCTAAAAAGATTTTTTTTTAAATTTTCACTATATTACATGAAACTACAAGCTCTCTTGTAGTATGCAACATTTATTAGCTTTGATGACTGTAGGGAGTATAGATGTACAGATGACACACGCTGCTCTATTTTTCTCCGTTGGGGTTTTTTAGTCTTGGAAGGTTAGGTTGTGCGAAATCGTGCTTGCAGGTCCACCGGCTTCACTATCGGTAGCCTCACTACCCGCGAAAAACGCACCCAGCCCAGACGGGCTACCTAACGAGCTGTTCCGGCTGGCATCAGGGGGGGACCTCGAAGGACTTGCCGACGTCTGCAACAGATGTCTGGAAGAGGGGGTTTCCCAGGTGTTGGAAAAAGGCCATTTTGGCCCTTATTCCAAAGCCGGGTAAGGATCCCTCGACGCCTGGTGCGTATAGACCGATCTGTTTGCTGGACGGTGGGGCAAAAGTTCTGGAAAGGTTGCTCCTATGGCGGTTACAAGCCGTTATAGAGCAAGGGGGCGGACTCGCTCCGGAACAGTTCGGCTTCCGTAAAGGGGTTGGGACGGAGGATGCCATTCGGGCTGTCCTTCGTGTCGCGGAGGGGGCCAACAGCGGACCGTACCGCACCAGGGGGCATTGTGTGGTCGTCAGCTTTGACGTCGCCAATGCCTTCAACACGGTACAATGGTGGTTCGTTATTGAGGCCCTAGCCCGTTGGAAACTACCGGAGACGTTGCTGAGGCTTACTGCCGATTACCTGCGCGACAGAACCATCAGTTACCGCGAGGGGGAGGACTGGCGTGAGCGGGGGTTGTCTGCCGGGGTTCCGCAGGGATCGGTTCTAGGACCATTCTTGTGGAATGTCGCCTATGACGGCCTTCTGCGGACGCTGAGACGGTTACTGCCCACAGGGGTGGGTATTGTGGCATATGCAGACGACCTGGCACTCGTCTTCACAGACAGGTGCTGGGATATGCTGCGTCTCAGGGTCACGCGCGTGGGGGAACTCGTTCGGGAGTGGATGGAGACGGCGGGCCTTCAGCTCGCCGCCTCTAAAACACAGGCGGCCCTGCTCTCCACTAGAAGGTCAGGCAGAGGCATCCTGGAGATCGAAATTTTGGGAGAGAAGATACCGGTCGAACGGTCGATTCGGTACCTCGGTGTGATCCTCCAGGCGGGTCAGTGGGGATTACACGTGTGCCATGCCGCCGGCAACGCGGCACGCGCGTCACAACAGGTGGCGCGTCTCATGCCGAGGGCCTCCGGGCCTGGTGAGGGTAGGAGGAGGCTTATGGCCAGTGTGGCCACTAGTAGACTCCTATACGCGGCACCGGTGTGGGCAACGGTGGTGAGGGGTAACGCTCGTAACAGGGAGCGTTTGCGACGGGCACTGCGCCCGGTGGCCATCAGGGTCGCCCGGGCTTACCGCACTGTTAGCAGTGAGGCCGTGGAGCTCATATCGCGGATTCCTCCCGCGGACCTCCTTGTTATGGATCGCGCGTCGGTGAGGGACGCAAGAACTTCTGGTGGGAACCGCGGGGAGGCAAGGAGAGCTGCTCAGGAGCAACTACTTGCCTGCTGGCAGGAGAGGTGGTCACGAAGCGGAAACGGCGCGTGGACTCGTCGTCTCATCCCTGATTTAATTCGGTGGATGGGGCGGGGGCTGGATGAGGCGGGTTCGTACTTTCTCACCCAGCTTCTTACCGGACACGGGTCCTTCCGAGCGTATCTCCATAGGATTGGGAAAGCCCCAGACGACAGGTGCATATCCTGTGGAGTGGGCGTGCGCGACGACGCGGAGCACACTCTCGTGGCGTGTCCGCGTTGGGAGAAGGAGCGACAGGCCCTGGCGTCGGCCCTGGAACGGGAAGTCACGGTCGAAGCCGCGGCGGGTGGCCTCGCCGGCGAGGTGGGGCGGGGCGTATGGGCGGCCTTAAGCCGATTCGCGGCCACAGTCATGCGGGCTAAGGAGTTTCCTGTGTGGGAACAAGGGCGGTAGAGTTTTTTTTCTTGTTTTTTTTTTGTTTGTCTCTGTTTTTTTTTTTTTTATTACTTGTGTTGTAATTGTTGCAATTGTAAATGCTATTGTATGGCATATTTTGCTTTACTTTTTTTACTTTCGTGTAAATACTGTTGTATTTTTATTCGAAGGGTGGGCAGAGGCAGTAATGCCATCGCTGGCGGTCCCTCTGTCCTTCCGTTTTGAGTGGAGTCACTTTGGAAAAATAAAAATAAAAAGGTCCACTGGCTTGAATTTCGTCTCTTTGTGATTAATACTCGGTCCAGCAAGCTTTGAGTTCCAGTGCCTTTGGATGGTTTTCGCTTCTCATAGTGAGTGCATAGCTTTTGGGCTATGTTCTTGACTGTGTCGGTTCCCAGTTATTTATGTAGCGTGGCATTGGTTACATACCACGGAGCATTCGCTATAGTTCTTAGTATTTTGGATTGGAATCTTTGTAAGGTCCCTATGTTGGACTTGCTGGCAGTCGCCCAGAGCTGAATACCGTAGGTCCAGATTAGCATTAGTATGGTCTTGTATATGAAGACTTATTATGCAGGGATAGCTTGGATTTCTTTCCTATAAGCCAGTACATTTTTTTCAGCTGTGCATCCTGTTGCTTCCTGATATGGTTCGCCCACGTTAGCCTACGTTCTAAGAGCATTTACTTCTAAAGACGATTTTGAATTTAAAAGGACCAAAAACCAAGGACCAATTTAACTTTGAAGGACCAATTCAAATTTTGATAGGACAAATTAAAAACCATAAATAGGTCAAATTTGAACTTGAAATCATCAAAGGAAAGAAATATTAAAGTTTGGCTTTTACGCGTTATATTGCTCGAAATCGCTCGTTGATCTGGGGCAACAAGACAAGCAATTGCAAATATATGTCAAGATCAAGGATTGAACTAGACAAGAATTTGGTTATTTCAATGCTTTCATCATTTTGAGGCGATAAAAAATAATTAATTTCGGGTTTTTCTCTATGAAAAATGCATTTATAGAAGGTTTTCTTGTGTAAAATATTGCTTGGAATCCGTAACTGGTTGAATTTTAGCAAAATTTCTTCTAATTGTGAGTTTGCGTTAATTTCTTTTGGAGTTGAAAAGTTATTTACTGCTCTTACGTTTTATATGAGTACAAATAAATATACAATTATAATACTTCATGAATAACTCTAGAAAAACAAAATTATTTTCTACTTGAAGAAAAAGATAAAATATATAAAAACCGACTTTCGGTTTTTCGAGAATAACCCGGTTTTATGGTTTCGTAAATTTTAACAGAAAACCCGGTTAACCAGGTTCGGTTTTAACCGGTTTGGATGCCCTCGTGCAGAGTGTGGAGCGCTGAACCATGCGTACCTTAGTTAAATTTTAAAGGTTTTACTCTCTGAAGGTGATTCTGTGACTGTTGTGCACGGTATAAAGACTTTAAAAGAAGCAAGTATTGAGAGAAATGATGAAACTACCTAAATACGTTGACTTTTGTGAACGTTCATATTGAGTGTCGAAAATTGTACGCTAGTAAAAATTCAATTGCAGCAGCGAAACGTCGCCTTGAAGAAACAGGACCTTCAGCCTCATCAACTGTACCACGTAAAAAAAGGAATGATGTGTTTGATCTTAAAAGATTGTGCTTGTTTTGTGGTAAAGTCGCAGATGAAGCAATAGAGGCAAAAAAATCGGCGAAGTAGAAACGCGTTATCGGTAAAGTAAGTAGACGTTGTTTGACATACTGTCAAGACATTCTTATAATCTGAAACTTCCGACAGATTGTTTGACTCACATTACTTGTCATTTTACAACATAATTTTGACAATGCATACAAAATTTTACTCTTTGAGAACAATTAACATTTTGACATACAAATTGTACGCAATAATAAAAAATGCATTTTACACAAAAATATGACACAAATGTCAAATCTGACATTAAATACGAATAAAAAACATAAAATACAAACAGAAATGACACAGAAATGGAAAAAAAATAAAACAAAATGTGAGAAATCGAAATATTTCGTTGAATTTTGACAAACCTATGACAAAGATTTTTGACAGGTGGGTTAGAACGGATCTGGTTCGGACGGAAATGGACAAAATTGGCAAATAAATATCATGCTGATATAAATTGTCAGAAGTTCATAGCTTTAAAATTAATCAAAACAAGCGAAAGATTATTAAATAGCTGTTAGTCTATACATCAACTAGTTTCAATCTGTTGCTATAAAATTAATCCGTCCTAGTCTAGAATCTGTCCTAGTCTAGAATATGTCGTAGTCTAGAATCTGTCCTAGTCTAGAAACTATCCTAGTCTAGAACCCGTCCAAGTCTAGAATCTGTCCTAGTTTAGAATCTGTCATAGTCTATAATCTGACCTAGTCTAGAATCTGTCCTAGTCTAGAATATGTCCTAGTCTGGAATCTGTCCTAGTCTAGAATCTGTCCTAGTCTAGAATATGTCCTAGTCTAGAATTTGTCCTAGTCAAGGATCTGTCCTAGTTTATAATCTGTCCTAGTCTACAAAATATCCTAGTCTAGAATCTGTCCTAGTCTAGGAACTGTCCTAGTTTAGAATCTGTCCTAGTCTAGAATGTATCCTAGTCTAGAATGTATCCTAGTCTATAATTTGTGCTTTTCTAGAACCTGTCCTAGTCTAGAACCCGTCCAAGTCTAGAATCTGTCCTAGTCTAGAATCTGTTCTAGTCTAGAATATGTTCTAGTCTAGAATCTGTCGTAGGCTAGAACCTGTCCTAGTCTAGAATCTGTCATAGTCTAGAATCTATCTGATAAAATTGTCAATTAGATTTAATCTATCTAGCAGAGACAAATGTAAGAAACTTGTCTGGTCTCGACAAATCTCATTCTGTCCTAATCCGGTTAAAACTGTCTATTTAGTCTAATTCCTGTCAATGAAATTTCAACAGCTTAGTCTTAACTTCAAGACTAGTGTAGGTCTTAATCTTGTCCTACTCCTGAATTTAAAGACAAGGTCGTGAAAAGAGCAGAAGAACGAAGCGATACTTTCGAGGATTAAGGTCCTTTCACACACATCAGTCACCTCACGTTTCAGTCAACGTTCGAAATTAGAACCGTAGCCGGGCAGTTTCAGTCAAAATAGCGGCTGTATTCACATCTATCCGTCAGGGTTTTCAAACCGTATTCAGTTATTTTTTATCTGTCATGTGCCCTCGAGCGTAATTATTTTGGTTATGTCGTTTTCGGTGAACGACTTGGCTGTCATAGCATTAATTTTGGACGAAGAGGAAAATCAACAGAAGAAGAAACGAAAATGGGTTCACGAGGCACGGGAAAAAAGAGAAACAGAAGGAGAATTTATCACATTATTTAAAGAACTGATCGACGATGAAACCAAATTTGTACAGTATTTCAGAACGACCCAAAACTGTTTTAACATACTGCATAGTAAATTGGCAATGCATTTAAAAAAACAAGATACTCATTGGCGAAAATCGGCGAAAAGGGTATTTTCGAACACATTCAATACACTTTTTTACGGTTAGTTAAACGCATGCGCGTCCGCCTTATTTCACAAGCGGGAATATGAAAAAAGAGCTAAAAAATAATAAAGAGATGGCATACCCGCGGAATGCCTGAAGGAGGGTGGACAGAAACTAGGAGATACCATACACCAGCTGATACAAAAATATGGGAACAGGAATCGATTCAAAAGAACTGGAAAGAAGGAGTTATTATACCAATACATAAGAAGGGAAATAGAATGTCATGCAACCAACAACTATAGAGGTATCACACTCCTTAACACATCATATAAAGTTCTGTCCAACATAATTAGGAACCGAATAACACCGTATGCAGAAGAAATAGTTGGAGAATACCAAAGTGGATTTAGAAGGAAACGATCAACAACAGACCAGCTTTTAAGACAACTGTTTGAAAAATGCTGGGAATTCAATAGAGATTTGCACAATCTATTCGTAGACTTTAAACAGGCGTATGATAGTATCTTCAGAGCAAGCTTATGGTCAGCACTAGAAGAGCTTGGAATATCCAGCAAACTCACGAAAATGATTAAAGTATGCGTTGAAGAATCATATGGTACAATTAAAATAGAAGGTCAATACAGCGAAATATTTGATATAACAACTGACCTTAAACAAGGGGATGCACTGTCACCGGCTTTGTTTAACCTAGCCTTGGAGAAGATGATAAGACGAACCGAACTAAGTATGAGCATCTTCGAAAATAGCGGACCCAGACTGATTCTAGCGTATGCAGATGATCTAGATGCTGTGGGAAGAAATAGGTTAGGTTAGGTTAGGTTTTTGTGGGAAGAAATACAATTAGCGTGCAGGAAGCCTTTATAAAACTCGAAAAAGAGGCGAAAAAGATGGGATTGAAGAATGGGATTGAAAGTCAAAGACGGAGAAAACGAAGTATATGCATATGACACGAAACACAAGACGAGATCGAATTCGACAAAATGTTAGCATGCATGAGCACAACTACGAGCACGTACAGTCTTCGATACCTAGGGGCATTAATAACATCAGATAATAACGTTAAAGTAGCATTCTACAAGGAAATAAATGCTACTACGCAACCCAGCAATTATTACGGTCAAGAATCCTGACCAGACAAACAAAAATAAATATATATATATATATATATATATATATATATATATATATATATATATATATATATATAAAACAATTATAAGACCTGTGGTAACTAGCGAAACATGGACCATGACCGTACAAGACACGTTACTACTCAATCGTTTTGAAAGAAAAATTTTTAGGAAAATATTTGGAGCAGTCTGGGATCAACAAACGTTGCGGTATAAGATGCGCACGAATAACGAGGTATATGAACTATATAATAGCCCAAATATAGTACAAGAAATCAAGTCAAACAGATTAAGATAGCTGGGACATGTGCAGAGGAGTAATGACTCAAGGCTAGTTAAAATGGTCTGGGAAGAAACCCCTAACAACAAAAGGCCACTGGGGCGCCCAAAGCTTCGATGGCGAGATAAAATCCGCAAGGACCTTCAAACCCAGGGTGCTCAACTGGGAAGAAGCCACTCAGGATCGGAGAGAATGGAGGAGAGTTTTTGAGGCGGCCAAGACCCACCCCGGGTTGTAGAGCCATGGATGGATGGGAATATAAAAGTTTCGGGCATATTTTGTTATTTTCACATGTTATACGTCAAAAAAGTGCCCAAAAACATGTCAGAAATTGACGCATGCGCATAAAAAAACTATGAAAATATTATATTTATTATTATTATAAATAATATTTCAATTAGGAAATGGTCTATTAACTTCTCGTCATCACCCACTTTCACTTTTCAAAGAATAATAAAAGGCCGCCAGTCAAACAAAAAATAACATTGAGAAGAAATCTGCTATTGACGGTTCGGTGATTGCAGTACGACGGCCGGTTCTGATTCGTGACTGTGCCGGCTTAGTGTAGGCTGCGCCATTTGACCAAGAAAACATATTTTCTGTAACTGATACTTCTCGGACCTGATGTGTGTGTGAAGGGACCTTTAGTGATAGACCGTGTATCTTATCTGCTTGATTTGATTGCTGTTGAAGCAAAGTACCACATCGTTTGCTACAGCAATTTTTTTAAGGCTAGTGCCATCTAGAATAATGCCCGCCATACACGCTACGGTCTACCGGAGAGATTACATGTACAGGTTTGCCTGCGCAGATCAACCGTACACAAGAAACTGCACAGGTCTATTCCACACACTCTCCGGTCTACCTGCTCAGGCAAACCTGCACAGGTAGACCTCTCCGGTGGACCGTTGTGTGTATGGCGGGCATAAGACAGATTCACCAAGACAACGAAGTTACACAAGCAATGAAAGAAATATAGAAAATCATGAAGATTCGCAATTTACATTGACAGAGCTTAGAAATGTCCTGGAGTATGTACTCGATGATTAGGACTTCAAAGAGACGAGATAAGACGGGAGTTTCAAGAATCTCGTCTCGTCCTCGCTAGTTGTCGAAAAAATTACTCTCGTCTCAGTCTCGCTTTCGCCTTCGTAACCGTCTGTCTCGTCTCGCTCTCGTAACCGTCTGTCGCGTCTCGCTCTCGTAACCGTCTGTCTTGTCTCGCTCTCCCTCTCGTAACCGTCTGTCTCGTCTCGCTCTCCGTCTCGTAACCTTTTATCTCGTCTCGTCTCATCTCACCAGATATCTTTCTTACTAGAAGTTGTTGTTAAAATAGTCCAAAAAGAGGTAATTATCAATTTTATTGTAATAAATAAATGCGTAATAATTTGTTATATAGATATTTGGTAGCAGTTCAAATTTATGCAAGAAGATATTGCAGCCGTAATATCTTCTTGCATAAATTTGTACTGCTACCAAATATCTATATAACAAATTATTACGCATTTATTTATTACAATAAAATTGATAATTACCTCTTTTTCGTGTCAGAGTCAAAGATTGAAGTAGTATGAACGAGATCAGAAACGAGACTCTCGTGTCTCGCAAGAGCGAGACCACATATGCCCTCGCTCTCGCGAGAGCGAGACCACATACGATCTCGTTCTCGCCTAAATAATTTTCAAAACAGTCTCGTCTCGCTTTTACGACACGAGACGAGAAAAATATCGTTCTCGTGTGAAGCTCTATCAATGATAAAACAATCTTTATTAAACCACAAGAAAATTATATAATCAGATATAATAATAAAAAAGTAGGATCGTTTACTATAATATCTTCATGTACTCACACACCAAAATGAACACATCAATAAATACATTATTGTATGTGAAGAATGACATTATTATAATCGTGTATAAAAGTATCCAAATCGTGCGTAAAAGTCCTATGTAAATCAAATGGAGATTCATTATTAAACGATTTCTGTTTGTTGTTACTATGGCAACAACTCGCGTTACTAAACAAAAAACATAGACGTAATGAGGATAAATTTTCTGACGTATATTAAAATTTAATTAATTTTTCTTATTTTGAAACAAGAAGTCGTCTCGGCCTCTTAGTCTGGATTTTTCTGGCTCTACTATAACATAACCTAACCATAATCTAATCTAGATTAAATCTAGGTTAACCTAGAGTACATCGATGTAGGGAAAGATGGTTCCTTCTAGGCCTTCTATCTCCATTGACCTTGACAATTCTGGTTCCGACTTCCGTTTCCAATTTCGACTTCCGTTTCCGATTTCGACTTCCGTTTCCGATTTCGACTTCCGTTTCCGATTCCGACTTCCGTTTCCGGTTTCACACTTCCCGTTTTTCACAGATGAGAGTGTGAGGTTTATGTAGCCACTCGTGCGAGGTCTATGTTACCCCACACTGGCTGTGAGGTCTATGTAGTCTGTCGTGTGTAGTCTCTCCACAAGATAGGCAGAGCTGTTGATAGCTGCTGCGAATACTGCGGGGAAGAGGACAGCGTGATGCACACCATCTACATATGTAGCAGGTAGGACACAGAGAGGGACATCCTACCAAAGGACCTAGAACCTAGAACCACTATACAATTTATGTTAGAATCGGAAAACAACTGGAACTTACAATTGGTCAAAAAAACTATAACTGAAATAATCAGCAATAAAGAGCAGGATGAGAAGAAAAGGAAGATTGCTGAAAGACTACGGCTAAACCTGAACCCCTAATCAGCATGACTGGATGGGGGATGTAAAGTACATCATAGACAACATTGAAAAACAACCGTCATATTGAAGTTATGAGTAGTGCAGTGCCAAGATGTGTGGGTTTCAGGAGGACCACTTGCCAAGTTAACCCGGAGGTGCTTGCTACGTCCCCGTCCCCCCCAAAAAAGAAGAAAAAAGGAGAAAAAAAGTCTGACGTATGAGGTCTATGTAAGGGTGAGGCCACACGATGCGTTATTTATGCCGGAGCGGTTATTTAACGGCATTAACGGCATCCTACATATAAATCACTATACCATGTCACACGATGCGTTGGGTCGCCGTGCGGCGTCGCACAGTAGGCACGCCGCGCTTGTGACCTGCGAGACGAGGCGGGGAGGGGTGATACGCTGCGGAGCCGGAGTGCACCGTGCCGCCACCGCAGTATTGTATCGAACTTGTTTATTTTATGAATATTAATAATTATCTTTCTTAAGATGAGTGGGGATAATATAGGTATTGATTTCCTTATATCTTTAGTACAAGAAAGACCTGCATTATGGGACAAAACACGCGATGATTTTAAAAATAAGTTGAGTCATTAACGTTGCGGCGCCGCGCGGCGCCGCAGTAGACAGCGTTCGACTGCGATGCCGCAGCGGCTGTGTGGCACCCCATAGCTCGAATTAATTGCGGTGCGGTGCCGTACCGCACCGTGTGGCCTTGTTCTAACCCCACGTTTGGTGTGATATCTGGTTTTGACTTCCGTTTCCGGTTTCGACTTCCGTTTCCGGTTTCAACTTCCGTTTCTGGTTTCGACTTCCGTTTCCGGTTTTCCACTTTCGGTTTCCCACATCCTGTTTCCACATCCCAGCCGTCCCATTTCCAGTTCCTGCAGTGGCGCGGTAAAATTAAAAATTCGGCGCAGGCGGGAAAATTCTAAATTTGACGCAGGCGGGAAAATTCAAAATCGAAACCGGAAGTGTCAAGGTAAAGGTCAGTGGAGGTGGAGGGCCTAGAAGGAAAATTTTTCCATCTCATCAACAACGACCAAATAGTGTTCCCGTTTCTGTGCGTTCTTACTAGTTAGCAATTTATTGTACGGAGGAGCTGGACGTTCTAACCTTATTTTGTCAGTGATTTTAGGTATGTTGTCTGTCAAAATTACATTTTTTTAAATTATAAATTGCAACAAAAAAATTTACGATATTATCGACAAGAAAAAAATATTTTGTTGTAGATTCAACAGTATATTAACATGCTTTATAGATAAAATAATGTTTGACACACATGTGTGAAAGGCTATTGTTTACCCATTGCGATTAAACTACTCGCCTTCGGCTCGTGCTTTAAACATGCAACTCATGCACAAAAGCCCTTCTTCACACATTTGTATCATAAACTACTATTTCGCGATGCACAGCTTAATTTATTATCTAAAGCTTGGTACGAGAATTAAAAAAGCTCTCCTCAAGAAGAACGGTTACGAGAAGTCGAAGCCGCTGCGGCAATTATTAGGGAAGATATTCGTTAAAACGGTACAATAAATTGCAGTAGCGTCGCTATCGTCGGTCAATCGGGCCCCCACGGTGGCTGCCCCCCCCCCCAATTTTGTGGAGGGAGGGGTCCACATTTTGCTGAAATTAAAGCAAAGAAAATGAAGTTCAATTTTGTTTTTCTTTTATATTAATATATTATATTTATTCTATACATATGTTCCTTTCTTACATGTATTAAAAATTTAAAAAAATATTTGTTTATTCACTTTTTTTATTTACTGGGGGCCCTACCTCAGTATATATGCCCGGGGCCTCAAAATCCAAACGACGGCGCTGATAGATTGGGATTCAGGATTTACCTTGGGCTAAGGTACGAATGGCTGAGCGCTCCACACAATGTGCCCTCTATCACAAAAGCGGTTAGACGTATAAAAAAAGGTTTCAGATGAAATTAGTAGAGAATTTTATTCTCTACAACTTTCATAATAAATGCAAATACGGACGAGGCAGAGAAAACGAGATATTCTCAAAAAACTAATTTTTGCGACCTTTGACCTTACATATCTAAGGACGCTCACACGCTGACATATGTGACTTTTGTGACAAGGTTTGTAATGCTAAAATAAAGGTATATAAAAAAATTCAGCTTATTCCGTTTGATTCCAAGTTTGAACCCTTTTTTGGGCTGTACTATTTATTGGTTTCGGATTAGCAGATCAGGATGAGTTTAGTTCCATTATAAAATTATTGCGAACATTACAGTTGTGTAATTCAAGTAATTCACATTAAAATCGTTTTTAAAATTTACGTGATTTTTATTCGTTTCAAAATTCAAGCTTCGATTGCACTAGGGCTAGATTTAAGCGATCGAACGGATGCATTTTATGAATTATGCATGGGTAGAGGTGTTGAGCAAAGAGCAATAAAGAGTAATGTAAAAAAAATAACAAAAGAGCAAGCTTATAAGTCCGAGATAATAAGTCGCGTGAATTTGTTGGAGTAATAAATTTAACTTGCTCCAAACTTTTGTGCGCGATGTTTTATTTATTGCGCCAATCAAATCCCGGCCAGAAATTTATGTCTGCAATTGTGTAGCTTCAATGTTACTGTGATTACAGAATTACATTTCGATTTATTAATACTTACATTTACATAGAATAGAGTCGCAATAGTTTGATATTAAATAAATTCCGGAAGCTTTAATTAAAACAGATTTGAAGATATCGTAGTGATAAACTCCTATTTTCAATTTAATTAAAACTTTCACTTTATGATTTTTATACAGGTTATAAATATTTACAGATATTTTGGTTTTGTGTGCTTAAGCTTCACATTTTATGTATAATTTACGTTTCTATTGCATTCAAAAAATTAGCATAAATGTGACCGAAGTTGCGTAACACGACCGCATCCGAACAGAATATTTCACGCACGTTATATAACTCATTTCTTTATACAATTCGAATCTCGGTGACTCTATCATTCATGTTTTGTTTACTTCAGATGCATGACTACTTTTTTATTAACTTTTACTTTTTACAAAACTTGAATTGCTCAAATATGGTAATTTTTTAAGAAATAATCCACAGGATTTGATTTAATGCGCAATAATTAGGCTACTTTCTTCAATTATACATAATTCATTTATTTATAAATAACTTAATTGAAGAATAACTTCTGAAAGAATTAACGGATAAATAATGACATGCTGGTAGCATTTACAGATAAATAAGACAAGACTTAACAAGACTTGTCAAGTCCAGACAAGAGTAAAAGAAGACTAAAGCAGATAGGACCAGACAAGACCGGATAAAACCGGACAAGACCGGACAAAGAAACAATTATAGTGCTATCCAAGAAATAAAGAGAAAATGTTAGCTGATATGTATCTCCTGCCATAAAATAATTTGAATAATTATATAATGTGACTTCCATTTAAAAATAATATGTTTATAATTTGTATTTTTTATTTCTATTTTTTAGGTAAAGCATCGGAAGACCAACGTACTGCAACGGGAACTGCCGAAGACGATAGCGACATGTACATGGAAGCGATGGAACAGCAGACAGAAGGGACGAGTAACGGTGAGCGGTTCGAAGGAAGCGAATCCTTTTATCCTTCTTTCGCTCCGTTCCATAATCCGCCACTTGGGCATTCGAGACCGTTTTATCAGCCGGAAGGAGCGTATAGTCATCGTCCGACGGCCTATCAACAGCACGTGGGTTTCGATTCCAACGCGAGATTCAGCGGTTATAAGAGCGACGTTAATCCCGAGAATCAAGGATTGTTAGGATCTGGTAACTTCGGTGTAATCCGCGGCGGCACTTTCTATAACGATAACGACGGGGATTCTTCCAACTACGATCCGTACAACTCGTATTACCAAAACGGACACGGAAGACCGGCTTTCAATTTCGGCGCGAATCCAAGACCGCGACAATATCAGCAATTTGAAAATTTTCGAGACTTCGCAGATATTAATGTGCCAAATAGCGCGTACTCGCATTACGTTGTCGTTTATGCAAATAAAAATAGCAGTTCGGAAAAGAACGACCGACCGAAGAATATAATCGAGCATTTGGAACTCTTAGATTCCGAATTACCCAAGAAAGTTTCTAAATCGAAGAGGAAACTTACGACAAGCTTACCGGAGAAGAAATCGAGGAGCAAAAAGGTTAAATCAACGACGCCTTCCTCCAGGGACTTATATGAACCACTTCTTGCGCTCAGCTGAATTCCATCGTTAGAACTATCTGAATAAAATCTCAGTGATTCCATTCCGTTGGAATGAATCTGTTCGCTCGAAACAGATCCTGCCGCAGGACAGTACCTGACTTTTAAATGCATGCGTGTGTGATATTGAATGTTATTTAGTGTGAATAAATAAATTATGTTTAGATCAAAATATAACCCGTCTCAGAACACTCAGTTGGTTCAAAAATAGGCAACCTAATAATTAAGTAGTAACATTTCTATCTTATATTCAAAGATTATAATTTCTAGGAAATCATTGTATACATATCGCCAACAAAGTGGACATTATTAGTCTAACTAATATAACTCTAATCTTTCTATAAAAAACATTTCTTAAAAACAACTACTTCACTAGCAAACACCACACCACACCACTGACATTGAATTATATTAAGAAAGTTTTTGGGTTCTATATAACCCTGTAATTTTTCCAAAAAACATGGAACCCAAAAACCTTCTTATTGTAATTCAATGTCAGTCGTGGTGTTTGCCAGTGAAGTAGTAGTTTTTAAGAAACGTTTTTTATAGAGAGATTAGTTACAAATTATGTCCACTTTGTTGACGATATACACGATATACAATGACGATATACAATTATTTCCTAGAAATTATAATCTTTGAAGAAAAGATACAAATGTTACTATTTAGTAATATCAAAATCTTCCAATATATAAATAAATAACTAACAATTAAGATTTAAATATATGAACAAGAAAAACGTAGGAAAATATATGAAAGCTATTTTTATAGCTATAAGCCTCGGGTCTAAATTTTTTGACCAAACCTTATGGCTATGAGTGCGTGTAATACATATATTTTCAATTTGATTTTAAATTGATTTTATAAACTATTATTCAAATGTCAATTGTTAGATATGTATATAATCATTATTTTGTTTTAAATATTTCTTTTCTACCTCTTTTACTGAATTTTTTGAAAATGGTAATGCACCCAATTCTCATTTTTTTTAAATAATTTAAGTGCCAATTTTCACATCTTTAACATTTCCAGTTTTTGAGATATATGTTTCTGGCATTTGCAGCACCAAACAAAAAACAACATGAATGTCTAAAACTCAAGGACTTACGATGGTCTACTTTAAATGTCCACTACCATCTAGTCTAGTCTCAATGTCTCAACCAAAAACCATCTCGATGTCTGAAACACTAGAATTTACGTTAGTTTAGTCTTTTTGTTATTATTATTTATAATGTTATTAAAATTATGACAATCTTTTGTTTGTCAACAATGTCAAAATTATAACAGTTTTTTTTTTAGTATTGTCAAAATTATGATTGTTTTCGTTTATTAATGTCAAAATTATAACAGTTTTTGGTTATTGATACCAAAATTATGACAGTTTTTTGTTGTTCATGTCAAAATTCTGATATTTTTTAGTTATTAATATCAAAATTATGACAGTTTTTGGTCATAGATATTAAAATCATGACAGTTCTTAATGTCAAAATTATGACAGATTTTAATGTCAAAATTGTGACAGTTTTTAATGTAAGATTTTTGAGAGTTTTTGGTTATTGATACCAAAATTATGACAGTTTTTCTTCATTGATATCAAAATTATGACAATTTTCATTTCGATGTCAAAATAATGACAGTTTTTCGTCATTTATATAAAAATTATGACAGTTCTTAATATCAAAATTATGACAGCTTTTAATGTCAAAAATGTGACAGTTTTTAATGTCACATTTATTAAAGTTTTTAATGTCAGATTTATGAAAGTTTTTGTTTATTGATACCAAAATTATGACAGTTTTTCTTCATTGACATCAAAATTATGACAATTTTTCATTTCGATGTCAAACTTATGACAGTTTTTCGTAATTGATATTAAAATTATGACAGTTCTTATGGTCAAAATTATGACAGCTTTTAATGTCAAAATTGTGACAGTTTTTAATGTCAAATTTGTGACAGCTTTTCCTTATTGATACCAAAATAATGACAATTTTTCTTCACTGGTATGAAAATTATGACAATTTTTCGTTTTTATGTCAAAATTGTGACAGTTTTTCGTCATTGATATTAAAATTATTACTGTTCTTAATGTCAAAATTATGACAGTTTTCGTTTATTGATGCCAAAATTATGTCAGCTTTTGGTTATTGATAAAAAATTATAACAGTTTGTTGTCATTGATATCAAAATTATGACAATTGTTCGCCATGATGTCAAAAGTATGACAGTTTTTCCTTATTGATATTAAAATTATGACAGCTATTAATGTCAACATTATAAGTTTTCGGTTGTTGATGCAAAATTAAATACACTTTTTGGTTATCGATATCAAAATTATGAGTTTTCGTCATTGATATCAAAATTATGACAGTTTTTCTTCATTGATATCAAAATTATGACAATTTTTCATTTCGATGTCAAAATTATGACAGTTTTTCGTCATTGATATTAAAATTATGACAGTTCTTAATGTCAAAATTATAACAGCTTTTAATGTCAAAATTGTGACAGTTTTAAATGTCAAATTTGTTACAGTTTTTCGTTATAGATACCAAAATTATGACAATTCTTCGTCATTGGTATAAAAATGATGACAATTTTTCGTTTTGCAGTCAAAATTATGACAGTTTTTCGTCATTGATATTAAAATTATAACAGTTCTTAATGTCAAACTTATGACAGTTTTCCTTTATTGATGCCAAAATTATGTCACTTTTTTGTTATTGATAAAAAATTATGAAAGTTTTTCGTCATTGATATGAAAATTATGACAATTTTTACATTATTTTTAAAATTATGACAGTCTTTTGTTGTCAACACTGTCAAAATTATAACAGTTTTTTATTAGTATTGTCAAAATTTTGATTGTTTTTGTTTATTAATGTCAAAATTATAACAGTTTTTGGTTATTGATAACAAAATTATGACAGTTTTTTGTTGCTCATGTCAAAATTCTAACATTTTTTAGTTTTTAATATCATAATGACAGTTTTTCGTCATTGATATTAAAATAATGACAGTTCTTATTGTCAAAATTATGACAGCTTCTTTTATTGTCAAAATTGTGACGGTTTTTAATGTCAGATTTATGACAGTTTTTGATATGAAAATTATGACAAATTTTTATTTTGATGTCAAAATTATGACAGTTTTTCGACATTGATTTTAAAATTATGACTGTTCCTAATGTCAAATTTATGACAGTTGTCGTTTATTGATGCCAAATTATGTAAGTTTTTGGTTATTGATAAAAAATTATGACACTTTCTCGTCATTCATATCAAAATTATGATAATTTTTCGCTTATGTGTCAAAATTATGACAGTTTTTCCTCATTGATATTAAAATTATGACAGTTAATAATGTCAAAATTATGACAGTTTTCGGTTATTGATGTCAAAATTATAACACTTTTTGGTTATTGATATCAAAATTATGACAGTTTTTCGACATTGATATCAAAATTATGACATTTTTGATACCCAAATTATGACAGGTTTCCGTCATTGATTTCAAAACTATGACAGTTATTAATGTCAAAATTATGACAATTTCCGGATGTTGTCAGTTTTTCGTCATTGATATCAAAATTATGACAGTTTTTAATGAGAAAATTATGAGTTTTTGGCCGTTGATGTCAAAATTATAAGAGGTTTTGGTTAAAGTTGTCAAAATTATGACAGGTTTTGGTTATTATTGTTAAAATTATGACAGCTATTAATGTCAACATTATAAGTTTTCGGTTGTTGATGCCAAAATTAAATACACTTTTTGGTTATCGATATCAAAATTATGAGTTTTCGTCATTGATATCAAAATTATGACAGTTTTTCTTCATGGATATCAAAATATGACAATTTTTCATTTCGATGTTAAAATTAAGACAGTTTTTCGTCATTGATCCTAAAATTATAACAGTTCTTAATGTCAAAATTATGACAGCTTTTAATGTCAAAATTGGGACAGTTTTTAATGTCAAATTTGTGAAAGTTTTTCGTTATTGATACCAAAATTATGAGAATTTTTCGTCATTGGTATCAAAATTATGACAATTTGTCGTTTTGTTCTCAAAATTATGACAGTTTTTCGTCATTGATATTAACACTATAACAGTTCTTAATGTCAAACTTATGACAGTTTTCCTTTATTGATGCCAAAATTTTGTCACTTTTTGGTTATTGATAAAAAATTATGAAAGTTTTTCGTCATTGAAATGAAAATTATGACAATTTTTAAGTTATTCTTATTATGAATATTTTAATTAAGTTATTCTTATTATTGTGACAGTCTTTTGTTGTCAACAATGTCAAAATTATAACAGTTTTTTATTAGTATTGTCAAAATTTTGATTGTTTTTGTTTATTAATGTCAAAATTATAACAGTTTTTGGTTATTGATACCAAAATTATGACAGTTTTTTGTTGCTCATGTCAAAATTCTAACATTTTTTAGTTTTTAATATCATAATAAGGACAGTTTTTCGTCATTGATATTAAAATCATGACAGTTCTTAATGTCAAAATTATGACAGCTTCTTTAATTGTCAAAATTGTGACAGTTTTTAATGTCAGATTTATGACAGTTTTTGATATGAAAATTATGACAAACTTTTATTTTGATGTCAAAATTATGACAGTTTTTCGACATTGATTTTAAAATTATGGCTGTTCTTAATGTCAAAATTATGAGTTTTCGTTTATTGATGCCAAAATTATGTCAGTTTTTGCTTATTGATAAAAAATTATGGCAGTTTTCATATCAAAATTATGACAATTTTTCGCTTAGATGTTAAAATTATGAAAGTTTTTCCTCATTGATAATTAAATTATGACAGTTAATAATGTAAAAATTATGACAGTTAATAATGTAAAAATTATGACAGTTTTCGATTATTGATGTCAAAATTATAACACTTTTTGGTTATTGATATCAAAATTATGACAGTTTTTCGTCATTGATATCAAAATTATGACTGTTTTTAATGTAAAAATTATTAAAGTTTTTGGCCATTGATGTCAAAATTATGACAGGTTTTGGTTATTATTCAAAATTCCGACAGTTTTTGTTAATAATGTCAAAACTATGACAATTTTGTGATTACAGTTAAAATTATGATAGTTTTCAGTTATTAATGTAAAAATTATGACAAAATATTACAGTGAAAATTACAGAAAACATAAATATAACACTGCATGTCAGAAATATGACACTTTTGGGATAAGGTTGTCAAAAATGACAGTGTACGGTTGTGAAAGCTGACTTTTGACAGCTTTCTGTCGCTTTAAAATGACGCTTTAAATCCGTCGAGAAATGTAATATAAGGAACATGCTCTTACTCCAGATGTCGCCTACTATCTACTCTAGTCTCAATGTGTCAATCAAAACACAATCTAGACAAGAATAGACAAAGAAGACTAGACAGACAAGACTAGATAGATAAGACTAGACAGACAAGACTAGACAGACAAGACTAGACAGACAAGACTAGACAGACAAGACTAGACAGACAAGACTAGACAGACAAGACTAGACAGACAAGACTAGACAGACAAGACTAGACAGACAAGACTAGACAGACAAGACTAGACAGACAAGACTAGACAGACAAGACTAGACAGACAAGACTAGACAGACAAGACTAGACAGACAAGACTAGACAGACAAGACTAGACAGACAAGACTAGACAGACAAGACTAGACAGACAAGACTAGACAGACAAGACTAGACAGACAAGACTAGACAGACAAGACTAGACAGACAAGACTAGACAGACAAGACTAGACAGACAAGACTAGACAGACAAGACTAGACAGACAAGACTAGACAGACAAGACTAGACAGACAAGACTAGACAGACAAGACTAGACAGACAAGACTAGACAGACAAGACTAGACAGACAAGACTAGACAGACAAGACTAGACAGACAAGACTAGACAGACAAGACTAGACAGACAAGACTAGACAGACAAGACTAGACAGACAAGACTAGACAGACAAGACTAGCCAGACAAGACTAGACAGACAAGACTAGACAGACAAGTATAGACAGACAAGACTAAACAGGCAAGACTAGACAGACTAGACAGACAAGACTAGACAGACAAGACCAGACAGACAAGACCAGACAGACAAGACTAGACAGACAAAACTAGACAGACAAGACTAGACAGACAAGACTAGACAGACAAGACTAGACAGACAAGACTAGACAGACAAGACTAGACAGACAAGACTAGACAGACAAGACTAGACAGACAAGACTAGACAGACAAGACTAGACAGACAAAACTAGACAGACAAGACTAGACAGACAAGACTAGACAGACAAGACTAAAGAGGTTCGGGGGAAGCTTAAACCCCCTATTCCACCTTGGCTTTTAGTATGCGCCACCCTGGTATCGCATATTCTGCATTCATTCAGGGTGGGCGGCCCGGACGGTTTTACTGAAAAACCACCCTAGTTGTTGTCTCCTCGACCAGGATTCGAACCCGGGTCTCCCGCATTGAAAGGCGGGTATGTTGTCAACTACACCACCGAGGAGGACAGACAGACAAGACTAGGCAGACAAGACTAGACAGACAAGACTAGACAGACAAGACAAGACAGACAAGATTAGACAGACAAGACTAGAGAGACAAGACTAGACAGACAAGACTAGACAGATAAGACTAGACAGACAAGACTAGACAGACAAGACTAGACAGACAAGACTAGACAGACAAGACTAGACAGACAAGTATAGACAGACAAGACTAAACAGGCAAGACTAGACAGACTAGACAGACAAGACTAGACAGACAAGACCAGACAGACAAGACCAGACAGACAAGACTAGACAGACAAAACTAGACAGACAAGACTAGACAGACAAGACTAGACAGACAAGACTAGACAGACAAGACTAGACAGACAAGACTAGACAGACAAGACTAGACAGACAAGACTAGACAGACAAGACTAGACAGACAAGACTAGACAGACAAGACTAGACAGACAAGACTAGACAGACAAGACTAGACAGACAAGACTAGACAGACAAGACTAGACAGACAAGACTAGACAGACAAGACTAGACAGACAAGACTAGACAGACAAGGCTACACAGACAAGCTTAGACAGACAAGACAGGACAGAGAAGACAGGACAGACAAGACAGGACAGACAAGACAGGACAGACAAGACAGGACAGACAAGACAGGACAGACAAGACAGGACAGACAAGACAGGTCAGACAAGACAGGACAGACAAGACTAGACAGGCAAGATTAGACAGATAATACTAGACAGACAAGAGTCGACTACAATCTAATCTAGTTGTCTGAACCAAAAAACAATCTCAAAGTCTGAAATTCAAGAATTTACGATTGTCTAGTCTATATGTCGACCAAAATCTAGTCTAGTCTCAATGTCTGGAGCAAAAAACAATCTCACAATCTCTAACACAATGTTGTGTTAGTTATTTATTGTTAAATTAGTTT
>OX155898.1:68259343-68339115 GCA_944588485.1 Phosphuga atrata
CGACTTTTTTACTCTTAAATAGTTTTAAAACCATTTGAAAGTTACATTTGTTTCCATTTTCAAGGAAAGATTGTGATTTATTACATTCCATGTTAAGTTACATCTAGAGAGACTGGAGGAGTAGACAGATTAGACAGACTAGAGAAGTAGACAGACTAAACAGAAAAGACTAGACAAATAAGACTAGACAGACAAGACTAGACAGACAAGGCTAGATATACATGGCTAGACAGACAATACTGGACAGTTAGGGCTAGACAGTCAAGACCAAACAGACAAGGCTAGATATACATGGCTAGACAGACAATACTGGACAGTTAAGGCTAGACAGTCAAGACCAAACAGACAAGGCTAGACAGTCAATACCAAACAGACAAGGCTAGATAGACAAGACTAGATCTAAACCTCTTATTCCACCTTGGCTTTTAGTGTGCGCCACCCCGGTATCGCATATTTTGCATTCATTCAGGGTGGGCAGCCCGGACGGTTAATGAAAACCGCCCTAGTTGTCGTCTCCCCGACCAGGATTCGAACCCGGGTCTCCCGCATTAGATATACAAGTCTAGACAGACAAGACTAGTATGGCTTCCAAAAGGGTGTTGTAATAAAAACCAGGACTGGACATCTGTGCCATTAGCGCACATTCCAAAACGTGCCCTTTGTCCCACGTTTTGGATAAATGCAATTGTTTTATAGTTTGTCCAGAAACTAAGGGTTTTTATTGCCACGCTATAATCTACCACCCCCAAACATAAAAATAAAAACCTTATAGAGATTAACCAGAGGACCAGACATTTTCAGGGATTTACAGAATTTAAGCCTCGATTGTTCATGGGAGGAGCCAAGAAAATTCAATCTCCTCCTTATTTGAATTAGAGGGATGATTTAACCCCTCTTACAGATATACTATACTAGGAATGGTATACATACCATTCCCCAGTTGTCAGTAAGAGGTGAGAAGTAAGAGAAAAGAGAGTAGAGTGGTAAGCTATAAGTTCTTGAGTCTTAAGTTATTTCGTTGTATTATTGTTTAATTAAATTGTTAAAACCAACTCGACTATTATTCGACAAACTACGTGCCTTGCGAATCCCGGTGAACATTACATTACAAGATCCCGAGATATTTAGATATATCTCAGAGTCTTAGAATTGTTGGAAGAATTGTTGTCCAGCAGTCCTCCTTCCCTCTCAACATTGAAGTCGGCGGTGGTTCACACCATAACCCCCTTCACAACATTGGTGCCAGCCTCACAACATTGGTGGCAGCCTCACAACATTGGTGGCAACCTCACAGCATTGGTGGCAGCCTCACAACATTGGTGGCAGCCTCACAACAAGGGGCTACCGACAATCGACGCTATCTCCACTGTCTTTAAGGCTGTAAACAAAATTAACAGTGCTCGCTGGAAATGAAAAAGATTCTGCGACAAAATGTTTTGCCCTAGACATAAATACGCTTTCAACACAGCAAGGTGGGATAAAACAAACGGAGCTTTAGCAAAGAAGGAAACACCGTACGTGTTACAAATAACCAATAGCCGTTTTTTTCTGAGAGAATGCTAATATACCACACTGAAGATGGACCTAAAGTTTATGAAGTAACATGTGTTCCACGGGGATAGGTCTTCGGACCATTTCTCTGAAACATTGTGTATGATGGGCTAGACCAGTGGTGCACAAATTACGGGTCGCGACCCCCAGAGGGGTCAATAGAGAATCTTTTTGGGTTATCAGATAACCCAATTCATAAAAAATTTAAGGCATATCGTCTTCAAGTCTTAGAACGGCGTCTTCAAGTATTAATCAAGACAGGTAGCAGTAAATAGTGAAATATCAATATACAGATATTTGAAAAACATGATATTTTCCAACATAATTTTTTAAAAAACTAATTTTGGGATTTGTATTAAATTTTGTAAATATGTTGGTAGAACTGTTACGGAATATTAACCAAATTTTCTTAATTTCTTAATATTTATTTCAGCGAATATTGCAGCTTTTTGTAAATTCCACTTTGAAAATCAAATTGGTAAAGATTGAAATTTTCGAACGTTATTTTCTCAAAGACTAATTTGGAAATTTGTTTTAAATTTTGTACAGATGTTGGTAGAACTGTTCCGGAATATTTTGCAAATTTTCCCAATATTTTAAAATTTATTTCAGCAGATATTGCAGATTTTTTAATTCCACCTTGAAAATCAAATTTATAAACATTGGAATTTTCAAAAAAACATTTTCTCAAAAAAAAAAATGGGAATTTGTTTAAAATTTTATGGAGATTTTAGTAGAACTGTTCGGGAATATTTAGCAAATTTTTCCAATATTTTAATATTTATTCGGAAAATATTGCAGTTTTTTTTGTAAATTCCATTTTGAAAATCAAATTTGTAAACATTGAAATTTTTGAATCTATCTAGAAAGTCTATCTAGTCCTGTCTCTCTAGTCCTTTCTGTCTAGTCCTGTTTATCTACTAACGCAAAATCCCCCTACTGGAGATCCCCATGCTTGGACAAAAGGGGAAACATCGTGACAGACTGGGTAGTGGATCTTGATTTGGTCATCCAGAATAAAGGAGATAGCTACACTTTTGTGAGGGGAAACTAGGGCTCCACCATAGATCTTACCTTTTCTACCAACTCCATAAGCGACAGGTTCCTAGGATGGAGGGTACTCGAAAAAGAATCTCTGAGTGACCATCGATACATCTTGTACACCATAAGGCAACATGTAAAACCACAAAAAATGTCAAAGTCACCAACAAGCCGCTGGAACTCACAAGAACTGCAAGAGGAGAAAATTCGAGAATGCTTGAGAGAGCAGTTTCAAAATAAAATTACCGAAAACTCTGAGACATTGACTCACGTGATGAGCAGAGCGTGTGACGTCACCTTGCGAAAGCTTGGAAATAAAAAACCCTAGAGGCCCGTATAATGGTGGACCGATGCAAATTGCTGACACTAGATTTAAATGCATAGTTGCCAGAAGAAAATACCAGCGCCAAAGAACCAAAAAAACTAACGAAGAAAATATTAAATTGTTTAAACAGGAATATAAACGCTTAAAAAAGGAATTACGCCAGCTAATATACAACTCCAAACAAAGCCACTGGAAGAAACTGTGCATGGATCTGGACAAGGACACATGGGGAAACGCGTTCCAAATAATAAGAAGGAACTTAAGGATTCGTCCTCAAAATCTCCCAATGTCGCTGGAAAGAGCGCGTCAAGTCGCGGACGTTTTATTCCCAGAGCATGCTCCCTTTGACTGGCTACAACCAGAAGTCGTAGATACGCCCCACTTCACGAAAGAGGAACTTTCTATTGCGAGCAAGCGCATTAGAAACGGCAGAACACCAGGCCCCGACGGTATACCACCTGAGGTAGTGAAGCTAACAGCTGCACATCAATCCGACTTCGTCCTGAAAGTCATGAATAACTTGCTAACCGCCGGAAACTTTCCAACTAGATGGAAGCGTGCGAAGCTCGCCCTCATTAGGAAGGGGGATAAACCAATAGATAATCTCACATCCTACAGGCCTATCTGCTTACTGTACGTATGTGGGAAACTGTTAGGTTAGGTTACATCCTACGAGATTGAAGGAGGAGCTCAAGACAGGAGTCGGATTGTCAAAGCACCAGTATGGGTTCAGGGAAGGACGATCTACCATCACGGCCCTAAAAGCTGTACTGGAAATCGCAGAACAGGCCAACAGTGAGTCCCAAAGAACCAAGCAAATGTGTGCTCTCCTAACATTCAATGTTAGAAATGCGTTTAATAGTGCATCGTGGAAGCATATTATGGACTGTTTAACAACTAGAGGCATATCCCTCTATCTATTACGGATGCTGCGAAGCTACCTCAGTGGGAGAAGCATCATACTTGAAGGAGATCGACGGACTGAAGAGAAAAAAATTAGTAGTGGTGTTCCACAGGGTTCGATATTGGGACCCACTTTGTGGAACATTCAACAGAATTCTGACAATGAGGCTTCCAGTGGGGGCTACTATAATTGGCTTTGCAGATTATATAGCATTGGTCGCCAGAGCCAGGACAGAACAAGAGCTGATGCAAAAGGCAAACCATGTAACATCCCTAATCAGTGCGTGGTTGAAAGAACAAAACCTGAGTCTAGCACCAGAAAAAACTGAAGCTGTCCTCCTCACGGGACTGAGACAACTTAGCCCCATATTATTTAAAGTGGAAGAGGCAATAATAAGACCAAAAGAGACCATCAAGTACCTTGGAATAACCATCGACAAAAGGCTTTCGTTCGCTGCACATATAACCGAAGCAGCAGCAAGGGGTTTAAGAACACTGGCAGGCATACAACAACTCATGCCAAATCTGGGGGGGCAAAGAGTAGTTCGCGCAGAATTCTCAGCTCTGTAGTGCAGGATACCATGCTGTACGGTGCCCCTATATGGGCCTCTGAACTAAAAAAAGAAATTAACCTGCAGAAGCTCGCACAAGTTCATCGAAAAATGGCACTACGTGTAAGCAGAACTTACAGAACAGTTTCAGGAGCGGCCGCGCAGGTTTTTTCAGGTATCCCCCCAATACACCTGATTGCAAACGAGAGGAAAAGAGTGTATGACTCAGAGGGCGACAAACAAAGTACGGCCAGAACGGCCAAATATGGCCAAACGTCTGGCCAGACAAGAACTCCTCGAGAAGTGGCAAGAAAGGTGGCAGTTAAGCGAACGAGGAGAGTGGACGAGACTGTTAATCCCGGACATACTTCCCTGGATCACCAGAAAACACGGGGAAATTAGCTACCATCTAGCCCAGTTCCTCTCCGGCCACGGATGTTTCCAGGACTATCTGCACAACGACCTGTGTGTATACTGCTGGGAGACGGACAGCGTGATCCACTCGATATTCTATTGCTGGAGGTGGGAAACAGACAGAGAAGAAGTGGAAAACAAACTGGGAGAATCAATCCATCCGAGAACTATAATCGAATGTATGTTGAAAGATGAGTCACGGAGGAGGAACATCCAAGGGCTGATTCATAAAATAATGAGCGAGAAGGAGCCCGATGAGATCAAATCGAGGAACAACATAAAGTAGATTAAATTTAAGCCATCCGTCACTCTGAGGTTATGCGACAAGCGGGTCCAGAGTGTACGGATGGGTTCCAGGGGGTCCACTTGCCTGGTTAGGTTAAGTTACCGCCAGCTACGCCCCCCTCCCAAAAAAGTTCTGTCTGTTTAGGCCTCTCTGCATACCCATGTCTGTTTAGACCTGTCTGTCTAGTCCTCTCTGCCTAGTCCTATCTACTATCTGCCTAATTCTCTCTGTCTAGTTAAGTCTATCTAATCCCGTTTGTCTAGTCCTGTCTGCCTTGTGTTGTCTGTCTAGTCCTATTTGTCTAGTCCATATGTATTTCATAACTGTATGTTATTATAGGCAAACACCAAACAAAACTACACATATACATAGGGTGTGTTGCAGGGGCGGATCCAGGATTGTGATATGGGGGGGCTTGACCCCGCTGAAGGTAGGTAAAGTAAAGACTAGCAAAGAAAACCCTAAAGAACACTCATTTTATTTTGCTTAACGTATAATAAGTCTCCTCGGATAAATTTTTGCAAATTCCTCAATGAGTTCATTAAGTTGTAGATTAGCAGAGATATCTCGGTGAATATACATGGATATACAGTTAACCTGCCTTGGGTCATTGTCGTACGAAGGTACGATTTTATTAATTTAAGCGAAGAGAAGTTGCGCTCCACACTACAAGTGGTTACTGGTAATGTAGCGAGAATTTGTTACAACATTTTTAAAATTGGAAAAAACTTATTTGTCTTTTGATGCGCTTTTTTTTACCACTCCATAGCTCCAAACAGAGATATTTCTCCCGATAACGAGAGAGGATAAGGTGAATCGTCACCTTAAACGCGTTCAGCTGCTACTATCGAGGTCAGATTTTCTGTGTTTACGATAACACTTGGTAGAAGATGGAACAGATCGAGAATCGAAGAATGCTCTGCTCTCGTCTGGTTCTTACTACACTTTCTAACATCTCATAACAAAGGTTAAGATCTAATGCAACAGCCTGCAGTTGCTGTGAAAGCGAAACAGTGATTTAAAATACTGCGGCGGTTACCGTTAACATAAGACAAAGTCGAATCTTTGAATAGAAGCCAGAAAACTTACACTTCAATGAAGGAGAAGTTCTGTCGATTTCTTCAAGGAACTGTACGATAGGGTCAACGAACTCTTTGATTTGAAGGAGCGAATCATGGCTTTCAACCCAGCGTGTATCACTAAGTGCAAAATCTTAGTGATATACGTCTTAGTGATTTGTCTGTGGGTGTTTTTTTAAGGATAGCTTGTTTGATAAGTTCAAATCTTATTGCTGACTCTCGTACAAAACTGGTAACAGTATTTACTATTGCCATCATATTGCGAACACTAGGCAAGCTGCATGCCCTCACGACAGCTAGGTTTGGTTTATGGGCGGCAGATTGCATGTATGGCGCTAGCGGTTGGATCCTGGGACACGTATTGTATTAAGTTCTCTTATGCATGACTCTGTCAAAGTCATCACAGCAATTTGTCGAGAATACCTCCCTCAAATGTGGTTTGCCACCCACGTTAAAAAACGTAAGGCCCCCCTACGCTTGGACCTACTTAAGACCTAGATACCAAACACAAGTATACGTGAAGGGAGGAGACTCAGATCCCAGTTAAGCTGTTGCACCAAAAAGAAGAAGAACTATGAAAATATATTTTCCGATGAGTTCACATTGATTTGCCACGGAAGCACTCAGATGCTTTTTTTTGAATCCGCCACTGGTGTGTTGTCTCTACACAAATGATACTTTTACTGGTACACAAGATTATTTAATTTTTTTTCCCATTTTCATGTTTTAATTTAATTTTTAATTCACTTTTATTTCATAATTATTAACTCTAGTATAGATTTCCTCTTTATTTATAATAAACAGAGAAACGTTGACAATTGTCATTGACGTTTGTTTGAATTTTGGGTTTGACAGGTGTCAGTTGGTACGGCTTTTTGGGATTCCCAGGCGATTCTTAACGCATCGACTTCTGGGGACAAAAAGGTGAGCTGTCAAAATTGTCACTTTGTTGAAGTTAAAAAAAAAAAAGTAAAATTGGGATATTTTTTAAAATTTTTCAGAGAAAAAAAAATTTTTTTTAAAGAAAAAAATCAAATTTTGAAAAGAAAACAAAAACCTTATCGGCACATTTTTCGCCCCTTTCGTATAAGAAATGACAGAAATGTCAAAACACATCAAAATGTCGAAATAAAAATAGTCCTGTCTACCTAGTCCTGTCTGTCTAATCCTGTCTGCTTAGTCCTGTCTGTCTAGTCCTATTTGTCTAGTCCTGTCTGCCTAGTCTTTTCCGTCTAGTCTTGTCTATTTAGTAATGTCTGTCTAGTCCTGTTTGTAAAGTCCGGTCTATTCAGTCCTGTTTGAGTTGTCCTGCCAGTCTGTTTAGTCCTATTTGTCTAGTCCTGTTTGTCTAGTCCTGTCTGTCCAGTCCTGCCTGTATAGCTCTGTCTGTCTACTCCTGATCGTCTAGTCCTGTCTGTCTAGTCTTGCCTGTTTACCCAGGGCGCGGACCAGGATTCGTCTGGGTCGAGCTGCCCCAATTTATAATCTACAGTTGCTACTTTTCACCTAATGCAAAACCCGAACAGTTGTCTCAATCCTTAGAAGCTCTAAGTCATAATATCAGAGACCAAGGGAAAAGAGAACAAATTATTGCGGGCGATTTCAACGCCAAGTCCACCTATTGGGGTTCATTAGGCATTGATAAAAGAGGAAACATGGTAACGAATTGGGCTGCGGAACTAGATTTACTTGTACAAAATCAGGGAAATAACTACACGTTCGGGAGAGGAAACTTCCACTCTATCATAGATATTACATTTTGCAATAACTTAATCGCAAGAATCCTTGAGTGACCACCGCTACATCATCTACAACATACAGAAAAACAGAAGGCCAAAAGAAATATCACCCTTATCAAGAACTAGATTTACAAAAAATCACCTGAACGAGGAAAAAATTAAAAAATGCCTTACTCAAGATCTAAGATCTAAGCTCGCTAAAGATCTAAGATCTATAGCGAGAAAAAAGGCGCAGATATACTAGTTCAGGCGATGTACAAAACATGTTCAAATTCTCTAACTGAGGAAGGACAACAAAAAATAAAAAAGATAACATACTGGTGGACTGATGAAATTTCGAGCATAAGAGCTGCATGCACCGCTGCCAGGAGGAAATACCAAGCCAAAGGAGAAAACAAGCTGATAGCGAAATTACCAAAGCGGCAAACCAGATATACAAGAGTCGAAGAAAGAAGCTACGACAACTAATAAACAGAACTAAGCAGGAGCACTGAAAAAAACTATGCGCTGAACTAGAAAATGACATATGGGGGGATGCCTTCCAAATCATAAGAAGAAACATGAAAATTTGCTCAAAAACTCCTCCATTAACAATAGAAGCAGTACGCAGAGTAGCTGATGTGCTCTTTCCACTATACACTCCGTTTGATTGGCAACAACCCGAAGTCATCGATATACCTCTCTTCACGGCAGAATAATTACTCTTCGCAAGCAGGCGAATTAAGAATAGCAGAGCACCGGGATCAGATGGAATACCACCAGAAGTTGTAAAAGTAGCGGCCCAGCACCTACCAGCTTTCGCATTGGATACTATGAACACGCTGCTCACAGCGGCTAACTTTCCGGCCAGATGGAAAGGGACAAAGCTCGTCCTCATCAGAAAAGGAGATACAGAAATAGGAAACCCCACATCCTATAGACCTATTTGCCTACTGGATGTATCGGGAAAACTCTTTTATTAAGAATAAAAGAGTTTTCTTTTTCTTTTTATTAAGAATAAAAGAGAATAAAAGAACAGCTTTTATTAAGCAGAATAAAACGAGAACTCGAGACCGGGCATGGACTGTCAGCAAAACAATTTGGCTTCAGGCAAGGAAAATCCACAATTGACGCGCTAAGAGCTGTCTTAGAGATTGTCGAAAAGGCCAAATCTGGCACGCAAAGAATAAGAAAACTGTGTGCATTGCAAACCTTCCATATCAGAAACGCAATTAACAGCAGCGCTAGCTGGAAGCAGATAATGGAAGGCCTAACATCAAGAGGTATATCACCGTATCTGCTACGCTTGGTGAGGAGCTACCTTAGTGATAGAAAGTTAATTCTGAAAGGGGTTCGGAAAACGGAAGAGAGAAGCATCAGCAGCGGGGTTCCACAAGGATCGACTTTAGGCCCAACCCTGTGGAACGTCCTATATGACGATGTGCTGAGATTGAGACTTCCATTGGGGGCGACACTGATTGGCTTTGCAGACGACTTGGCTCTAGTAGTAACAGCCAGGACAGAAGAAGGTTAATTTCTGCAGCGGGGTTCCACAAGGATCGACTTTAGGCCCAACCCTGTGGAACGTCCTATATGACGATGTGCTGAGATTGAGACTTCCATTGGGGGCGACACTGATTGGCTTTGCAGACGACTTGGCTCTAGTAGTAACAGCCAGGACAGAAGAAGGTTGATTTCTGCAGCGGGGTTCCACAAGGATCGACTTTAGGCCCAACCCTGTGGAACGTCCTATATGACGATGTGCTGAGATTGAGACTTCCATTGGGGGCGACACTGATTGGCTTTGCAGACGACTTGGCTCTAGTAGTAACAGCCAGGACAGAAGAAGGTTAATTTTTGCAGCGGGGTTCCACAAGGATCGACTTTAGGCCCAACCCTTTGGAACGTCCTATATGACGATGTGCTGAGATTGAGACTTCCATTGGGGGCGACACTGATTGGCTTTGCAGACGACTTGGCTCTAGTAGTAACAGCCAGGACAGAAGAAGGTTGATTTCTGCAGCGGGGTTCCACAAGGATCGACTTTAGGCCCAACCCTGTGGAACGTCCTATATGACGATGTGCTGAGATTGAGACTTCCATTGGGGGCGACACTGATTGGCTTTGCAGACGACTTGGCTCTAGTAGTAACAGCCAGGACAGAAGAAGGTTGATTTCTGCAGCGGGGTTCCACAAGGATCGACTTTAGGCCCAACCCTGTGGAACGTCCTATATGACGATGTGCTGAGATTGAGACTTCCATTGGGGGCGACACTGATTGGCTTTGCAGACGACTTGGCTCTAGTAGTAACAGCCAGGACAGAAGAAGGATTGATGCAGACGGCCAACCACGATATAGAGAAAATCGTTGAATGGATGAAATCCAAAAACCTCAATCTAGCGGTGGAAAAAACTGAGGCGGTTTTTCTTATAGGACAAAAAAAGGACCAATCAAGAAAATTTAAAATCGAAAAAATGATGCTAATCCCAAAGCATCAAATAAAATATCTGGGCATAGTAATGGACAAGGCATTGTCTTTCACACCGCACATAGAAGAAGCTGCAGCCAAGGGGATGAGGACAATGGCAGCAATACAACAACTCATGCCCAACATTGGAGGTCCCAGGAGCAGTTTAGCTACGCAGTACAATCAACTATGATGTACGGAGCACCAATATGGGCCAGAGCACTGAGAAAAGAGAGCAATAACTCCTTGCAGTGCAAAGAAAAATGGCACTGTGCATCTGTAGCCTACCGCTCCATATCAAACGAGGCAGTCTTGACCATCGCGGGTATCCCGCCATTTGACTTACTGGTGGAAGAACTAAGAAAACTGCAGGAGACTGGCCACAACAAACTTAAGAAAAATCGGCCAGGAAACAACTTGGCAGCAAAGGTGGCAGCAAGGAATTAAAGGAGACCAGACCTCTTATCCCTGAACTTGAACCCTGATTATACAGAGAACACGGGGAAAATAGTTACTACCTCACCGAAGTATTTTCTGGACACGGATGCAAGGACTACCTGCACCAAATTGGCAGGGCGGCATACGACCAATGCGTATACTGCGGAGAGACCAATACCGTGATCCATACAATCTTTGACTGCTCTCGATGAGAAATGGAAAGCGACAAAATTGCAACTAATGCAGAAGTACCTATCAACCCGAGAACAATAGTTGGACATATGCTTCAAGCAAAAGAAAATTGCATTCAAATGGAACAATATATTCATGAAAGTCCAAAATAAGCGATGAAGCGAAGGCAAAAAACATAAAGAGAAATTAAATTCAATCAATTCAGCCGTAACTCCGAGGCCATGCGACTAGCAGTAGCAGAGTTCACGGTTGTGCTTCCAAGGGGGCCACTTGTCTACTACGTCCCTCAAAATAAAAAAAAAATAAAAAGTCTTGCCTGTTTAGTCTTGTCTGTCCATTCTTGTGTTTTCATTATTGTCTACTTCTAGTCTAGTTTAGTCCATTCTTATGTGTCTCATTGTAAGACAAGAGTTTTTAGTGAAAATCTAAAAGCAAACCTGTGAAATACTCAAAGCAAAGTTTATTATAAAAAAAGAGCACTAACCAGGATGACGTCTCCGATGCTGACCTTGAAGTCATTCTCAACGACTGGAACATTTTCTTGCACTTCACAGACTTTCCTCAACAGTAACGGATCGGAGCGGAAAACTATCAAAGGTTCCCCCAAAAACTTCCACAATCGTATTGTAACGGTTTGCGTTAAAGTTCTTGCAAAATTTCCCATAAATTTCTCAACTTTATTACGAACTGAAGCAGCACGTTTGAAAAATTTCTGTCGAAAACCGCGCATGCGCACAAATTCATTCTCACTGAGAAATTGCTAATATCTATTAAATAAATTACAAATATTTATGTAATCATTATGATTTATGTATTATATATATTTATGTAAATCACTTCATTATATTTTTGTAACTACAAATATATTATTGCTCTAATTAGTATATTACTTACAAATATATAATTGTCCGCTAAAATTTTCAGTTCCCGTTATTTTGAAATAAAGTTGAGAGCTTGCTGACATCTTGCTAAATCAAACAAATAATCTCTATTTTAAATAAAACATTGCTATTAATTTGATTTGATCTACGTTTTGTCATTAGAAAAATATCAAAAAAATGGAAAAAAAATAGGAACCGGACAACTGAACAGCTGATATTCTCCATCTCTGTTTGGCGCATGGGAGGGAAGACCGCAAACATACTCGCGAACGGTTTTGATCGTGCTTTACCGGTTTCTTTCGCATTATTAAAATTTCCAAACACTTAATCGTTTCACCAAATAATTGTTATTTATAATTAAATAAGTTCCTTATATTTAATAAATATGTTTTTCGCCGTGAAATTTCAAGCCATCTCTATTATTTGTCTGAAGAATGTTTTAGGAGTGAATTTGTGCGCATGCGCGTATGTCATTGTGTTTTCGTTGCGCCAGAGCTCGGGTCGGTATGAAATAAGCTTGAGAATTTCGCGATATTTTTGCAAAACTGTTGAAACAGACCGTTGTATTCCGATTTTGGGCGTTTTCTACGAGCATTTTGATAGTTTTCACGGTCGGATCGGCTGAAGTTGAGGAATGTTCGTAAAGTGTTTAAGTCGCTGAGAAATTCACATGACAGGTATTCAAGGTTGACACTAGCGACGGTGTAAAGGTTAGTGGACATTTTTTGTACTAACATTCAAATGTTTGGGAATATTTTAATTAATATTATCGTCGATAATTAAAAATGATTTTCGATATAATTTCAAATAAAATAAAATTTTTAGTTACAATAATTTAATATGTGTTATTCTTGTCAATATTTTAATTAATGTTATTGTCGCTAATTAATAACAATTTTCGAAATATTTTTGTAAAAAATAAATTACAATAAATAGTTATTTACATTAGAGTGTCGAAAGTATGATTTTACAACGCGACAGCTCGTTTGGTTTTCTTTGCCCCATTAGCTGGAGCGCTGTAAAATCATTTCCGCACGAAATTTGTATAAACTTTTTTGGCCGACAATTATTATTTAGGTAACAAATAGACCCTCCGCCTCCACTTCCGGTCCCCCACTTCCGGCCACCCACGCCCGCCCCCACGTCATGTTCCCATCCCATTTCCGGTTTCCACTTCCGGTTCCCACCCCACTTCCTGTACCTACCCCCACTTTCAGTTCCCACCACACTTCCTGTTCCCAGCCCACTCCCTGATCCCACCCCACTTCCGGTTTTCACTCCACTTCCGGTTCCCACCCCTGTTCCAGTTCCCACCCCACATCCGCTTCCAATTTTTTTCCCACTTCCGGTTCCCGTTCCGGTTCCGGAACCGGAAGTGGGATGTGAACTGGCATAGGGGGTGGGAACCGGAAGTGTGAGTAGGAACCGGAAGTGGGGGAGGGAACCGGACGTGGGGTGGGAACCAGAAGTGGGAGCGTGATGGGGGTAAAACCATCTTTCCCAACTATTTAGATTATTTACAATATTGGAAATTAAATTTGTAAACATTGAAATTTTCGAACTTAATTTTCTCGAAAACTAATTTGGGGATTTGTTTCAAATTTTGTGGAGATGTTGATAGAACTGTTCCGGAATAATTCGCAAATTTTCCCAATATTTTAATATTTATTTCAGCAAATATTGCATTTTTTTTTGTAAATTTCACCTTGAAAATCAAATTTGTAAACATTGAAATTTTCAAACTTACTTTTTCCAAAAACTGATTTGGGGATTTGTTAAGCATTTGTGGAGATGTTGCTACATTAGGGGTCGCGATAAAATTTTACAGAAAATGTTGGGTCGCAAATGAAAATAGTTTGCGCACCACTGGGCTAGACTACTCAACCTAGAAAATACCGGAAGCAACCTGGAAGTGTTCGGTGGATTTTCGCAAAATTTACAACAAAATATTCGTTGTAAAATATAAAACTTCACTGGGGAGATTGATGTTTCATATGTAGGCAGTTGAACTAATTGTAAGTAGGAGTTAGTGCGCATCGATAAAGTTAGTACTCGCCAATACAAGCAAATTTTCAGCTGTTTTTGGAGAGTTTTGCGTGTAATTCTGGAAATATTTAATGGATTTTCGCAAAATTTACAACAAAATATTCGTTGAACTTCACTGAATAGATTAATGTATAACATGTAGGTAGTTGAATATGTGGGAATTAGGGCGTATCGATAAAATTAGTACTCGCCAATACAAGCCAATTTTCAGATGGTTTTTCAGATTTTCGCCTATAATTCTGGAAATGTTCGGTGGATTTTCGCAAACTGAGCTACAGCGATTAGCGATCACTTTTGGCGATACATAAGACCGAGGCAGTGCTCATAACATGGAAGCGACAATTCGCCCCAGAAAGTCTGGAGATAAATGCAAACATGATAGCATGAATCAGATCGGTGAGGTACCTGAGAGCGCAAATCGACGACCGATTAAGGTATTCTGAACACATTGCCTATAAGGCTTTGTCAGCTACATCGACGTCACGATTGATGCCTAACATCACTGGCCGAAATGAGCTAAATAGGAGGAGCGCTATGCACACAAAATGACTATGTACTGCGGAGATATGAGCAGATGTATTGGAGTAGACGACGATGAGGAAAAAAATGATGGCAGTTCAAAGGCTATGTGCCATACGCGTCGCCTTATGGGTATAGCACGGTTTCTGTTGTGTTAGCTACGACTCCGCCGATTGATCTAGTGGTCCAGGAGAGAGAAGAAATATACGAAACGTGCAGACTTGACAGAAGCAAAACAAGAAAGCCTAGACGATTAGACAGACAAGACTGGACAGACAAGACTAGACAGACAAAAGTAGATAGACAAGACTAGACAGAAAAGACTAGTCGGACATGACTAGACAGACAAGAGTAGGCAGACAAGACTAGGCAGACAAAAGTAGATAGACAAGACTAGACAGAAAAGACTAGTCGGACATGACTACACAGACAAGAGTAGGCAGACAAGACTAGGCAGACAAGACTAGACAGACAAGACTGGACATGCAAGACTAGGCAGACAAGGCTAAACAGACAAGAGTAGGCAGACAAGAGTAGACAGACAAGAGTAGACAGACAAGACTGGTCAGTCAAGACTATACAGGCAAGGCTAGACAGACAAGGCTAGACAGACAACGCTAGACAGACAAGACTAGACAGACAAGACTAGACCGACAAGACTAGACAGACAAGTATGTATGTATGTATGTATATATGTACGTATGTATGTATATATGTATATATATATATATATATATATATATATATATATATATATATATATATATATATATATATATATATGCGACATATATTTTTGTACCCCTATGCAAATAGAAGTTATCAGATGACTTGGTAGGCAGTATCAAAACATATCTTATTTTTTACGGACAACTTTTTATTATATCCGGGATATAGTTTAAGATTATGCCATTATTTTTTTTTCTGTTTAAAGCAGATGT
This sequence comes from Phosphuga atrata, assembly GCA_944588485.1. Classification (NCBI taxonomy): domain Eukaryota; kingdom Metazoa; phylum Arthropoda; class Insecta; order Coleoptera; family Silphidae; genus Phosphuga; species Phosphuga atrata. Next base: position 68,274,697 of record OX155898.1, read on the forward strand.
CGGTGTAAATAATGTACCCCTGTGCGGCCACTTGAAATTTCGCCCCTCCGGCCCATTGTAGTATGAAAGCACTCGCGATCGTGATAGATAAACAGAACAACAAATCAAAAATTGTCGCCCCACCGAACGAGCGTTCGAACTGAAACTTTTTTTTAATCGGGCGGGTCGCGTATGTGCCGCGGTAAAATATTTACGCGGACATTGATTAGGGCAAATGAAACGCCGCAAATTTACAACTTCACGAACGAACGCCGGACAAACGTTTCATTTCGCATCAAGATTTAATCAAACAGAAATTTGTTTGCGAACGAGTCTAATAAGAATAATTTTTATCCAACATCCGACTTTCATTAAATAAACTATTTTATCTACGATCACTATTGTAAATGCCCATTATAGTACAGTTCGTGGACTACGTCATAACACGCATCATATATGAAATACATCACATATGTAAATACATCATAACACACACGTATGTAACAGTCCGCGATTAATGATAAGTAATGATTGATAACACACACGTGCGTTTGGTTTACGATTCTGGATTGGTTGAGAGCTGCTATTTCGTGCTTATACGTTCAGCGCCCCCGCGTGCCACAATTCAAACTAACGGACATTGACATTGCGTACTTTGGGTTGCCTATATATGAGCAATCTTATTCCAGTTTAACCCAAATAAGTACTAAATAATAAGGTATGTAATTATTAAGAATGTATTTATTTTCTTTTCTTTTAAGTTAAATAATAAGTTAATTCTTTTAAGTCGAGTAACAGTTATATATGAAAATACAACGGTTTGTTTATTGTAATGGTAAAGAATGATAATTAAATAAACATAACCTAATAAGAAATAAATTTGTAACATCAAACATATTTTTCTTATTAAACAGAAACCAATTTGTGTGGTCGTAGATAAAGTATAGTACGTAACTCGAGTTATAGGGAAATTACGTAATATGCTTCTTACAACTCTCGTTAGTTTACTAATATTTGCTTGAAAGTAAATAACTTGTATGGTATATCATTTTTGCAGTTATAAATTGAATATTTCTAATTAAAAATATTATTGTCGGGCATAGTTTAAAATAATAAACCAGCGGTTTGCAACCTTTGTCCCACCTGCCATTCGGTGGCACGCGGATGATTTTTAAGTGGCACAACAGAGAGAATACGTTTTAAAGCTATAAGAAATGTTTTAACCCTTTGTTGGCCGACGGTACTTTTAAGTTCACGGAAAGTACAGTTCAAAGCAAGTCAGCTTTGGACAGGCCTGGGCAACTAAGAGTTAAATTACTATATATTAAACGGTTTTGAGATAATTCATTAAATTTCTAATGCTATAATAGGTGGCGCAAAAATTATCATCCAATGTAAATTGCCCTTAGTTTTTCAAAAGCTAAATAATAACAATGTTTTAACATTTTTACAGAAGACATAATTAGAGGTCCGATGCTACTAGAGAAAAAACAATAAATTGATCGCTTGCAAAGTGTGAAATGACCAAAAATATAAGCTATTACAAAATACTGCAGAAGACATAATTAATTTTTGTATACTAAATAAATAGGTGTCATTAAACAAACGAATAACCTGATGAACTAGCGACCAAATTTTTAGAAAATTCGCCATTTTCACCGTTTGGCCAACAAAAATGTGTGTTTTCTGCAAAGTTATCAAAAATTTCAGATTGCAATAAAATCATTGGCACAACGCAACTGCAACAATTAATTGTTATCCAGTTGAAAATCGAGTTTTTAAACTTGAATTATCTCTCAACCTTTGTTTTATTTATCTAATTCTCACAGTCAATGCCAATTTTTCCGAATCATTTTTCATAATAATTCTCATAATGTCGCATCTTGTTGCAAATATTAAATATTGAATTTGAATTTAACTTCACCCACAAAACTCTAAATATTACAAATTGCCACAAATATTTGTTATAAACACGTGAAGACGAACAAATCGATGTAAATAGTTTCCGAAAAAATCAATTTTTCTTTAAGAAACTTCAAAATGAAATTTTTGCGATTGTCGATTTTAAAAAACGATGATTTTTTGAAGAAAGGAACCAAATTTAAAATTAAATTTGGGCCTTTAAGTTGGGCCCTAAAATTTTAAATTAAAACTGTTTTCCTTGATTTTTAAAAACATCATTTTTAAGACAACTTTTTCCTATTTGTAAGTTTTCTAAGTGTAGTTATATGATTGATACGAATGATGAATGATGATGCGAAATAAAATATCTTGTCTCGCATCAAAAAATTTTCGATTAAAAATGATTGTCGAATTCAATATTTTACAAAAAATGTTTTTTTACATCCATAGAGATTTTTGTAGATTCTTGTAGAAATATTGCCAGCATAAGTGATAGAATAAAAACTCAAATTGATTAGGTGAAATTGAAATTGACACCGGCAGCACCATAGCAAGTGGCATTACCGGAGGGTATGTGCTGGGGCGAGTGCCCTTCACTAACTAGGCTGACAGATGGTCCCCGAATATAAAAGGTCATATACATGACGTCACTATATGTATACCCAATTTCATGTCACGCTGCATCCGACCGCATCGATTTTAATAGACCTCCGGATAGAAAATGTGATTGTTGTGATGTGCCCTCCAATTTACAATTCGCAACGCATTCATTTATTATTAATTTCTCGCGCAAAAATTTACGCCTTCACACGATATCCATTGCAAAATTGACAATTATTAATAATAAACGATTTTTTGTAAGCACATTACAATTTTTACATTCAATTTATATTTACTATCTCTATTTGATATTTTTGCTAATTATTTGCTCATTATGATGAAACACTTGCATTCCAAATTAAATCAAATAATAAATTCGCTCTTTCCAAAAATAGGATAATAATCCGTCAGAATAGACCTTTTCATAGTTGAAATTTTTTTGTGCGCATGTGTCAATTTCCGCTATATTATACGTCAAAAAGTGCCCGAACTTTTTGACATATAACTAAATATGTGCCCGAAACTTTCATATTCCCGCCTTTGAAACTTGGCGTATGCGCATAATCAACAGTAGAAAGGTCTATTAACTACAACTAGGTAAATAATAATACCTCATGACTGTAATAAGATAGAAAAGTGATAATAACATCCACTTTGGGACAGCTTTACTAATTAAATCAAGGGAGGGACACGGAAACCTTCCGTTACTCCTTAGCACACCGCTCAAGATGCATTGTGTGAGCCTTTCGCTACACACAATGCATCTTGAGCGCTGTGTCCCAAAGAGTAACAGAAGATTTCCGTGTCCATCCCTTGATTAAATTAGTAAAGTTGTCCCAAAGTGGATGTTATTATAACTTTCCAATTTTGAGTAGGCATTGTCTATGTGACTGTATAAATCGTTGTCAATTTGAACATTGTAATAATATATTTTTGAATAGATTGAAAGTAGGAGATTACCACTACGATATCTTCAAATCTGTCAGTAGCTACAATTACACGAAAATCTTCTGTTACTCTTTGGCACACCCCGCTGAAGAAGCGTGGTGTGAGCCGTTCGCTGCGTCAAAGCAAGTAACGGGAACGGTCCAGACCGATTTGTGTCCGGGGCTGAAGGCCAACAGATGTTATGAAAGAGTAAAGAAAATAAAGTTAGAATTTGTGTAATTACTACCTTAGAGTCCAAGATAAGAAGATCTCGTCGGACTTGGATTCTCGTTGGACTTATCTTGGACTCTAAGGTAGTAATTACACAAATTCTAACTTTATTTTCTTTACTCTTTCATAACATCTGTTGGCCTTCAGCCCCTGACACAAATCGGTCTGGACCGTTACTTGCTTTGACGCAGCGAACGGCTCACACCACGCTTCTTCAGCGGGGTGTGCCAAAGAGTAACAGAAGATTTCCGTGTAATTGTAGCTACTGACAGATTTGAAGATATCGTAGTGGTAATCTCCTACTTTCAATCTATTATTAATTTGGTTCAAACCATGACATCTCATTTTAAACTTTATATTTTTGAATATTTACAAAACAATATTATGGTGAATTCGCAAGGAACTAAATTTTATGTAAACCTTTTATCTTAACCCCTAAACCCTCAAACCCAAAAAGGACATCGAGACTTCCTCAAAAGCTTTACAATTCCTTCGAGCGATTATGACTAGCGAATTTATCAACAGTATGTTAACTGCATCCACTTTATTTGCCTTTGCTCTACTTTCATATAACATTCTACAGTCTGCAAATTTTGATCTACAGGGTGTCTCAAAAAATGTACTAACACTTTGACGGTCGCTAACATGCTGCCTTTTGTGTTTTTGCAGGTGTAAATAACCCCTTGAGATACAAATAAAATGCGCGTTGACGTGTCCATATACATGTGATCTAATCACATATACATGACGTCTTAGAGACGTCATTGTATGTCAAAGGGTTAATGTTACAGCACAGTAGGAAATCAACTTAGCTTGGAAGAGAGAAAGTTTGTCCTGAAATGTTATTGGAAGACCGAAAACGCAACAGAAGTTCAAAAACCAGAGAGGGAATTCGAGAAACTTCGATCATTGCTCGTATCAGAGATAAACTTGAAGCAGATAGAACCGTTCACATCGTCAACAAGAAACGTTCTGGATGACCACGGACATCCACGAGCCCTGGAAAAGAAGAGGCACAGAGGTACAATTACTTGAACTAGTCCTTCGATCCCCACAGAAATCTCTTCGACAAACTGCTCGGGACACCATCAAAAGATAGCGTCCATCAAATTTGGAAAAAGCGAATGTTTGTGGAAGTCGTGGATTTCTCTGTCCTGAAAATACAGGATTGTCTGCACTCAACCTTTCTTACCATTCCGAAGAAGATATATGCAAACAAATGCGGGGATCATCGCGCTATAAGCTTGATGAGCCACGCCCTCAAAGTGTTTCTGCGTATAATCCATGGTAGGTTGTATAAGAAACCAGACAGCAGAATAGGAGAAACCCAATTCGGATTTAGAAATGGAATGTGCACTCGTGAAGCCCTTTTTAGTACCCAAGTACTGGTGCAAAGATGTCGAGACGTAAATCATGATGTATATATCTGCGCAATAGATTTCGAGAAGGCATTTGACAAGATCCAACACAACAAGATGATAAAAATGCTAAAGGACACCGAAATAGACGAGAAAGACCTGAGGATAATAACGGCACTATACTGGCAACAACGAGCAAATGTACGTATAGGAGAAAAACGATATATAAATAAAACGTGGGGTACGTCAAGGGTGCATACTCTCACCGTTGATTTTCAACCTGTATGCAGAACACATATGCAATGAGGCTTTTTAAAACTCTAATGATGGCGTGTTAATCAACGGAAGAATTATAAACAACATAAGTTACGCAGATGACACTCTTATCGTAACAAGCTCATAAATTTAACTACAGAATGTATTGAACAGAATCTCTCAAAGTAGTGAGAGATATGGATTGAAACTGAACATCAACAAGACGAAATATATGATAGTGAGTAAGAGCAGGAGGCAAAATGCAGGAATACTCGTAAACGGAGTAAATAAATTGATATATCTGGGAAGCTTAATTAACGAAAAATGGGATCCCAGCCAAGAAATAAATCGTAGAATAGCAATAGCGCGAACAACACTTATCAAAATGAAACGAGCACTATGTACCCACGATTTATCAGTTGAGCTAAGAACTAAAATGTTCAAGTGCTACATATTCCCGGTGTTACTGTACGGTGTTGAATCCTGGGCGATAACAGACACAGTAATGAAAAAAGTCGAAGCATTTCAAATGTGGGCCTATCGGAGGATATTAAAAGTCAGTTGGGTAGACAGAGTGTCGAACGTAGAAATCCTACAAAGACTAAATAAAACTAAGGAACTAGGGAACATCATCAAAAGTCGGAAACTCTTTAATAAATCTTTAATAAGTCCAATATTTTGGACACGCTATGCGTCATCCGAAAAAATATGGTCAACTGCATCTTATCATTCAGGGAAAGATAATGGGAAAAAGAGTCTAGGACGAAGGACGACATCATGGTTAAAAAATCTAAGGACTTGGTATGGCAAAACAACGGCCCAGCTGTTTCGTGCAGCAGTCGACAAAGTTAAAATCATGAACTTATTAGCCAACATCATGGTCAACGATCGAAGCGGTCACGACACTTAAAGAAGAAGACGAAAATACAGGAAATACTTCTTCGACCCCCACAGAAATCTCTTCGACAAACTGCTCGGGACAGCCTCTAAAGATAGCGTCCATCGAATTTTGAAACAGAGAATGTTTGTCGGAGTCGTGGATTTCTCTGTCCAGAAAATACAAGAAATACTCCTTCGATCCCCACAGAAATCTCTTCGACAAACTGCCTGGGACACCATCGAAAGATAGCGTCCATCGAATCTGGAAACAGTGAATGTTTGTTGGCGTCGTGGATTTCTCTGTCCAGAAAATACAGGCAATAATCCTTCGATCCCCACAGAAATCTCTACTACAAACTGGACATGAGACCCTCAAAAGAGAGTGTCCATCGAATCTGGAAACAGTGAATATTTGCATAGCAACACTCTTGTTAAATTCCGTTAAATTGAACTTTCGTTAACTTTAGTCAGTTACATTGGTTGTTTGATGACATGTTGTCATTTTTTTGTTGGAATTACGCGCCACGCGGACACATCCGTGCGGCGCAGCGCTGTTACTCAAAAGAGTAAATCGGGCACACCCGTGCGGCGCAGCGCTGTTACTCAAAAGAGTAAAGCGGGCACACCCGTGCGGCGCAGCGCTGTTACTCAAAAGAGTAAATCGGGCACACCCGTGCGGCGCAGCGCTGTTACTCAAAAGAGCAAAAATCCTGAGCCGAGAAACTACAGAGCCGAAGAAAATAAAGCGACCCTCTTGATTATTTGCTCTGTGCGTATGAATGCGACCAGTTATTATAACCTGACTTTTTTAATTCTTCATTTATTTATAATATTATATCTTTTTCGTTGGTGTTGGTTGTAGGTGGAAATAGTTGATGGTGTAACATTTACAAGTTTACATCATGAACACCACTACTTCTACTCAAAGTACGCAAAGCTCAAAAAATGAAACTGAATCAAATCCTTGGCCACGCTTGAGTGATTACTTTATATTCCAATCAAAACTTAGAGACCTGAAGATGATTTATAAATGCAAACTGTGATTGCCTAAAGTTTCTGCAATAAAAGCTCGCATGTCTAGTCTAGATAATCTTAAACAACATGTGAAAAAGACGCATGCATCCAAATAAGTGCTCTTTGGAGAAAAAGTAAAAGCAGCTTCAACACGTGGGAAAAAGAAAACCGTTTCAGAACGGTCCAAATTTAAGTGCTGTGAATTTGAATTCTTCTGGTGTTGGTTCAGATAGCATTAGCAGTAGAAGCGATTTGTTTTTGTTTTCACCTCAACCTGTTAAAAGATTACTTGACGTAATCTTTCTTCAAGTCGCTTCTGTCGCTTGTAATATTTAAATCAATTAATCTGTCTACTTGTTTTTGTTTTATTTATCAATGTATCCCATCCCAAAAGGTACCAAAAGCAGTATACGTTTTGGATAGTTAACTTTTGACTTTAACTTGCGTTAAATTTTCGAAATTTTAAAGCTTTAACGATTAACGAAGTTAACTTTTTTATTAACGATTTAACGATTAACGGAGTTAACTTTTCGATTAACTGTGCCCACTTGTGAATATTTGTCGAAGTCGTGGATTTCTCTGTCCAGAAAATCTCGTACGTTTCGTATAATCTGTTCTTGATTGTTTGAAAATGTATTGTCCGTCTTGTGAACCCCATTCGAATTGGTCTGCAATCAGTTTGCCCTTGTCTGTATTCGTTCTGTGTTTAACCGCGCTTAGCGCCACCCGTGGCCAAAAAGACAACTTCGTCTCCTATTCAATATTTTTTTGACCGGTTAACTGAAGGTTCTGATCTCTGCAATGTCTTTGCAGAATTGTTAAATAAAGTCAGACATTAACTTGAACTTTCTGGATTTTCGGACTTTTTATTGCCAGCAAAATGAAAACCACAAATGCTACTCCGCTTATTCGGAATCCAAAAGCGACTAAACAGATGCTGTTTGTATATTTACAACCAGCAGGGAAAACACTTTCACACACACCTTGAAATTTTCCATTCACGTGATAAATAATGATTTTCAGGAAATACATTTGCTTGCATTTTCCGAGGATTTCACGCTGTCACTGTATAATGAGCCTGTATAACGGCTCACCACAGAGACTTCTAGTCTTCACCAATCGATTCAGCGTACCAAAATTAGACGGAAACCGTATATAGTATTCCCTACGAAGCTTTCAGTTAAGAAATAGCATCGACTCGCGGAGTGACCATGGAAAGACCGTGGAAACGACGAAATGTGAGAAAATCAATTTTGTCAAAATCGTTATTTTTTGAGTTACAGCAAAATTTAAAAACGTTTCTGAAAGCATTTTTGCTGCTGATTAAAGATATGCCAATTATATTTCGATAGCTCTTTCGGTTCAATTTCGCCTGCAAGAATTGAAGAATTTTTTATGAAACTTCGGCGCTCTAGTGGAGATCTCGAAAAGTCGTAAGTTTAACGCGGACAATCTTAGTGTATCCATAGGAAAATGAGCTTCTTGAAACGATGCCGCAATCCGTTTTTAATTTTCTACAACAGTTTCCGAGATATCTACTTAGCAAATCGAGAATCGGGTTAATTTCAGTTTGAAATTTATCGACGAATTATTGAATATCTATAGATAATTTGCATATCGATTTGTTCGTCTTGTCGCGTAGTTTCTGTGTGCCCAAAATGATTTCGCTGCTCTTTACCATTTTCGAAAAAATCGAGAAAAACCGAAAAAGCATGTATTTTTCGAACGAAATGTTGGAAAATTTTGGTGGAAATTTTTTTGGAAAATTTTATCGTGATTTTTTTTTGGTTACACGAAGGAAATTGAAGTGCTGAAGACGGTTTTCCAGTTTATTTCGCTCTAAAGTTACAAATATACAAATTTCATATTTTTTTCCTCTGTACACAATCACACATTTCCTACTGATTTGCCGCTGTAATAACTTTTGAACCGCTCACCGCACAGACTTCTAGTCTTCGCCAATCAATTCAGCGTCCCAAAATTAGTCGGAGAACGTATATAATATTCCCTGGGAAGCTTTCAGTTACGAAATACCATCGACTCGGGAAGTCTAGACCGCGGAAACGACGAAATGCGAGAAAATCGATTTTTAAAAAATCGTTATTTTTTGAGTCACAGCAAAATTTAAAAACATTTCTGAAAGCATTTTTGTTGCTGATTACAGATATGCAAATTATATTTCGCTAGCTCTTTCGGTTCACTTTCGCCTCCAAGAATTGAAGAAATTTTTAAGAAATTTCGGTGCTCGAGTAGAGATCTTAGAAAGTCGTGAATATCCCGCGGACAATCTCCGTATATTAATAGGAAAATTACCATCTGAAAATGTTGCCGCAATCCGTTTCTGATTATCTGCAACCGTTTCAGAGATATCTACTCAACAAATCGAGAATAGGGTAAATTTCAGTTTGAAATTTATTGACGAGTTATTGAATATTTCCGGACAATTTATACATCGACCTGTTCGTCTTGTCGTGTAGTTTCTGTGTGCCCAAAATGATTTCGCTGCTCTTTACCGTTTTCGAAAAAATCGAAAAAAACCGAAAAAGCATGTGTTTTTCGAACAAAATGATTTTTGTCGAATTTTTTTTTTGCAAATTTCTTTTTGATTTTTTTTTTGTTACACGAAGTAAGTCGAAGTGCTGAAGACGGTTCTCCAGTTTATTTCTTTCTAAAGTTACAAATAAACAAAATTTTATATTTTTTTTCGCTGTATACAATCACACATTTCCTACTGATTTGACGCTTCATAACTTTTGAACCGTTCACCACAGAGACTTCTAGTCTTCCCCAATCGATTCAACGTCCCAAAATTAGTCGGAGAACGTATATAATATTCCCTGGGAAGCTTCTAGTTACGAAATAACATCGACTCGGGAAGTCTAGACCGCGGAAACGACAAAATGCGAGAAAATCGATTTTATCAAAATCGGTATTTTTTGAGCTTCAGCAAAATTTAAAAACGTTTCTGAAAGCATTTTTGCTGCTGATTACAGATATGGAAAATATATTTTGCTAGCTCTTTCCGTTCACTATCGCCTACAAAAATAGTAGAAATTTTTGAAAAATTTCGGCGCTCGAGTAGAGATCTCGGAAATTCGTGAATTTCCTGCGGACGTTCTTAGTACATCAATAGGCAAATGATCTTCTGAAAACGATGCTGCAATGCATTTTTGATTATCTACAACCGTTTCCGAGATATCTATTTAGCAAATTGAGAATTAGGTAAATTTCAGTTTGAAATATCTCGACGAATTATTGAATCTTTTCAGACAAATTCCAAATCGACTTCTTCGTCTTGTCGTGTAGTTTAGGTGTGTCAAAAATAAGTTCGCTGCTTTTTACCGTTCTCGTGAAAATCGAAAAAAACCGAAAAAACACATATTTTTCGAACGAAATGATTGAAAATCTTTGTTGAAATTTTTTTTGGAAATTTTTTCGTGATTTATTTTTGGTAACCCGAAGGAAATTGAAGTGCTGAAAACGGTTTTCCAATTTATTTCGCTCTAAAGTTACAAATAAACAAGTTTTGTATTTTTTTATATATAAATTGCGATTAGCCCCACCAAATTACAGAATGTGCAAAGAGAGCTCACAACAACTGAGGAAATATATCAGTAAGTCAAACGATATATTCACGAGGCTGCCATTGAAGCATTGGGATACGAAGAAGAAAGGCAAACAAATGCTGAGTGGTCTTCAGAGGACGTAAAAAAAGTTGTAGAGGAAAATAAAAGTGCATATCAGAAATTGATCTCAACAAGAAACGAGGAAGACCATCAAATATACTCACAACTAAACCGAAGAGTAAAGAAGGATCTTGCAAGGAAAAAGGACGAAATGTGGGAAAGGTGATGTGAGAAAATCGACAGGTTTATAGGAAGAACAAAAGTAGCATCAGCTTGGAAGACAATTAAATTAATACGATCATTTAATAGCCATAAAGGAATGGGAAAATACTATAAGGCGTTGTTAACAGAAAACAGAGACGTATTTCAAGAGATTGAATGGCAGCAACAGGCAGATCTTACGGACGGTGATGCAATAACCATGAAATAAATTAAAGATGCCTTGAAAGAGTCAAAAAATGGCAAGGTAGAAGGACGCGGAAACACATCCATTTGCGTTCTGTTAGAAGTTCTTGATAAGTGGATAAAGCATCTATAACACCCCGTCTTGCTTTTGAATTCCTGTCAAAATTTGGATCATTTTCAACAAATTGGTACATAATTTCAGTTATAGTGGTCAAACTCCTTTTTACAAACGCCATCGAAAGTTCTTGTTGCTCTTCTTCGAAATCACTACTATCAATATTTTTATTTTCTTCTTGCTCAGTTAATTTCTTGAGCTCATCATTAGAAAGACTAGCTGCTTTTTCTTGAACTATTTCCTCGACGTCCTCCACATGTACCTCATCTAAACCGGTTTGTTCCGCTAATTCCACTATTTAATCCATATCGACAGAGTGACCAATGTTCGCTGGCGATCAATTTATTATTTGGCTAAAATTGGCTAAAAGTGCAGAGAATTCGCGAATTATATTTCGCTAGCTCTTTCGCTTCACTTTCGCCTGCAAAAATTGAAGAAATTTTTAAGAAATATCGGCGCTCTAGTGGAGATCTCGGAAAGTCGTAAATTTCCGGCGGACAATCTTAATGTATCCGTAGGAAAATGATCTTCTGAAAACGATGCCGCAATCCGTTTTTAATTATCTGCAACCGTTTCCGAGATATCTACTTAGCAATTCGAGAATCGGGTAAATTTCAGTTTGAAATTTATCGACGAATTATTGAATTTATCCGGACAATTTACACATCGACTTGTTCGTCTTGTCGTATAGCTTCTGTGTGCCCAAAATAATTTCGCTGCTCTTTACCGTTTTCGAAAAAATCTAAAAAAACCGAAAAACATTTATTTTTCAAACGAAATGAAATGGATTTTTTTTTGCAAATTTTTTTCATGATTTTTTTTTTGGTTACACGAAGTAGGTCGAAGTGCTGAAGACGGTTCTCGAGTTTATTTCTCTCTAAAGTTACAAATAAAATTTTTTTTTTTCGCTGTATACAATTACACATTTCCTACTGATTTGACGCTGTCATAACTTTTGCACTTCTCACCACAGAGACTTCTAGTCTTCACCAATCGATTCAGCGTCACAAAATTAGTCTGAGAACGTATATAATATTCCCTGGGAAGCTTTCAGTACCCAAATGCCATCGTTTCGGGAAGTCTAGACCGCGCAAACGACGAAATGAGAGAAAATCGATTTTTTCAAAATCGTTATTTTTTCAGTCACAGCAGAATTTAAAAACGTTTCTGGAAGTATTTTTACTGCTGATTACACATATGCAAAATATATTTCGCTAGCTCTTCCGGTTCACTCGCCTGCAAAAATTGGAGAAATTTTTATGAAATTTCGGCGCTCTAGTGGAGATCTGGGAAAGTCGTGAATTTCCTGCGAACAATCTTAGTGTATCCATAGGAAAATGACCTTCTGACATCGATTCCGCAATCCGTTTTTAATTTTCTGCAAACGTTTTCGAGATATCTACTTATCAAATTGAGAATCGGGTAAATTTCAGTTTGAAATTTATCGACGAATTATTGATTATTTCCGGACAATTTACACATCGACTTGTTCGCCTTGTCGTGTAGTTTCTGTGTGCCTAAAATGATTTTGCTGCTCTTTACCATTTTCGAAAAAGTCGAAAAAAACCGAAAAAGCATGTATTTTTCGAACGAAATGATGGAAAATTTGTGTCGAAAATTTTTTGAATTTTTTTTTCCTGATTTTTTTTGGTTACATGAAGGAAATCGAATTGCTGAAAACGGTTTTACAGTTTATTTCGCTCTAAAGTTACAAATAAACAAATTTTATATTTTTTTTCGCTGTACACAATCACACTTTTCCTACTGATTTGACGCTGTCATAACTTTTAAACCGCTCACCACAGAGACTACTACTAGCCCTCACCAATCGATGCAGCGTCTCAAAATTAGTCGGAGAACGTATATAATGTTCCCGGGGAAGCTTTCAGTTACGAAATACCATCGACTCGGGAAGCCTAGACCGCGGAAACGACGTAATGTGAGAAAATCGATTTGTTCAAAATCGTTATTTTTTGAGTCACAGCAAAATTTAAAAACGTTTTTGAAAGCATTTTTGCTGCTAATTACAGATATGCAAATTATATTTCGCTAGCTCTTTCGGTTCACTTTCGCCTACAGAAATTGAAGAAATTTTTATGAAATTTCGGCGCTCTAGTGGAGATCTGGGAAAGTCGTGAATTTCCTGCCGACAGTCATAGTGTATCCATAGCAAAATGACCTTCTGAAAACGATGCCGCAATTCGTTTTTAGTTATCTGCAACCGTTTCCGAGATATCTACTTAGCAAATTGAGAATCGGGTAAATTTCAGTTTGAAATTTATCGACGAATTATTGATTATTTCCGGACAATTTACACATCGACTTGTTCGCCTTGTCGTGTAGTTTCTGTGTGCCTAAAATGATTTTGCTGCTCTTTACCATTTTCGAAAAAGTCGAAAAAACCGAAAAAGCATGTATTTTTCGAACGAAATGATGGAAAATTTTTGTCGAAAATTTTTTTGGAAAATTTTTTCGTGATTTTTTTTGTTACACGAATGAAATTGAAGTTCTGAAAACGGTTTTCCAGTTTATTTCGCTATAAAGTTACAAATAAACAAATTTTATATTTTCTTTCGCCGTACACAATCACACATTTCCTACTGATTTGACGCTGTCATAACTTTTGAACCGCTCACTACAGAGACTTCTAGTCTTCACCAATCGATTCGGCGTCCAAAAATTAGTCGGAGAACGTATATAATATTCCCTGGGAAGCTTTCAGTTACGAAATACCATCGACTCGGGAAGTCTATACCGCGGAAACGACGAAATGCGAGAAAATCGATATTTTTAAAATCGTTATTTTTTGAGTCACAGCAAAATTTAAAAACGTTCCTGAAAGCATTTTTGCTACTGATTACTGATTACTAAATTATATTTTGTTAGCTCTTTCGGTTCACTTTCGCCTGCAAGAATTGAAGAAATTTTTAAGAAATTCGGCACTCGAGTAGAGATCTTAGAAAGTCGTGAATATCCCCCGGACAATCTTACTGTATTAATAGGGAAATGACCTTCTGAAAACGATGCTGCAATCCGTTTTTGATTATCTGCAACCGTTTCTGAGACTTCTACTTAGTAAATCGAGAATCGGGTAAATTTCAGTTTGAAATTTATCGACGAACTATTAAATATTTCCGGACAATTTATACATCGATTTATTCGTCTTGTCGTGTAGTTTCTGTGTGCCCAAAATGATTTCGCTGCTCTTTACCGTTTTCGAAAAAACCGAAAAAGCATGTATTTTTTTAACGAAATGATGGAAAAATTTTGTCGAAAATTTTTTGGAAATTTTTTTCGAAATTATTTTTTTGGTTACACGAAGGAAATCGAAGTGCTAAAAACGGCTTTCCAGTTTATTTCGCTCTAAAGTTACAAATATACATATTTTATATTTTTTTTCGCTATACACAATCACACATTTCCTACTGAATTGACGCTGTCTTTACTTTTGAACCGCTCAACACAGAGACTTCTAGTCTTCACCAATCGATTCAGCGTCCCAAATTTAGTCCGAGAACGTATATAATATTTCCTGGGAAGCTTTAAGTTACGAAATACTATCGACTAGGGAAGTCTAGACCGCGGAAACGACGAAATGCGAGAAAATCGATTTTTTAAAAATAGTTAACTTTTGAGTCACAGCATAATTTAAAAACGTTTCTGAAAGCATTTTTGCTACTGATTACAGATATGCAAATTATATTTTGATAGCTCTTTCGGTTCACTTTCGCCTGCAAAAATTGGAGAAATTTTTAAGAAATTTCGGCGCTCGAGTAGAGATCTTACAAAGTCGTGAATATCCCGCGGACAATCTTAGTGTATTAACAGGAAAATGACCTTCTGAAAACGATGCCGCAATCAGTTTTTGATTATTTGCAACCGTTTCTGAGATATCTACTTAGCAAATCGAGAATGGGGTAAATTTCAGTTTGAAATTTTTCAACTAATTATTGAATCTTTTAGGACAATGTATACATCGAGTTGTTCGTCTTATCGAGTAGTTTTCGCTGCTTTTTACCGTTCTTGAGAAAATCGAAAAAAACCGAAAAAGCAGATATTTTTCGAACGAAATTATGGAAAATTTTTGATGAAAATTTTTTTTGTAAAATTTTTTCGTGATTTTTTTTTGGTTACCCGAAGGAAATCGAAGTGCAAAAAACGATTTTCGTTTTTAATTCGCTCTAAAGTTACAAATAAACAAGATACATAGTGCATTATAAAATGTCTCTTCATTTTCACCGTCCGGTCTTTTACAAACCTGTCTGAAACTACAAATTCCAACGAAACTATTTTCGGCACGCTGAAACTCAACTACTAGACGAGCAAAACGATGTGTACCCTAAATACACATTGTATTTTTGTTTGGAAAGATTCAATTTTTTACGGGGAAATTCCAAATTCGAAAGTCCGTGTGCCAAGTATGGTTGCAGCTAATTAAAAACAGATTCCGGCATCGTTTGTAGGAGTTGCTTCCCTATGGATGCGCATAGATTTCCTTACAAATATGAATTAGTTTTCCAGATCTCTCCTCGGGCGACCAAATTTCTCTATCTCTATCTATCTATCTATAACTATCTAATCCTCTATTTTGCAAATTTTATGAAGTCATATATCGCGAACGGAAGCTGTTAGCAAAATTCAATTTATATATTTACAACCCGCTGGGAAAATACTTCCAGACACACTTTGAATTTTTCCATTCATTTAATAAATAATTTGAAAAGTTTTAATAACATCCACTTTGGGACAGCTTCACTAATTAAATCAAGGGAGGGACACGGAAATCTTCTTTTACTCTTTAGCACACAGCGCTCTAGATGCATTGTGTGAGCCTTTCGCTACGTCAAAGCAAGTAACGAGAAAGGTCAAGACCTAATATGTCCGGGGCTGAAGGACATAGGTTTATGTACTAGTAAAGTAACATAAGATAGTTGTTAATAATATTTATAACAACTATCTTATGTTACTTTACTAGTACATAAACCTATAACATAACCTATATAATACATACATAAACCTTTCTCGTTATTTGCTTTGACGTAGCGAAAGGCTCACACAATGCATCTAGAGCGCTGTGTGCTAAAGAGTAACAGAAGATTTCCGTGTCCCTCCCTTGATTTAATTAGTAAAGCTGTCCCAAAGTGGATGTTATTAAAACTTTTCAAATTTGAGTAGGCATTGTCTATGTGACTGTTATAAATAGTTGTCAATTAGAATATTATTAATAAATAATGATTTGAAGGAAATATATTCTCAAGTATTTCGGTCATGAAGTTCTTAAAAGTGTCACCTTTGGCGCTAGTGCTGTTACGCTCGGAGCGAATACGCTTCACTTGCGCCCGCCACTAACATTGGCATTGGGTTCACGTTTCTTTTTAGCACGCAAGCCTCATGACATACAGCGATCTTTCGTTTGCTCTTAAATTTAAACCCGGATTTTGAAGAATCCCAAAATTAAAGAATCCGAAATTTTTAAACCCAAAATTAAAGAACAAGTTGTTCTTTAATTTCAAAAATTTTGTTGTGAATGCAGGAATGGAGTTTGTTGTGTTCGTTTTCTAAAATAATAAAAATTAAAGTTTTGGAGGAGCTGGGATTTGAACCCAGGACTTTCAGCATGCGAAGCAGACACTCTACCACTGAGTTACACCCCCATTATATTTGAAACAGGTTACAACAGTTACACACTTATAAATTTCAATACAATTATTAACAATAGGATTACTATATAATATAATTCAGTCGTATATACTGAATAATAATAATATATAATGTCATCAACAGTTATAAATGGAAATTGATGTTAGACTGAATATGTTATTTTAAATAACATTCAAAATTATATTTAGAAATGCATTAATAACTATTGCAAAGTTATTAGAATGAATAATGAGTTTGCTTTAGTTTAAGCATAGCATTGTAAACAAAAATTATCCAGTGAGATGATAATAATTGAACGCGGGATTCTTTCGACTGGCAATGACATTCGATGAAATGAAATGACAATGTGATTTACAATTCCAATAGTATTATCGCATCCCCTGCAATACGGGGGTTCTCCAATTACTGATAAAGCAATTACATCGCAAAAAAAAACTAATTTATATTTCATAATACAGCCGGAAAGTTCATTTTTATGCAAAACAACGGAGTCTGCCGAGTTTATCATTAAACATTGTTTCCGATTGGTGAAACGAATCATTTTTTATTGCATCCTGACACCCAGCCGCGTGCACAATTAAAACCTTGTTACAGGCTAGGAATAAAACAGCGGCGCTGTTCGAATGGGGTGGCGCGAACTTACCTCGTTTCAAGCCCCTGCGAATTGAGCACTAGACCATCGAAGAGCAGAGTTAATAATGCGATTGCACAAATGCTCAGCGATGAAAGGAAGATCGGATTTCGGCGTACTATTCAATGGGATTAGCACCGCTGCTACATACACTATCTGGCACTTAATCGAATGATTTTTATCATTTCTTTCATTCGCGTATGCTCATTTCGTTCGGATCATGTAACCTACTCAATTTATAACAAACGCAACACAAATTCACCTTCATATAAACAATTTTTAGTTGGTTCAAATATTTATCACTTACAATAATAATTTGTAGGTGCTTTAGGCTGAATCCGAATAATTGGATAATATATTTCATGAAATAATTAGATAAAATAATTTTGCTACTCTATTACTAATAGTTTATAACAGGTACGAGTAGTACAGGAAAATAGTTGGTATTTACGTATTAACGCCACCACCGCAATATATTGGATCGAGAGTTCGCGCTGCCGCGTGTATGTTGTCTTGATTTATCTCATCGCTTCGCGGCGGGCAACCTAATCTAAGTATTTTGAGTTTTAAAAATGTTTTAATCTTAAATAAAATGTTTTACTTTATGATTTATCATAAAAATTTTAGGTGTAGATTGGCGGCATTTAAAAATGTAGCGATGGTGGCGTTAATACGTGAGTAGCAAATAGTTATTTATTGTTTTGATTGAAACTACATTTGAATATCGATCTGTAGAAACATGCCCGTGATGATGCCCAAAACTAAATAAATAAATAGCAAACAATAAGAAATCTTGTCCATTTTTAGGGTTCCGTACCGAAAACGGAATCCTTATAGGATCACTTTGTTGTCCGTCTGTCTGTCTGTCTGTCTGTCTGTCCGTCTGTCTGTCTGTCAAGACCATTTTTCTCAGGAACGCGTAGAGCTAACAAGTTGAAATTTGTATCAAATACTCGGGTCTGCGGTCTCTTTCAGCTGTGAAAAAATCAAACTTGTAAGTCAACGCGATCAAAAGATATGACCGTTTATGTCGCATATTTTGCGATTTCACAAGGGAATCAAAACCTATAGGGTACTTCCCGTTGACCTAGAATCATGAAATTTGCCAAGAAGCGGTGTCTTACAGCACATGTAAAGGGAAAAATGTGAAAACCATAAATATGTAGTTTAATTACAAGAAAAATGCGAATTTACTATTAGAAACTTATGAAAATACACTAATGTTGTCGTAGTGGTATTGCCAGGCTCCAGAAGCATATGGGTTGCATACAGTTAGGTCCTCCTCGGTTAGGTCCGAAGGTTAAAAAGTATGTGTTGGCACCAAGCTGTTAATTCTGAATTTTCTTTGTTTATATTCGTTATGCATTTCATCACGTACGCTCTATACACATAATATATACAGGGTATATATTATGTCTAAATTTTGCTTCTTTATAACCGACATGCGACATACTCAAGTCCCGTAACATCCTGTATATATTATTATTCGTCTATTTTTTCTTTATAATCTACATATACTTAAATCACGTACGCCGTATATTTTTTGGTAGTCAATTGCCCAAAAGCAGTCAATTGAACAACTGAATGTTAAGAGTATCGAAATAGATCTAGAAAGAGTTAATATATTAGTTTATATTAGATCTAGAAATAGTTAGATCTTAATATAAGTTAGTGAATAAGTGTAATACTAAAATAAAGTTTTCTTTTTATAAGTTTAAAAATACTCGCGTTATTTAAAAAAAATACCCTGTATACCTTTATACAGGGTATATAGGTATACAGGCAAAATTGAGCAGTAAAAACAAATAGTGAAGTTCCAGAACCCCTAAACACTCATAGTGAATGGGGGATGTATGGTAATAAAATATAGGGTAGAATTCCATCGTACGACAGCGACATCTTGAGGTTATGCTTGCAGCGGTACTAAGATGGTCGTGATTTCAGGAGGGCCACTTGTCAAGTTAACTGAATGTGCTTGCTACGTCCTCCACAAAAAAAAAATACCTTACTTACGGAAGTTAGTACGGAACCTTCGGTGCGCGAGTCACAACTCGCACTAGGCTTTTTTTTTTCTATCGAGTTATCTCTCAAATTTCTTCTTCTTCTCAGTCTACCGTCTACTTTGACTGTCTACTTTGCTTTAGACCGTCTTAGACCGTCTACTTTGCTTTTATTGGTCTCACAATCAGTTTTATAATTTCACCGGTCTTCCGGCAAAATACAAATATAGTGCATACACATAATCTGTTATTTGTGTGCAATTTCAATGTACTCGTTCAATCTAAATTGACAAAGTGGGTGTTGCATTATTAACACTATTTAATTATTCATGGTGTGTAGACGCAATGTCTGCAGATTATGTAATGGTAGATAAGGAGGCTGAAGGGCGTTCTTTCCCATCTGAGATAAAATAGAGGCGGTTGTTTCATATTAAAAAACACGATTGGAAAAAGAGGAATGGTATATTCGCCCGCCGCCCTCAATAGAGAGCCACGTGTCTAATTGACAACGACACGAGTGTACATGAGTGTGCATTGTCGTCCCATGTCAATCTAATATTGCTATTAGATTATGTGTGCCAGGATCATCGCGCGTGTTCTATCCGATTGCAGTGGTAATCTTCGTCGGCAATACGGATGCAACTATCCGTAAATGTTCACAAAAGGTTTTTGTGTGCGAGCGGTGCGCAGCCACCGGCGCTGGATTGTTATCCACTTGAAAATCGGGTTTTTAAACTTTAATTATCTCTCAACATTCGTTTTATTAATCTAATTCTCACGGTCAATACCAATTGTTTCCGAATCGCTTTTCATAATATTTCTCTTAATGACGCATCTTGTTGCAAATATTAAATATTGTTTTTGAATTTAATTTCACACACAAAACTAAATATTACAAAATGCTACAAATGTTTATTATAAATACAAATATTTATTATACACATATATACAATACCCACTAATAATATAGTTTATAATTTAATTGACAGTTTTATTTTCAAACGTCATAATAAATAACAAACTCTTGTGTGTCTTGGTTCTTTTCTTCAAAAGAAGATTTTTATATTTAGAATGAAACACTTGGTCATTTCTGCAAAAGAAGAAGACCAAATTGTTTCATTCTAAATATAAAAATCTTCAAACTCAACAATTACAAAACGTGTAGAACCTTGTTTTAAAAGCTATAACCCGCGGCTTTACACGCGTAGATTTTTGTATTCTTCAAAATAATTCAGGTTTCTATACTATGAGTTTCAACAGATATTCAACATGACTCGCTAAAAAATGATGGAATTCAGCTAACAGTTCCAAAATCATAATATAATTTCCGTTATTCGGATCACTGAACTTTTCATTTTTCCCTCTATTGTACACAACCGAAGAAAAATTAATACATATAATTGCATGAATCAATCAACAGAGGCGGCTTTTCTTTTCCGCGGCTTTTTCGTTTGTATCGCCGGTCTAACGACACGTTAAGCCGAAGAAGAAGAAGTATGTTTTGTCTCAAAACAAAGTCTAAACTAGGAGATAGTGCTGGATTTACCAGCACACTGAGTAGACTGGATCCTAGGGCGGCAGAGAATCTTGGTTGCATAAAGTAAATATGCTCAGCGATGAAATGCATCACTTTCACGTCTAGGCATAAATGCGATTAATTTTACTACTTAGACATAAAAGTACGTCAAACACGTTAGTCAAGTCACAACACATCTAATCAAACAAACAAACACAACCCATAGCGCTACAGCCGAGAACGGGCCTTGGCCTCCTCCCAGGCATATACTTAAGCTTGGTGTCTTGATCTTAGACACAAGTGTAGGGGAGAACTTACAGTTTTTAACGTGTTTGGCGAGCCACTAATCGGGGGGGTTTCGAGGCAGATTTTAACTGCGATGACTTTGCCAGAGCCATCTACAGGAGAACGGTGGATTATTTTTCACAATGTCCAGGATTTGAACCCGGGGCTTGCGGCTCCGAAGTCCGACACCTTGACTACTAGGCCACCACTGTCTCAACACATCAAATCAGCTTATTTTTTTTCTTCTCGTTTGGGCCTACTTAGGACCACGACGAGCTCCGTGACTTTATTTACCCCTGAGCCGTTTGATTTTATAGGTCTGCTGCTTCTTCTTAGCCCAGAAAGCTTTAGTTTTCTGACTGTGGGCAAGCTTCCTCTCCTCTGTCCACTTTGGTCTGTTAGTTCCTGTGCTGTTTTTGTCGCCAAAGGCCAGTGGGTATACTCCTTGTCGAATGGTCTGCTGGAGTTTGGACCGATCCTCTATGGTTTCTGCTAGAATCTTAAGTTGCTCCGGGTCTGATTTCACGGTGGTGATCCATTTGTTTTTGGAGGATTCCCTCTACCTGTGGTGGTGAAGACCCTGTTCGTGAGACTGCGGGTTAAATGTCCATGGAAGATTAGACGACTTTTCCTCATAGATGTGATTATGTCTTCTTGCAGTTGGTACAGGTCACGATTGTGTATGATCCTGTATGTGCCATCCTCTTCTCGTATTTGCCCTAGCATTCTCCTAAGGATTTTCCATTCTTGAAGCTCTAGTTTCCTGAGTGAACCTTTCTTGTTCATCAAGAGGCATTCTGAGGCATAGCGTTTTACTACTAAGTTTTAAGGTTCTTGGAAAGATGTTTGGAGATGTAAATGCTCTTGCAGGACTGGTAGACCCTCTCCAACTTGGCACATCTGGTATCTATAGCCAAGTTCTCACTCTTGTTTGCTGAAATCCACTCTCCTAAATACTTGACTGCAACGACTTTACGAATGGTAGTTCCTTCAAGTAGAATTGTTGGTCCTAGAATTGAGCGTCCTTTATGTTAGTCATGAACACAGTTTTTTGCACGCTGATTTGGGGAAGGTGGAGAAGCATTTTGGGCTGGTTTTGGAAAGGCTTTGCAAACATGAGGAGATGGAGGAGCAGGTTGTGGATGGCGATGGAGATGAAGGTAAGGATGATTTCAAGGCTTTGCAAACATGGCGGGATGGAGGAGCAGGTTGTGGATGGCAATGGCAATGAAGGTATAGATTATTTGCAGGCTCTGAATATTTTGGGTTAGGTTAGATTAGTTTAGAGGAGGTTAAGGATTTGGGGAAGGTGGAGAAGCATTTGTGGCTGGTTTTGGAAAGACTTTGCAAACATGGGTGGATGGAGGAGCAGGTTGTGGATGGCGATGGTGATGAAGGTAAGAATGATTTGCAAGCTCTAAATATTTTGCGTTAGGTTAGGTTAGTTTAGAGGAGGTTTAGGATTTGGGGAAAGTGGAGAAGCATCTGGGGCTGGTTATGGAAAGGCTTTGCAAACATGGGTGGTTGGAGGAGCAGGTTGTCGATGGCGATGGGGATGAAGGTAAAGATGATTGCAAGCTCTGAATATTTTGGGTTAGGTTAGTTTAGAGGAGGTTAAGGATTTGGCGAAGGTGGAGAAGCATTCGGGGCTGGTTTTGGAAAGACTTTGCAAACATAGGGGAATTGAGGAGGTGGTTGTGGATGGCGATGGGGATGAAGATAAGGATGATTTTCAAGCTTTGAATATTTTGGGTTTCTTTGGGTTAGGTTAGTTCAGAGGAGGTCTCAAACCGGCCTTAGCTGCTATGCTGGAGAGGCTCTGTATTTGGTAAGTAGCCTCTTCTATATTCTATATCGTTGGATAACAGGACAAGGTCATCATCAAAGGCTAAGCAGTGTACACTGAGCTTATATTTCTTGTATCCAATCCTCAGTCCAGTTCCCGATGGTAATGAGCAAGTCCATTCCCTGATGATTTTCTCCAGTAAATGGGAATTTCAATGGGAAAGCCCTCAGAGAGCTCACCTCTAAACTTGACTTTGGAGGTGGTGTTAGTAGGTTAAGATCCTTCGTTCTGGACTCTCCTCACTTCTCATCCGTCCCCTTTCCGTCCACTTTACCACTAAATAGGGTGTGAGGTCCTCGTAACCCCACGCTAAACTGGGTGTGAGGTCTATGTAACCCCACGTTAAACAGGGTGTGAGGTCTATGTAAGCCTACGCTAAACAGGGTGTGAGGTCTATGTAACCCCACGCTTAACAGGGTGTGAGATCTATGTAGCCCCACGCTAAATAGGGTGTAAGGTCTATATAACCCCACGCGTGGGGTTACCTCTGAAGTATTTAACAGTATTGAAGTAAATTTAAATGTACTATAATTATTAGAAATCAATAAAACCATAAATTGTATTTAGAATTTTCATTATTTTACAACCTTATAATTCCCTTGAGAATTACTTGATAAGCAGTGAGGAGGGTTCAGAAAGATCTTCCTCTACTGGTGTTTCTCAAAGTGGCCTGGATTAGTCTGGTTGTCTTCAGGCCTCATCCAGGCCCAATTCTCGAAGGGTGGAGATTAGAGTCTGTCCGTCTGAATGAGTCATATGCCTTTTGAAAGTCTACTAGGATTACTACCCAGGAATGTCCGCCGCGATCTTTGTATGAAAGGAAGGTCTTGAGATTTTGTATTAGCTCGGAAGCCAGATATTCACCTAGTTGGGAGTCAAGCTGGTTGCTGACTCCAGTTAACAAGGCTGTGGAGAATATCTTGTATCTGACAGATATCAGAGATATGCCTCTGTAGTTGTCGAGGTCAGACTTATTACCCTTCCATCCTTTTGGTATGATCTCTGTTACCCAAATGTCCTGTATAATCTGATGGATGCTCTGTATGGATTGTTCATCTGCATTTTTCCACATCTCCGCTACTATTTCATCTTCACCTGAGGCTTTGTTGTTCTTTTCAATATATAATAACGTAAATCAACTTTTAAACAAAGGCTTCAAAAGCTTCGAAAACTAAACAAAATTTTGAAAAATGTTTCAAATAAAACTTGCAGGTAATTAAATTATCTATATTGCAAGATATGGCAAGAGCCCGTCGAAGATACTGGCGGGATCACGTGGAACGCATGGCGCCACACCGAATCGCTAACTGGGCCATGGTACAAAAACCCAACAGAAAGAGACCCCCTAGAAGATCACCGAAGAGATGGACAGACTCCTGGACTTCAAAGTCGCAGGAGCCGTTAAGGACTGAGGAGAAACTTACAGAAACAGGCACATAGTGCCTACACAGAAGAATAATAAGAAGAAAATATTGGAAGAAACCTTGTTATCTAATGATTTTTATCTACGACCACTATTGTAAATGCCCATTACTGTACAGTTCGTGGATTATGTAAATACATCATAACACTCACGTATGTAACAGTCTGCGATTAATGATAACTTATGATTGATAACACACACGTGCGTTTGGTTTACGATTCGTTGATTGGTTGAGAGCTGCTACTACGTGCTTATACGTACATTGCCCCCGTGCCACAATTCAAACTAGCGGAAATTGACATTGCGTACATTGGGTTGCCTATATCTATGAGCACTCTTATTCCAGTTTAACCCATATAAGTACTAAATAATAAGATATGTAACTATTAAGAATATTTTTCTTATCATTTCTATCAAGTTAAATAATGTCGCGTAACAGTTATATATGAAAATACAACTGTTTGTTTATTATAATGACAAATAATGTACCTAATAAGACATAAATTTGTTACATCAAACATGTTTTTCTTATTAAACAGAAACAAATTAGTGTGGTCGTAGATAAAGTATAGTACATAACTCGAATTGTAAGGCAATTACTTACTCGCGGAATTACAAACTCCCTGCTACGCGCGGGTCATGTGTAATTGTTCCGCTCGAAATATGCTTCTTACAACTCTCGTTACGTACTATACGATTGTGCCTTGAGTGCCAAAGTAAATGCATCATTTATACGTCTAGGCGTAAATGTGATTAATTTTACTACCCAGGCATAAATGTATGTCAAACACTGTAAGTCAATCTTTCTAATAAAACTTGAAGAGAATTAAATTTTATATAAGAAACCTTGTTACTTAGTAACCTTTGGTTTGTCAATCTGGTAATAATCAACAGTGGTGGCGAACCTATGACACGCGTGTCACAGCTGACATGTAGGAAAATTGTAGTGGCACGCAAACTAATTCTCTCGCGTAGTTAAAGTTATAGTTGTAGTGTCTATATCAGTGGTGGCGAACCTATGGCACGCGTGTCACAGTTGACACGTAGGAAAATTGTATTGGCACGCGAACTAGTTCTCTCGCGTGTCTTCTTAACTTCATTAACTTCTACTTTTTTAACCTTCTACTTTTACTTTTTTAAACGCAATTTTTAAAAAAGTTTTCTTAATTTACTTCTGTGCAACATCAACAGTGTAAAATATAAGAAGATGGCACGCGGTTCTCTCACTTGCTTTATAAACTTCATTAACTTCTTCTTTTCCAAACGAAACTTTTAAAAAAGTTTTCACAATCTACTCTCTTGCAACATCAAAGGTGTAAAATATAAGACGTGTTAAATTAAGGTAAATACGGTTACTGATTTTCACAATCAGAAATGTTCATTCATTGTAAAAGTTACCTGGCACGTCAGCATTTCAAAATGTGAAAATTTAAACAAAAAATAGCACGCGGGCGCAAAAAGGTTCGCCACTGGTCTATATAGTAAAAGTTGTAGTTGTAGTGTCTACATCAGCGGTGACGAACCTATGGCACGCGTGCCACAGCTGACACGTAGGAAAATTGCATTGACGTGTTATATTAAGGTAAATACGGTTACTGATGTTCACAATCAGAAATGTTCATTCATTTTAAAAGTTACCCGGCATGTCAGCATTTCAAAATGTGAAAATTTTAAAAAAAATTGCAGGCGAGCGGAAAAAGGTTCGCCACCCCTGACCTAGAACCAAATCAAGATTTTATTTTTGTGTTATATTTTTCTTGTCTCAAATATGCAACAATAGCTAGGAAACTAAGCGAAATATCTAAAAACGTCTCAAATAAAACTTGTAGATAATTCAATTTTCTATAAGAAACTTTATTAGCTAGTGACTTTCGGTTTGTCAATTTGGTAATAATCAACTTTGAACAAGAAAGAACCTTATTTTTCTGTTATCTTTTTCTTGTCGCAAACATGTAATAATAACTAGCAAACTAAGCAAAATATTGAAAAATGTTTCATATAAAACTTGTAAAGAATTAAATTTTCTACAAGAGACACATTTTTTTTTAATTTTCACAATATTACATTGAACTACAAGCTGTTACATTAAGCAACATTTATTAGTTTTGATGACTGGTAGGAAGTGTGGAAATAGAGAGTGCATCCTATGACACACGCTGCTCTATGTTTCTCTATTGGGGTTTTTTAGTTTTTGACAGTTTGGTTGTGCGGAACCGTGCTAGCAGATCCACCGGCTTGAATTTCTTCAATCTCCTTATGATTGATCCTTGATCTAGCAATCTGTGTGCCAGCGGGTTTGGGTGGTCTTCGAGTCGCTTCTCGTAGTTGGTGCATAGCTTCTGAGCTATATTCTTAACCGTGTCAATTCCAAGGTCTTTGTGTAGCGTGGCATTGGTCACGTACAATGGATCATTCGCTAGGGTTCTCAGCGTTTTGGATTGGAATCGCTGTAGGATCTCTATGTTGTTGTTGCTTGCCGTACCCCAGAGCTGAATACAGTAAGTCCAGATTGGCATTAGTATAGTCTTGTATATGAGGACTTTATTATGCAGGGATAGCTTAGATCTCCTTCCTTTGAGCCAGAACATTTTTTCAGCCTTACATCCAGTTGTTTCCTCTTGTTCCTAATATGTTTCGCCAAGTTAGCCTGCGGTCCAGGAGCCTAGATATTTTACTTCTTCGACTTTCGGGAGTGGTTCGTTGTTGAGTGAAACCCTTGGATAGTCCTTTTTTCTTCATAGTGAAGGTAATGTGGATGGACTTTGTATTACTAGCATTCATTCGCCACTTTTTGAGCTATCTTTGGATCTTGTTGAGTCCGCTTTGTAGTGATCTTGAAGCTGCGTCTGGATTTTCATGAGTTGCCAAAAATAGTGGTGTCGTTGGCAAATGTAGCAACCATGATGCTGTGGGCTACAAGCAGGTCAGTCGTGAACAGTGTATAGAGGATTGGTCCCAAAACGCTACCTTGAGGCACTTCTGCTCGTATCGGGCAACGAGGTGATAGCTCCGTAGCACACCTTACTTGGAATTGGCGGTTGTTTAGGTAGGATTTCAGAAGCAAGTAGTATTGCGGTGCCTTTTGATTTTGTAGAGTACACCTGGGTGCCACACTTTGTCAAAAGCCTGTTCCATGTCGAGGAATGCTGCAGAGCAGTATTCCTTTCGTTCCAGCGTGTTAGCTATGGTGTTAAAGACCCGATTGACTTGCTACAATAGACACATATAATAGTGTTAGTTAAGACTCTGTGTCAAGTTGGTAGTAATTAACTTTGAAATAAAGTTAAAACCTTATTTTACATGTTTCTTGTTTCATATATGGACACAAAAACTTTTTATGAAATATAATTCTTTTTCCGATGAATGTCGAGAATCTATCTGATTCTAATATCTATCTGATTCTAATATCTATCTGATATCTAATTATTGTACCCTAATCTCAGACTCAATATCAAATTTTTTGTCTGAATGTCACAAAAAAATCAAATTTTTGTTAAAATTTCAGACACAAAATTAATTTTGTGTCTGAAATTTTAACAAATTCTGACAAACTTTGGATTTTATTTCTGAGATTCAGTATTCAATAAATTTGATTTTTTGTCTAACTTCACAAATTGATTTGTGTAATGTAGTTTGTTGTTTCAAGTTAAAAAAAACTATAGTATAGTGTTCCATAGAACACCC
Organism: Phosphuga atrata; assembly: GCA_944588485.1. Lineage (NCBI taxonomy): Eukaryota > Metazoa > Arthropoda > Insecta > Coleoptera > Silphidae > Phosphuga > Phosphuga atrata. The sequence continues at coordinate 68,303,034 of OX155898.1, forward strand.
GGTATAAATTATTTTTAATAATTGTAAAAAATCTATAAGATCAAGAAACTAAAAACAAATTACTTCTATCTAATTACGTTACATAAGCGTCGCGAGATAAATATTGACTTAACGTAGGCACTCGACGACATTAAGAGTAAACGAACTAATTACAAAATAATTTAAAAATATGTAAATATGTGGTAAATAATGTAAATCTATGTGAACTCCGAAAGAAAAAAACTTAGGTAATGTCAATTATTCGTGTAAATATTACATATTCATTTTTGCAACCTACAATAAATTACCATGTAAATTTGGATTTAATATGCACTAGACTGTTGAACTAGTTCATCAAGTTTTATTTAAGCAATACATTGTTGTCACATTTTATATTTTCGTTACACAAAAAATTAAACCGACAATAATTTATGTAAATTTATTTACATTTAATATATTTAATTTATTTGGATTAGTTGGATATTTATATTACAAATTCATTTTGTACGTATGATATTACATCGTATTACATTTTCAGCTTTCATTGCATTATATAAGAAGAGGTGCTGCTGTGTACGCAAACATTTCCTCTCAAGATTAAAAAAGTAATAATTGACTATAATTATTGACTTCGAGTCTATTGGGACATATATAGCCCATCCATTTACAATGGCTTGTGCGTTATTATTACCAAAGTATTAATTTGTGTGTGGGACAAATATCAGTATCAGCCAATTACCTCGTGCACAAGCATTCTATGTGTTTGGTACTAAAACTAGTCAATCGATCATATTACGCTTTTTAATACTATCATCCATGCGACTCTTGTGCAAGATTTGTTTTTTTTTAAGGAAAATGGCTCTTTACTTAAAACCGGTTGCCGAGAAGAACCCCTGGCCTAGAACCAAGGTTATTGAAGAGAAATGTTTACCTTTGTTTAACTACATTTTGTTGTAGCTTAAGAAGATTCGAGCGAATCCCATGTTAAATATTTTTTATAAGTTTAAGGTTTGAAATTTTTTATACATGCAGATCAATACTTTATTTATGTCCTCTCAAAATTTGAAAGTGATCCACCATTTAGTTTATCCGAAAAAAAAATTACAAAATGATGTTATTTCAATTTTTATACACAGGCTCTTATGGCTGACAAGCTTCCGTCATGTCTTTATTTTAAAAAAAAAATAATTTCGAAAGTTTAAGAAATAAAAAACTATATACAATAAACTTAGATAATTGTAAAACAAGATAACATTAAAGCAATGTTACGTTATCGATGTAATTATTTCAATAATTAAAGTTAAACTTTTTATTTTGAATCTTGTTTATGGACAATAATTCATATGACGAAAAACCTATTTTAACTCATTAGTTACGATCGAACTTCTTCAAAAAATGTGTATTTTAAAACAATAAACTAAAAAAATGGAAAATATAAACTAAATAAAATTATTGTATATTGAATGAATAAATGGAAAACTTTCCTGCATCCATCTAACAAGTTTTATCTGTACAAAAGCCACGAATCCTGTATCACTCGCGAAAATTTAAATAACGACATGCACATTCAACGGCTGCAAGCGCAAATTTAAAATTCTAAACTATAGAACTTCGACACATCAAAAACTTTCTTATCATTTGATAAAAAAATAAAATAAAAAATGAAATATTCGTTCCTGTTTTACGGCATAAAATGAGAATAATAAACTCCCCCAAACTATTTATCATATTATGCTAATATTTTGGTAAACCTTTCTAATCTAACTTTCTAATTTACAATATGTTACAGTAAACGACAACGGAATTGTCGACTCGGACCACTACCTAACACAAAGCAAAGTGAGATTCCAGCCTAACAGATGCAATCTAAATCTTCAAGAGTTGATCCAGAATGTCTTCGGCAGAACGCCACTATCTTCCTAAAAGACATTCGAGAGCATGATTCAGCCAGAAAATTAGGACAGGCTCCAAGGATACGCAAACATAGGTGGTGGAACTCGACTTGCGATAGAGCCATAGATGACCGGACAAAAAAAAACTTATGCGGTCAAGGGACTACCGTCAGGAACGAAGTTCCACTTCCATCCCTTCAACCTCGAGGACTTCCGCAAACTCACCGAACTCTCCTGGGGAGACAAAGTCGATTTGGCAACGTAATCACAAGACTAAAGTTTTTGTCGAGGAATATTTAGACTGTAACTATTTTATTGGCTACTATGAAAGGTGAGTGAACTAAGTGTTTATGATAAAGCCTATCGTCCATGGATCCCTATCGACATGGATGTTAAAGGATTTTCGAAAATATCTGTCATATATGACAGATGACGTATGTGGTTGAGCATTTTATTTAGGTCAGGGATGTCTAAACTGCTTTCGCAAGACAAGTTGCAATGCGGCTTAAAATATAACGGTTAATTTAATGAACAGATTCCAACTGAGCCTCATATGGACAAGATACAATGCGGTCCAAAATTTAGTAAATAAATGAAAAACAAATTGTCAAACTGGGGCAAGATAAGTTGAAATGCGGCCCGCAACAAATTGCGACAATTTTATAAATGAATGAAAAAAATTGTCGGTTTTGTTTTGGGCCGCATTGGAAACAAAACAAAACCGACAATTTTATTCATTCATTTATTTCAGACACCAACTTGTGAGTAAAAGTTTGCAAATTTCGCCACGCAAGCAATTAGTCTGTACATTTAGACTAAAATCCACCAAATATTTAGTGTATAGACGAGATTATTATATTACATCAAAACTTGCGGTCGCAAAAAATGTGTGCGAAAATAATCTAGTCTGTCATAAATGACACATGTGTAGTTGAGTATTTGATTTAGATCAGGAGTGTCCAACTTGCAGCCCAAGACCAGTTGCTATGGAAATCAAAACATCAAAATGGACCTTTTCATAGTTGTAATTTTTTTGTGAGCATGTGTCAATTTCTGTCATATTTTTCGGGCTTTTTTGACGTATAACCAGTGAAAATAACAAAATGTGCCGGAAACTTTCATGTCCCGCCTTTTAAACTTGACGGACGCATATGCGCTTAACTAACCGTAAACAGGTCTATTATCTAGTCTGTCATATAACATATGACCACACATGTTATATAACATATGAAGTCGAGTTACTAAGTTACTAAGATAGATACAGCTTTGAAACTATCTGCAAGTTTTAGCTAAAACTATCTAGTTTATAGATATTATTAAAGACTTTTATGTCTTCAAACTTAAATGAAATTTCCAGAAGCCTTTGTAAAAGTCTTGAATTTTCCAAAACTTTTTAATTAGCGATGTGCAACTGTCGATTGCTATGTTACTAAGATAGTTACAGCTAACCTAACTGCAAAGGTCTATTTTATTATTTTTAGTTATATAGTGAAACCTGTCACTCTGCCAAAGAAACAGAGAGAGCACGCATTATAGAAATATACACTGAGAGCAAGAGATAGGCGTATAACATAACGTAACGTTTTCTGCCGAATCACTCCTACCGAGACCTCCCTAAAGGAACTTCGTTCTAAAACATGGAATCAGTGAAATGGAGAACAACTGAGATAGGGAACATCTTCCCTAAGGTGTAGAAAAGTTCCTCAAAAATAATCCGCCGGGAGAAACTATCCTATGACAAAAATAGACTCATAGAAATCGAACTAGATTTCCTCAAAAACAACACCAGGAATTTCTACAAAAACCTTCCGTGAGAATTTTTCCAGTTATCAACCACCATCTTTATGTTTCCGTCCAACAAATGGAACATTAGAGAGGAACACAAAAGAGAACTGAAACATTCTAGCTGACTATTTCCGAGACCTCCTCCACTGTGATCCGCCAAAGGAGAATTAAGACTGAATTTTGAAAAAACCCATGCCTAACCCATTCACCACCGACAAAACAGGAAACAACAGAGATCATAGGATCGTTTAAAAACAATAAAGCCCCTGGAGAGGACGGTATCGCCTTTGAGATTTGTAAACTTGGAGATGACTTGGAGATAACTCAGGTACAGAAGGCTCTCCTAACCTATCCAAGAACAGACAGAAGGAAGGTTTATTCCGACCTTCATTCGGCCCCATCAACGTTACCCACCTAATTGTTACCATCCTTCACCACGTGGAGGTGTTGATCGGTATTTTCCCTTCGTTGGGTCTGAGGTCACGTGGCGTTTCTCTATTTCATTAGAAATTCGTTCTCTAATTCATTAGAACGTATCAATTATCTATACTCTGTCCTGCGAGAGAATGCAGCTGTACTGCGCCGAGGTATGAGGGGCAAAGGGACGCGCCGAGGTACGCGCAGAGTAGTTTGAGTTAAGAAATATGCGTCCGTTTTTCAAATATAACTAAACACCGCGCACTCGAAATAAAGTAGAGGTTTTGGACAGTGGTGTAGTGGTGAACGCATCCGCTCGCTACACCTGAGATCCCGGGTTCGATTCCCGGACAAACCATGAAATTTTTCACGGAACTATGCTGTGGCCACCTCGTTGAAAGAAATTGCAAACTACCACGAATAATTCTGCCAAGAGAACCTCTCAAATAGTGCCGTTCGGAACCGGCGATAAACTGAAGGTCCCGCATATTAGTGTGACGATGCGTTCCACAATTATGCGCGAGAGGTCACGACACTTCAGCAATGAAGTAGAACGAATTTACATTTAGATGCGCAGAACAAAGCAAAACTCGTCGAGACGGGATGCATTCTCTCGCCGGACAGAGTACAGTGAAACTATTAATTCATTTTTGGAAACTTTATTATAAAAGTTATTTTATAGATTTACTAGTATCTGTATACATTGACTGACGATTTTAAGATATTCAATCCTTATACTGGATTGAATATCAGGATGACTGACGATTTTTAGATATTCAATCCTTATAGAGGATTGGATTAGGGGGCATATCTATTGCTGTATCAGTGATATGGGGCCCCGAAGGCAGGGCCTGACTTGTGTAAGCAAAAGTTCAAAACCCTTTGAGGTTCGAAACAGTTGTTTAGAAAGGGTCCCCAACAAATTTTGATGCAGGAATAAAATGTGAGAAATTTGAGAGCTATAGCTGTAGGTTAGGTTAGGTTTTTTTAGGTTAGGAGAGCTCCGACAATACGCCTCTACCAGGCTGTCCTTGCTCAAGGAAATCAGCGAGAGGAAGCGCACTTGCTGGAGGGAACTGTGCGATGAACGGACCCATGGGGAAAAGCTTACAAGATTGCCGCAAAGAAGATGGTGAGGAGCCAGCCTAAGATGGATGTGGCCGAGGTAGAGTCCATCGTCAGACATCTCTTCCCCGGAATTGGGCCAATGAAGATAAACATACGGGAGAACGTCGACCCACGCGACATCCCCGCGGTCATACGGAGTGAGGTCCTAGACGCATGTCTGCGTTTTGGCACGAGGAAACCATCCGGTCTGGACGGCATCCCAAACCTGGCTTTGAGAGCGACCGTAAAAGCTGTCCCCACGTTCTTCACAAGGGTGGAAAAGGCAACGCCTTGTCCGGATCCTAAAACCCGGGAAGCCCCCCGGAGAACCATCCTCGTATCGCCGACTTTGTTTGCTTGACACGGCGGGCATGATCCTGGAGAAGATCGTCTAGGAGCGCTTTCGCGGCTGCGTGGATCACGAATTGACGGACAACCAGTACGGTTTCAGACCTGCGAGGTCGTCTACGAATGCGGAGAAGAGGTGAAGCGTTTTTTTTTTTAAAGTTTGGTTCGATGTGGATTCCGGGTTTTCCGACCCTTCGAACACTGCGGCCTACTTGTGGCCTATTGTATTCTGCATTCACATTCATTTATAGGCCCAGAAACCTATTGTTATTGTAAATTGCGCTAATTACTATTTTTCACATTTGTCTTCTGGTACAAATGCGGCCGGCACTGGGGATAGAACTCGGGACCTCTATACTGGTTAGTTAGCGCTCTAACATGAGGCCACGAGCGTCACCACTACAGCACTCGCGCCGGCTTGAAGGTGAAGCATTTGGTCACCAGCCACATTTGATCAGACTTTGTCTCATGGTTGCACTGAATATGAGAAATGCTTTTAATTCTACAAGATGGGACAAGATCTAAGAGGCCATCTGCTGGGACTTCAACGTCCCTGGGTACTTACGACCCCCTAGTAACTACCTCAGTAACAGAGTACTATTCGCGGAGACGACGACTGCAGTTCAGCATCACTACAGTCGTTCCTCAGGGGTCGGTTTTTGGCCCGGACTTATGGAACGTCCTGTACAACGGCCTACTGAAGCTGCCCTTTCCAGGGGACTGTCGGCTGGTAGCGTACGCAGGCGACGTAGCGGTTCTCACACCCAGCACTATTACACCATCGCTGCACTGTTCGAGGAAGCCATGCAGATTATCTGGGAATGGATGGAGTCAGTCGGCCTCTCCCTGGCCGTACAGAAGACTGAGGCAGTGCTTTTCACTGACAGAAAGGTTAGGACCTCAATGGTACTAACCTACCGGGGATGCACCATCAGGAGCAAACCTGCCATCAAGTACCTTGGAGTGATGGCTAAGCTTCAAGGAGCACCTCAGATACACAGGAAACAAAGCCGCTGCAACTGCCGTAGTTATCTCCAGGATCACATTGGAGGTCCGCGCGGTGCCAGGAGAAGGTGCCTGCGTTAGCACCTCGATATTGCTGTATGCGGCGCCGACTTGGGCAGAAATGACGGAGGTTCCCGCGTACCTAAGGCTGAGAGCCCCCGCACACAGGTCGAGTGCACTGAGGGTCGCATGCGCCTACCGGACTGTATCCGCAGATGCAGCACAGGTCATCGCTGGTCTGCCACCAATAGACCTGCTAGCAAAAGAGCGCATGCGACAATATAAAAAAAAGAAGGGGCCGGCCCAGGACAATCGCCAACAGACGGAGGCCGACAATGATCCAGCACAGACCGAGAGGGCGATCACCCAAACTCAGTGGCAGGAAAGATGGAACCGCTTACCCCCGTCCATCGAGCCGTGGATCTGCAGGATGCACGGTGATGTGAACTATCACCTCACCCAAATACTCACGGGACATGGGAGCTTCCGTGAGTACCTCCACCGAGGAAGTGCAGCAGTAACACCCGACTGCCCCCAGTGCCCAGGGATCTCGGAGACAGCAGAACACGTCCTGCTGGAATGACCCAGATTCCAGCAGGAGAGACAGAGATGGGAGTATAATTCTGCGGCACGCATAACTGCCCCTGAATAGGGTGCGTCATTGATGCACTCGGAGGAACAATGAAATGCTGGCTGCGAGCTAGCGGTAAACATCCTGAAGATACTACGCCTCCAGGAGGAGGCGGATAGGCTCAGGAGAGCAGGTAAGAGAGAGAAAGGAGTATATATACGTCTTAACAAATTTATCAATATATAAGAAAGGCTTATTATTTGTATTGATGATTCTCACTGAAAGGACGCCGCTGTCAAAAGGTTAAAAACGAAATTGAGAATTCGCCGAAGTACCAGCACAATTGTCACTTTTGTGGACTTTAAGAGGGCGTATGATTCTGTGGTCAGACAGACAGTTTCATACTCTAGAAGAAGTTGGAGTGGACAAGAGGACCAGAGCTTTCACGAATACACAGACTCTCACGAATACGACGTCTAAAGTGAAATTTCTTGGGAAAGTCTCTGAGCCTTTTGAAATATCTACGGACGTTCCTCAAGGTTCCTCAAGAAATGGGAAAAGGACATGAAGGGTGCATACATTAGAAACTCGGAAAAGAAGGTCAATATTGTGAAATGGTTAGCGTTTGCTCATGATTTAGCAGTCATTGCTAAGACCAAGGATGAAACAAGATATGCCATACATAAACTACACATATAACAAGACAGGCCTCCAGATATCATAAGAGAAAACCCAGTATATGGAAAATCTGCATCAGAGTTGTGCAAAAACTCCGCTAGAGATGGAGAACGGCACAATTCCACAGGTGTTCTTCTTCAAATACGTTGGAGAAATTTTAATACCATCAGGACTAGACAGTAGAGCCAGCGTAGAAATAGCCACCAAACTCCATAAGGCGTGCAGACTAACATGGTATTACTGTAACAGAAGAGTCATATCGCGTAATTCAAAATTACGACACTACAAGAAAGTTGTTTTGCCGAAAGATTTATATGCTTCAGAAATCATATGCTTAGGTGGTCACTCTAAAACTACAGAAATCGAAAAGCATGAGCGAAAAATTCTACGGAAAATGTATGGTCCCACGCGAGAAAATGGAATGTGGATTAAGGGAAGAACAGCGGAATTCTATTCCTTCACTGACAGGTTTACTGATGCCGTACGGAAGAAGGTCAAATAAAATGGCTAGAAGAAACTAAGGCGGACCTGCAAGAAATGAGTATCACAGACGGCATCATTGCAAACCGTGGATTATTTAGGACAAAGTAGCCAAACATAAATTTCTGGAGAAACCGAAAAAGAAAACTGGTAGGAAGTGTTCGATAGAATTCAAGATACAACATAGTGCATTCATGAAGAGATTTTGAGAGGATAAGAAGGCGAAAACCAAGTTCAAACGCGCTCTTTGAATGGGCAAAACGAAGAAATAACATTTATTGGAACATACAAATGTAATAATATAGCCCATCCAATGTAGACCTCGGCGTCCTTCTGCTAGCGAATATAAATATTATCTAATCAACAACCGTAACTAAGTTCATTTCTTTCTACACAAATGTCAAATTTAAACCTAACCTCGCCAGTGATGTCCGATGTGTTCAAGTTCAGGTAAGTATGTTCCAACCTATAATTCAAAAAAGCAAAGCTGTACTGATGAGTACAGCTAAATCTCGAAACGCGTCTGCAGATGGCTATTCACTTAAGTTAAATAGAAAGAAATGATCTTAAAAATCAAACATTTTATTATTTATCGAGTATTCGTTTAGTGACATGAAAGTGTACTGGGGCTGGTAATAACATGGAAATGTCTGTTCATAATTCAATATCCAGCGTGGTATTAGCCATGGAAGTAGTTGTTTCGACATGAGATTTGTCACAGTCTTAATAAGATTTAATATTATAGAGCTACGAACAGGTTTGAATACAATTCGTCTTTAATAAGTTTATTTGATTGTATCTATAATTCGATGGTTATCACACCAATATTCAATAAAGTAGTTAATTTATTTTTGAAAATTGACTTCCTACACCATTTTCAAATTAAGCGACTCATTTATACTTATACAATATTATTTCGGATTTCAATAACACCGTTGTATGGCGTATATTGTTAACCTTTTATGATAAATTAAAAATTTATCTAAAACCTTCATGTGATAAATCTCCCTCCTAAAATCAGTTTTTGTTCGCGATGGTCACGTAATTCGTGCGAAATGCCTTCGAAAATTTCTCGCTTGCTCCGATACTTAAAAGATAACAGTTTGGAAAATATAAGCATGATCTAATTGGATCAGGTGAATCACAATCGAAACGGAACGGCGGATAAAAAGTAAGTTTGCGTTCCGATAAAAAGGCAAGTGCTAAGTGGTGTTTTGTTGTGTATGCACGCTGGAAAACATTACGTGTTCTAAAAAGGTGTTAATTAAGAGACTGACTCGAATAAAATATGAGTAACGGTCAATGTGATAATACACGGCGTTTTTTTCTTTCTAAAGTTAGTTATATTTGTAGCGAGAAAGGAATAGTTTCTGTGTTTCTGGGAAGCGAAAAATTTATTGTTTTCTTGGTGAGTGAATTTAGATTACATTTATTTCTGTTTGTATTTCATTGCAATGCGTTATTTTATCAAAGCTCATTTTATCAAAGAACAAAAAATCGATTTGCAAACTTTTCCGAGAAAAAATCGATTTGCAAACTTTGCTTACTGAAAATGAAACCTGTTACTGGAAGACCCTTTTTTATATTTATGTTTCAGATAAAGATGAATTTTTAAATGTTGGAATAAATAGTGAAAGTGAATAAGTGTCTGTTTCAAGTTTTCAGTTCTTCTAATACATGGGTGGGCAAATCATTTAGCTATCGGGCCACATTGCGCATGAAAATATCACCGCGGGACCCATTAAATAATTTTCTATTTAATTATTTGTATGTCACGACCGTTGCATCTATACATGCCTAGACGCAATAATATTCTTGGGTTTTCTCAAAGAAGCATATGTACCAGGGTTGTCCAACTGCAAGTGCAGGTTTACAAAAAAAAATGCGATTTGGAGGGCCGCATTATAACACTATACACGTTATTTTATTTCACGGGCGTAGCCAGGGTTTAGTTTCGGGGTGGGTTCGAAAATATTTCGGGGGGAGTTTTTGCAGAAATGCACCAATTTACTTTCTAAAACTTACACACATGCGTTGCTAAACTCCACACCTACCATGCTCTCTAGTCGTCTCTACTCGTCCCTCCTGATTTCAATATAATATTTATGTTATATTTTGCATATTTGCACAGGGGCGGTTTGAAACCCCCAATCTCCACCCCCCTCCCTGGCTACGCCTATGATTTTATTTGTATTTTATCATTAATGTAAGAACTGTGCATACAGTATAATTTTGATAATCCGGCTGCTGGTTAATGCGGCAGGTTCCGTAGTCCGGCGCTCTGGATAAACACGTGTCTTTTCTTTACGTTGCCCCGCGCACCGAAGAAATAACCATCGCAATAAACCTCGCGCACAGAAGAAATAAAATCAAAAACAACACTATCCACTGTTCTTGGAAAAGTTCTGGCCAACACACCCTGCTTTTAACTCTGAAAACTTGATTGACGATTCTGACCAATCTAACTCCACTCTACAATTGTCTTACTATCTGTTCTAAGTTTGTTCATATTTACCTAAGATACCTACATATTTTATTCTTTCTGAAATATGTAAAATTGTTATTGTTTTGTTTTAATCCTGATAATTCGATTTTTTTATAATCCGGCGGTTGTTTGGTCCCATATGTATCGGATTATCACGATTATACTGCATTTCGTATTTGCTGGTGATTTATATATTTAGAGGCCCACTCCGCACGCCGCAAAAACTGTGACTGTGCGTGTTGGACAGCCCTGATATATACTGCTTGTTGAACGATATATTTTTAGAACCCGTAAATGTGCAGTGTCTATGATATAGGGGCAGATAGATAATAAAGTAAACATTAGGCCTGGCATGTCATAGGCAGACTATTTATAGCTGTGTTTATATTAGAATGCGAATCAGAAAACCAACTTAAAGATTTTATTGTAAATAGATATTATCTGAATTAAAACAATTTATAAAATGCCCAGCTTTATATATCGAGTAGCCCTCAGTGGATCCAGCGAACAAGTCTTCGTTTTCGTCGACGCCTGCCGGCCGCATAAAATGTAAAGGAGGGCCACATGCGGCCCGCGGGCCAACGCCACTTTCATCAGCCCTGTTCTGAAAAATCATGAGAAAATTGGTAAATATGTTATGTAATTTTTTTAGTTTAATAGTTTATAAAGTTGCAGTTTTTGCACAACCTTATATACTCCGGACTTCGGCTCTTGCTTTATGCTTTTTTACCGCGGAATATGCTGCGCCGGTATGGTTCAATTCCGCTGATACCAAGCACGTTGACGTGGCACCGGACGTTGATTTGACCTCGGTGGAGGAAATACACCCAATAGTGGGTATTACCCCACCCACAATCAGGAGGTGTGTTGCGCGGAGCTGGCCCCTGGACACCATCTACCTTTTCCCACATGGAGGACGCTCAACAAGCTATGAACAGGAGTCGCACGATGTAACAGAAACCTAAAAAACGGGGCAATGACAATTGTGGATGCGGTGTAAATCAAGACCACCAAAATCTGGCTGTGTGCCCAAACATGAGTGAGACTTGCACAGAGGAGAACCTAATACTCGCATAGGACAAAGTCACAAATGTGGCTGATTTTTGGAAACTGAAAATTTGATTTGTTATAGTGATCCGGACACGGAAAGTAAGTAACAGGAAGGTTTATATGAGGCGTTGCGTATACGAAGGGCGAACTCAACAAATGATGGTTTCGAAAAAAATGCATTTGGAATTTTTTTATCGTTTGCGGACGAAGGGCGAACTCAGCAAAGACTGATGTCGATTTTGATGAACTTATGACGAACTCAACATTAAACCTATACCAGCGGATTATCGAGAGGGTTCTGATCCCATCCGTGAAAAGAAAAACCGGCCAAGTGCGAGTTGTGACTCGCGCACCGAGGGTTCCGTACAAACTTGTATAGTATAGTATTATTATGTAGATTATCAACATATTATGTAGATTATAAAGAAAAATTAGACGAAACATAATATATACAGGATGTAACGGGACTTGAGTTTGTCGCATGTCGGTTATAAACAAGCAAAATTTAGACATAATATATACCCTGTATATATTATGTATATAGAGCGTACGTGATGAAATGCATAACGAATATAAACAAAGAAAATTCAGAATAAACAGCTTGGCGCCAACACAGACTTTTTAATCTTCGGACCTTACTTGAAGAGGACCTAACTGTATGCAACCCATATGCTTCTGGAGCCTGACAATACCACTACGACAACATTAGTATATTTTCATAAATTTCTAATAGTAAATTCGCATTTTTCTTGTAATTAAACTACACATTTACGGTTTTCAGATTTTTCCCTTTACATGTGCTGTAAGACACCGCTTCTTGTCAAATTTCATGATTCTAGGTCAACGGGAAGTACCTTATAGGTTTTGATTCCCTTGTGAAATCGCAAAATATGCGACATAAACGGTCATATCTTTTGATCGCGTCGACATACAAGTTTGATTTTTTCACAGCTGAAAGAGACCGCAGACCCGAGTATTTGATACAAATTTCAACTTGTTACCTCTACGCGTTCCTGAGAAAAATGGTCTTGACAGACAGACAGACAGACAGAAAAACAGACAGACAGACAGACAGACAGGCAGACAGACAGACTGGCAGACAGACAGACAGACAGGCGGACAGACAGACAGACAGACAGACAGACAGACAGACAGACGGACAACAAAGTGATCCTATAAGGGTTCCGTTTTCGGTACGGAACCCTAAAAATGACCCAATGTATTCGCAACGCCTCACATGTAGCCCTCGATGGATCCTGCAAACAAGTATTCGTTTTCATCGCTGCTAATAGAGAGGACGTAGTCTCCGATAGGTTATGCTAGGTTCATAAACAGCTTGGAATGATCCGATGCTGAGATGTGACCAAATTTGAATGTCTCCGTTTTCCAGTGCGACCAAAAGTATTCCAAATGTCGGATGCATTGCTCTCTCTTGAAGACGAGCATATAAGCTACAGCTAATCCTCGAATAGGCATCAAAGTGGTTGGAACCACAAAGGGTATTTTGCTCTTGGGTCTGTACAGTTTTTCATATCGAGTAGCCCTCAGTGGATCCAGCGAACAAGTATTCGTTTTCGTCGTCGCTGGCCATAGAGTGGACGTAGTGTCCGATAGCATGAACAACTTGGAATGATCCGATGCTGTAATGTGACCAAATTTAAATGTCTCCGTTTGCTAGTGCGTCCAAAAGTATTCCAACTTTCGAAAGCATTGCTCTCTCTTGAGGAAGAGCATATAACGTACAGCTATTTCTCGAATAGGCATCACAGTGGTTGGATCCACAAAGGGTATTTTGCTCTTGGATCTGTAGAGCTTTTCATATCGAGTAGCACTCAGTGAATCCAGCGAACAAGTATTCGTTTTCGCCGTCGCTGGCCATAGAGTGGACGTAGTCCCTGATAGCGAGAACAGCTTGGAATGATCCGATGCTGAGATGTGATCAAATTTGAATGTCTCCGTTTTCCAGTGCGACCAAAAGTATTAGAACTGTCGGATGCATTGCTCTCTTTTGAGGAAGAGCATATAAGCTACTGTGAAGCTTATGGACTTCAAATGAATCTTTCAAAAACCAAGTGTATGGTAGTTTCTAAGGCACATAACCAACAAGTGCAACTAAATATCAACAATACCATAATTGAAAGAGTAGATTCCTACAAATATCTTGGAACCGTGCTAGACAAAACAAGCGACCAGGCAGGTGAGATACGAAGAAGGGTGGAGATAGCAAGATCGGCGTTTATGAAAATGAAAAAGTTTATTTGTAACAGAGACACTAATATAGAATTACGAATTAGAATACTACGCTGTTATGTGTTCTCTACCCTGCTATACGGAGTTGAAGCCTGGACCCTAAAGAAACCTGAACTAAAACGGTTGGAAGCGTTCGAGATGTGGTGTTATCGCAGAATGTTTAGAATATCCTGGAAAGATAAAGTCACCAACAAACAGGTACTTGAAATGGTAAAAAAGGAATGCGAAGTCGTGCTGACCATTAAGAAAAGGAAACTGGAGTATCTAGGCCATGTCATGAGAGGCCCCAAATATAGTATTCTAAGACTTATTATGCAGGGAAAAATTAAAGGAACCAGGAGTATTGGTAGGCGTAGAGTATCCTGGCTGAAGAACCTGCGCGAGTGGTTCAGCTGTAGCAGCACGGAACTGTTCAGCGCAGCGGTGAACAGGATAAGAATAGTCATGATGGTGTCCAACCTCCGGTAGGAGAAGGACTGCAAGAAGAAGAAGATATAAGCTACCGCTAATCCTTGAATAGGCATCAAAGTGGTTGGAACCACAAAGGGTATTTTGCTCTTGGGTCTGTACAGTTTTTCATATCGAGTAGCCCTCAGTGGATCCAGCGAACAAGTATTCGTTTTCGTCGTCGCTGGCCATGGAGTGGATGTAGTGTCCGATAGCATGAACAACTTGGAATGATCCGATGCTGTGATGTGACCAAATTTAAATGTCTCCGTTTTCTAGTGCGTCCAAAAGTATTCCAACTTTCGAAAGCATTGCTCTCTCTTGAGGAAGAGCATATAACGTACAGCTATTTCTCGAATAGGCATCACAGTGGTTGGATCCACAAAGGGTATTTTGCTCTTGGGTCTGTAGAGCTTTTCATATCGAGTAGCACTCAGTGAATCCAGCGAACAAGTATTAGTTTTTGCCGTCGCTGTCTATAGAGTGGACGTAGTCTCTGATAGCGAGAACAGCTTGGAATGATCCGATGCTGAGATGTGACCAAATTTGAATGTCTCCGTTCTCCAGTGCGACCAAAAGTATTAGAACTATGGGATGCATTGCTCTCTTTTGAGGAAGAGCATATAAGCTACAGCTAATCCTCGAATAGGTATTAAAGTGGTTGGAACCACAAAGGGTATTTTGCTTTTGGGTCTGTACAGTTTTTCATATCGAGTAGCCCTCAGTGGATCCAGCGAACAAGTATTCGTTTTCGTCGTCGCTGGCCATAGAGTGGACGTAGTGTCCGATAGCATGAACAACTTGGAATGATCCGATGCTGTGATGTGACCAAATTTAAATGTATCCGTTTTCTAGTGCGTCCAAAAGTATTCCAACTTTCGAAAGCATTGCTCTCTCTCTTGAGGAAGAGCATATAACGTACAGCTATTTCTCGAATAGGCATCACAGTGGTTGAATCCACAAAGGGTATTTTGCTCTTGGATCTGTAGAGCTTTTCATATCGAGTAGCACTCAGTGAATCCAGCGAACAAGTATTCGTTTTCGCCGTCGCTGGCCATAGAGTGGACGTAGTCCCTGATAGCGAGAACAGCTTGGAATGATCCGATGCTGAGATGTGATCAAATTTGAATGTCTCCGTTTTCCAGTGCGACCAAAAGTATTAGAACTGTCGGATGCATTGCTCTCTTTTGAGGAAGAGCATATAAGCTACAGCTAATCCTCAAATAGGAATCAGAGTGGTTGTAACGACAAAGGGTATGTTGCTCTTGGGTCTGTAGAGATTTTCATATCGAGTAGCCCTCAGTGGATCCAGCGAACAAGTATCCTTTTTTGTCGTCGCTGGCTATAGAGAGAACGTAGACCCCGATAGCATGAACAACTTGGAATGATCCGATGCTGTGATGTGACCAAATTTGAATGTTTCCGTTTTTCAGTGCGACCAAAAGTGTTCCAACTTTCGGATGCATTACTCTCTCTTGAGGAAGAGCATACAACGTATACCTAATCCTCAAATAGGCATCACAGTGGTTGGAACTACAAATGCTTGTTGCTCTTGGATCTGTACAGCTTTCCATAGCGAGTAGCCCTCAGTGGATCCAGCGAATAAGTATTTGTTTTCGTCGTCGCTGGCTAAAGAGAGGACGTAGTCTCCGATAGCTTGAACAGCTTGGAATGATTCTATGCTGGATGTGACCAAATTTGAATATCTCCGTTTTGCAGTGCGTCCAAATGAGTTTCAACTTTCGGATGCATTGCTCTTTCTTCAGGAAGAGCATATAACGTACAGCTAATTCTCGAATGGGCATCACAGTGGTTGGAACCATAAAGGGTACGTTGCTCTTGGGTCTGTGCAGCTTTTCATATCGAGTCTTAATCTTGCTGTACTGATGGTTCGTTTAAGCACTTTCTAGAGCTTGAATGTTAATCGCACCTTAGATGTTGTACCTTGAAACCAGGTACGGGACTATAATTGCTGTGGCAGACTTCTTCTCATGTATGAGATGTATGATATTATTTTTTAATAACTTATATTTCATTTCATATGACTTAATTTCCAAGAAACTAATTCGTCGCGGACTATTTCGCGAATGTGATAAAATTGTTAGACAGACAAGTGAATTATTTACGAATTTCAAGGGCAAAGTTCACATGAGATTTGTTTTGGTAGTTCTAAAAAGACTCAATTGTATTATAGAGCTCCGGAAAGGTTGAATATATTTATATATTCACGCTGTGTTCCGACTTTATTGACTTTATAAGATTATCTATAATGTAGTAAGGTTCTACCAATATCACAATTATCATTTAAATCAATCACCTGCTAAGTTCATGCCTCTCTCACGAAATGTCAAATTCAAAATATCTAACCCCAGTCATCCACGTGGGTTTCAAGTTTACAAATTATTATTCATAAAAAGCAAAGCTGCACTAAAGAGAGATAAATCTCGAAACTCGTCTGCAGATGGCTATACGCTAAAGTTAAAAAAGATATGATCTTAAAAAACAATTTTAACTGTTATATATATAATAATAACAATTAAAACAATAACAAAAAAACTGTTATTTTTCTGGTTTTCATTGAGTGCCACGAAAGTGCACTGAAAGCTAGTAAATAGCTGACAAACTTCACATGAGATTTGTTTTGGTAGTCCTAAAGAGACTCAATTGTGTTATGGAGCTCCGGAAAGGTTGAATATATTTATATATGCAGGGTATGTTCCGACTTTATTTAGTTTATAAGATTATCTATAATGTAGTATGGTTTTACCAATATTGTTTGTTCGATTTCCAGATTATTGGAGTTTCCGATTATAAAGTGGATATGAAATACCTACACATTTTATTCGTTTTTTTTTGGGCATTGCATATTCAATTTCAATAAAAAAAATCCCCGATGTTTCTGCTAATCTGACAAACTAAAAATAACGTGCAGCACAATCGCACAGAAAACGAAATCAATTTTCAATTACATTATCGAGCAAACGCGATTTATAAACACAACAATTACAACTTCATTCATTTTAATAAAGTCTAACAAGCTACGCACACAATACTTTCGATATCCAGCCGGATTTATTCGATTCCGCGTACATTTCCATTGCGTTTCAGAAACTTACTCACAATCGGAAATAACCTTCCTGATTATTACAATCCATCGGCGCGTTCAGACCAAATAAACCCAGACTTTAAGTGATAACGATTATAAGCTTATTACTCATCAATAATTATTTTATTGGTTTATATGTGTTAAAATCTTTTTCTTTAAGCGTATAGAACAGTGATGCTCAACGACTGTGCCGCGGCAGTTTTATGTGCCGCCACTTTTATGTGCCAAATTATTGATGTGTGCCGTCAAATTTATTTTAGAAGTGCAAACAATAAAACAATAAGCATGCTAGTATAGTTTTACTACAAATCTGGGGCTTGGTAAGGAATATTAGTTTCTTTGAAACTTTGTGGATTTTTTACCTGGTGTAACTGTTGTTAATCGTCTTTGGCAAAACGATTTTTTTTTTAAAAAAAAATAATAAACGCGGCAACGTCAGCCTAATTGCGTACGCCTCCACCATTTGTTATTTTGTAAATGTCAATTTTTAATAACAAAAACAAGAATATTTATTGAACCAGGCAACGTAGAAGCTTAATTTTACTTTCCGATCTTAGTTAAAGAGTGCCAAAGACGATTAACAACAGTTACACCAGGTAAAAAGTCCGCAACACCAAGTTTCAAAGAAAACCCGTATTTTTTACCATGCCCCAAATCTGGATTAAACCCAGATAAAACTATTTACGAGCAGAGTTTTCGGATAAAACTAAGATAAAAAGACAATATTTTACTGATTTCATGTTTTTAACCTAGGTAAGATCAAAGGTTAGATTGGGTAATATTAGAACAGATAGATCCAGACAATATATCGCGCGGTGGCACGATCGCTCGATCCAAAACAAGAAAAAATAATTCAAATAATTTACCTTGTGTGCAAGTCCCTCCTTACATGCGCTATAATCCGAGTTTTCTATTTATTCAATTTTGCCTTAAGGTCTTAAGACTTACGAGCAAAGCGGCTCTGGCGTCACTAATGCAGCGATACTGACGCGGCGACATAGCAGTAGTATTAAGCACTATGGAAACGTAACTCGAGCGCAGCGACACTGACGCACTGACGCTGAGCGCATCAGTGTCGCTGCGCTGGAATGGTGCCTCATACGTTTCCATTAGCCGCTTTGCTCGGAAACCTACCTATATAGTCATGTTTAATTCCTTGCATACGGAAAAAAAACTTATTATAATAAAATAAAAACAGATATAAGTGATTTATTCACTAGTGCAATAAAAGTCTCCATGGCAACGCATCAAAATAACTCACTTACGGGCTCCGTAAACATAATCCTAAATGTTGGCTGATGTTCTTTTTTGATCGCCAATCACATAACTTATTATACCTACATTTTTTTTGTATAAATCTAATAATTTCTGACGGAATAATCTTTCCGCGTCACCATCTAACAATAATTCTTCGGATGTATCCAGTTATTCTTAATAAAACACAAATTAATTAAACACAATAAATACAATAAACAAAATTCTGACGCACGAATCAACAATTTTATCGTTTCCATGACAACACCACAATCATGGCCAACTTTTCTTTGAATTGTTTAAACAAAAACAAAATTGAATAAAAGTTTGTATTTCAATCGCGGATAAAATTAAGGTTTAACTCGCGAATTTAAATTGAATTTATCAATCCGCTCGCTTAACTTTAATTTTATACCATTGCATAATAAACAACTATTAAACTCATTTTATTGTTGGTGTGCCGCCAAATTTGGATGTTGTTGAAAGTGTACCATCAAGTTTTGATGTTGTTCGAAGTGTTCGAAGTGCAAGAGAAAAAAGGTTGAGAATCACTGGTATAGAGATAAGTAAACTATCTAGTTTACATATATGTACCTTGTCATATATAAATCTTTAATACGCATCCTTGAGGTAATTTTCAATTACTGTGAAATATTAACTGTAATAGAACCTAGTCCAGGCACGCGTGTCACAGCTGACACGTAGGAACATTGTATTGGCACCCGAACTACTTCCCACGCGTGCCTTCTAAACTTCTTAAACATAAACCTTTTACTTTTCTAAAAGACATTTTTAAGTATCTCAATCTACTTTTGTGTAACATCTAAGGAAGTGGTTCTCAAACTTTTTTCCTTATCGAGCTAAAAAAATCTCGCAGCACCCTTGACGGGCTACAAAAATTTCGCGGCACAGATTTCTCTTTTGACAAATTTTGACTTTTTGGACAAATTTCGTTTGAAGATTTCTTCACGTTTATGTACTAAATCAGACTGGTTACATACCAGATATCTTTTTAATTTGTATGGAACCAAGCCGCTGTTAGCAACAATTTTATGGTATTGTCCTTCCGGTGCTTGTTCGTTACCAATAAAAACAAAGCCCAACGATATGAAGTAGCTAGGATCATAATTCCTTATTTTTCCTCGGATTATCTTTTGGTCGTGAGTTGCGCTTTCGCGAACTGAGGCAGACGAACTTGAATGATTTAGACTAATCCAGATTTTAGCCAATTGTCTATAAATTTGCACTAAAAGTAGGAATTCAAATTCGTTTACCTCCTCATGTAATTTTCTTTTAACATTTCATGATTATTGCTGCGGCACCCCAGGCATACTCTCGTGGCACCCCAGGGTGCCGCAGCACCCAGTTTGAGAACCACTGATCTAAGGTGTAAAATATAAGACTTGTTATATTTAGGCTAATTACTACGACAACAGATTTTCATAACTGTTCATTCATTGTAAAACTTAACTGTAAAAGGCAGCATTCCAAAAAGGTGAAAATTTAAAATTTAAAAAAGACGTGTGCAAGTCTCACTAGTGTTTGGGCACACAGCCAGATGTTGGTGGTCTTGAGTTACGCCGAAGTCTCACTAGTGTTTGGGCACACAGCCAGATGTTGGTGGTCTTGAGTTACGCCGCAACCACAATTGTCATTGACCCATTTTTTTAAGTTGCTGTTACATCATGCGACTCCCGTTCTTAGCCCAAAAATGGCACGCGGCCGGAAAAAGGTTGGCCACCCCTGACCTATTCTCTACATTGAATTATTATTATATTCAATCTTTTGGTAACAAATTACTATTCCTAACTAATATCATTAATTTCGATATAAAATAAAAACATAAGTTTGAAATTATTTATAAATGCAATAAATTGTTAGCGAAAGTAGGGCGGTGATGATTTGTACGACACATATGAAGCTATGGAAAGGGATCGTTTTGATAAAAATAACTAAATCATAATTGATTAACGCATGCGTAAATTATAACCATTTGTTCTCACATTCTCCTAGAGTCCTCTTATAAGGACATTTCCCAAGCCAAGGACATCGCGTTATAATACTGACAATATAATTATTAATATAAACAATATGATTCTTAATATATACAATATGATTATTAATATAAAGAATATGATTATTATTATTAATTTATACTTTTTTTATACAGCGAGGTTCCTACAGCCTTTGCCGCATCCCGCACTTCTTTTTCCACCTCTCCTTATCTCTCCAGCCATCTTCTTCTATGGCTCTATCTTTAATGGTTTCCATAATACCATCTATCCATTTTATCTGCCTCTTCTTCTCCTTGCTCTTGGTATATATTGGAATGCTATTTTTGGCCATCTTTCTCCAGTCATCCTTTGCATGTGTCCATACCACTTTAATTGCCGTGTTTCTATGTCGTCTGTAGTGTTAATTTATACTTAAATAATAAAAATAGTTGTGAAAAGAGCTGTAGGTAAAGCAAAGGCAGCTGCATGGAAGGAAGTCTATGAAGAGCTAGAGACCACAGAAGGGGAGGCCAAGCTTCTCAGAATCGCTAAGGCACGATGCAGGGCTTCAAAAGATCTCATACACATCAGGCAGATGAAAAGTGAACAATGAATTGTAATTCAAGATGAAGAGCATATTAAGAAGAGATGGGAGGAATATTTTGAAAAGTTGCTAAATGAGGAAAATGCCCGGCTTGTGTTTGAGGATGGTATCCCAAATCACAACGTCACAACTGGCATATGCAGGGAAGAGGTTGTAACTGCTATTAGGAAATTGAAATGTGCAAAAGCAACCGGCCCCGATGAAATTCCAGTGGAGGCTTCCAAATGTCTGGGTGAAGAGGACGTAGATATGTTATGGAATCTATTCCAACAGGTACTTCAAAAGGAAGTAATGCCGAAGGAATGGCGGGAGAGTACCATAATTCCCATTTATAAGGAGTTAATCTAAGGCAGATCATGGAAAAGCACAGGGAGAAGAGAAAATAACTACATATGGCGTTCATGGACCTACAGAAAGATCAGGTGCCCCGTCAGGAGGTATGGAGATGTATGAGATGCAAGGGAATACCGGAGGAGTATGTGCTCATTGTTCAAGATATATACCGTGGAGCAAGGACACGAATTGGAAGCAGTGTAGGATTGTCAGATACTATACCGGTTCAAATAGGTCTTCACCAAGGATCTGCACTAAGTCCCTAAATTTTTAATCTTATATTGGATATTTTCTCTGAAAGCTTAAGAGAACCAGCTCCTTGGTGTATGCTATTTGCAGATGATATTGTTTTATGCAGCACAAAGAGGGAAGAGCTTAAATATAAACTGGAATGCTGGAGAAGAGCCATAGAGGACAGGGGCCTTAAAATCAGTAGGAATGGGACCGAATACCTGTGCCTTGGAGGAACTGGAAATGAAACTATTCAGATGGATGCCAGCTACAGGCAAGGGACAGTTTCAAGTATTTGGGATCCACTGTATCTGAAGATGGCAATCTAGATCTGGAAATTACCCACTGAATTCAGGCCGCCTGGTTAAAATGGAAAAGGTTATGTGGTGTTCTCTGTGACAGGAGACTGAATATCCAAGTAAAGGGTAAAGTCTATAAATGTGCAGTGAGAGCTGTAATGCTATACGGAGCACAAACTTGGCCAACAGTGCAATGCAAGAGACTGGAAGTAGCTGAAATGAAGATGCTAGGTTGGATGTGTGGTGATGGAAGAAACGATCAGAGCAGAAACACCTTCATACGAGGCAGGGTAAAAGTGACTGGAATATCAAAAAAGGTGCAAGAAAGACGCTCTGTTATGCCATATTAAACGCAGGGATGAGAGTTATGTAGGAAGGAGATGCTATGAAGGAGATGATATGTAGATGGAAGGCAAAATGGAAAGAGGCAGGCCTAGAAGAGGATGAATGGACTGCGTTCAGGATGATCTCCGGAAGAAGAAGTTAACAGAAAACACCATTTGGGACCGAGGAATATGGAAACGTCTTGTCAGAAACGTCGACCCCGCATGATCGGGAAAAGAAGAAGAAGAAGATCATTGATTTATAGATACTAATAATTTACAAAACAATATTCATTTAGAATATGACATTTATATATGATAATGACATGTTAGATATGATATAATGATATGAAAAGACAGATATTCATATATGATATAGAAAATAAAATGGGTATAGTCTCGCCTCGGTCCGCCCGTTTGTCTGCAATCAAATTTAAAAATTCAAATTTAAAAATATTGTCAAAGCTACATTTACATAGCTAGAATTTTCAATTTCCACTATTTATTAACAATCATCCAAATCTTTAATTTTACCAAGTTTTATCAAAATCCGTTTGTCTGCAAACACAAAAGGCGCGGCAAAGTTTTCAAATGTAAGTAAATATGGGAATAAATGCAGTATACACCCCTTCAATGAAACATAGGGTTGCTTTTTACCTGGTGTAACTGTTGTTAATCGTCTTTGGCATGGTTTAGCTAAGGTCGCAAAGCAAAAATGAAGCTTCTACATTGCTTGGTTCAATAAATATGCGAGTTTTTGTTGAAAATAATTGTTGACATTTTCAACGAAACAGATAGTAGAGGCGAAAGCAACTGACTTGACTTTTTTTTAGAAAAATATTACCCTATATGCATATCAAAATATGTATATATTTTTAGGATATATTGATATTTTCTAGTAAATATGTAGTAATAACCTAATTTCCGGGCTAATCATAATCAAATTTTCTTCAAAATAAAAAAAATTTAATTTATCCAGGAAAAATAACAATA
The DNA here is from genome assembly GCA_944588485.1 of Phosphuga atrata. Taxonomy (NCBI): domain Eukaryota; kingdom Metazoa; phylum Arthropoda; class Insecta; order Coleoptera; family Silphidae; genus Phosphuga; species Phosphuga atrata. The sequence goes on from OX155898.1 coordinate 68,326,665, forward strand.
AAAAAGTTTTTCTTCAAAATAAATAAAAAACCAAATCGTCACGTTTTCCATCTGGAAAATACAAATAATTAAGACCATAAAGTGGATAAATCGTGGTCTTGATTTATCTGTCGCTTCGCGCTGGGCAACCTAACCTAACCTGGGTTAAACCAACTGTCCTTGCCACATTGTCCTATATTGGATCGAGAGTTCGCGCTGCCGCGCGTATGTGGTCTTGATTCATATGCCACTTCGCGGTAGGCAACCTAATTTAACTTGGGTTAAACCAACTGTCCTTGCCACATTATCCTATATTGAATCGAGACTTCGCGCCTGCCGAGCGTATTTGGTTTTGATTCATATGCCGCTTCGCGCTAGACAACCTAATCTAACCAGGGTTAAGCCAACGGTACTTGCCACAGTGTCCTATATTGGATCGAAAATTCGCGCCTGCCGCGCGTATTTGGTCTTGATTCATATGCCGCTTCGCGGTAGACAACATAATCTAACTTGGGTTAAACCAATGGCCCTTGTCACATTGTCCTATTTTAGATGAAGATTAGTTGCTTGAAACCGGCAATTAAAAAATGTAACCTTGTTTAGTTGTCTAAATCGTGAGAACAAGACTAGGTGGGTTGATGCGGATCTAAGTTTGTGAAACTAATACATTTTAAATAACTAGAAGCTTGTATCTAGAGTAACTAGAGTTTTTTTCTTACAGCAAAATAAAGAAATTATGCCATATTGTCCTTTTCTTACATCAAAATTAAGAAATTGTGATTGACCACATACGCGCGGCAGTGTCGATCACAATTTTGCCGTAAAAAAGGTAAAAGTGGCAAAATTTAGATGATTGTTTACGCACACTTTATCACGTGACCATAAATTTATGAGCGTCAAATGTGTCAATTTTTAGGACAACAAAAACATGAATATTTATTGAACCAAGCAATGTAGAAGCTTCAATTTTGCTTTGCGAGCTTAGCTAAACCATGCCAAAGACGATTAACAACAGTTACACTAGGTAAAAAACCAGCAAACCTAAGTTTCAACGAAGGGGTGTATTCTACACCATAGCCTAAATATGAATCATACAGTGCATTAAACATATTATTTATTTATTTTGTTCAATGTAAATAAAATTTGATTTTAATTGAAAACATCAATAAAGATAAAATGTATATCGATGCGAATAATCCCTAACGTCTTATCACCGCAGAGAAAGTGAGCTAATCGCGAGAAAAAATACAACCGATGCAATCAATTGATTTGTATATTCGTTCCGTGCATAACCGCGCTTAGTGCCACCCGCGGATAAAATACAACTTCGACTCCTATTCAATAAATTTTTGGTTTAAGAAGAATGTCTGCTGTATTGTCAAATAAAGTCGGATTATAACTTGGGCTTTCTGGATTTTCGGACTTTTTATTGCCAGAAAAATGCAAACCTTGCATTCAAATTCAAATAATTAATTTAAAAAATGCAAATTCCACCCCGCTTATTGGAATCCAAAAGCGGCTAGCAAGATGCTATTTGTATATTTGCAACCAGCAGGGATAAAGGTCGATTCCCATATGCGCGACAATCAGCTACGCGACGTTGTGCTACATCGCCTGTCAAATAATGATTACATTATTTTAAATGGGCACGTCGCGTAGCTGTGGCGTAGCCATAGTGAGAAAGTGCCCATTTAAAACAATGTAATCATTATTTGACAGGCGATGTCGCGTGACGTCGCGTAGCTGAGTATCGCGGATATGAGAATCAGCCTTTAATGAGTCTGCAGTTTGCTCGTACATGTAGTACAATCAAGCAAACATCCGATGTTCTCATGCGAATCGGTCTTTACACTTTCAGACATACTTTGAAATTTTCTATTTATTTGATAAATAATGGTTTTCAGATAATTATATTTTCTCGCATTTGCGTTTCAGCCTGTCATAACTTTTGAACGGCTTATCGCAGAGACTTCTAGTTGGCACCAATCGATTCAGCATCGCAAAATTAGTCTCAAAGTATTAGTATCAAATTCGTGAGAGGTTTTTAATTAAAAGATGCCATCGAACCGGGGAGTCAAGATTGCGGAAACGATAGAATGCAAGAAAATGCAAGAAAGGGCAATATGTTTACATACGCTTACCGCACCCTTTTTGTGTGTCCTAAATGGACTTTACATGGGTAGAACTACAGCAATGCGCGCATCACTTATAGCTGCTACTTTTCTCCAAATGAAGAGAATATATTGAGAATTGATCAATTCTTAGCAGTAAGTACATCAATTCTTATCAGTAGGTACACTTGCTACCCCTATACGATCTAACGCAAAAGAAAAAAAATATTGGTGGAGACTAATGTCAAGTCCCCATATTGGAGGTGTCCCAATTTAGACCGCCATGGAGATGTAACCAAGGATTGGGCAGCTGGACTGGGTCTGTACCTACAAAACCAGGGCGACAATCCCACTTTTGTGATCATCACGATCTATAATTGAGTTCACCTTCGCCACCAGCGATATTGCGAGATAAATGCCTATTTGGAAGGTATCAGTTAGAAAAACCTTCAGTGACCATCAATACATAGAGATCCACTTGGAACAATGCACAAAAACAATGAAACAAAACCCACAATAAGTAACTAGGAAACGGTGCATCGTTAGCCAAGGAAACCATGAACTTCTCACCCGTAACATGAGCAAGGAGTTGAGAAACCCCAAAGTTAACTTAGCTGACAAACTAATTGAGACTCTGAGAAAAGCATGTGACGCATGCATGAAAAACAAAATCTTACAAAAGTGCAAGGATTGAAACAACGGTATACCGATGCTAAAAAACAACTAACCTTTTCGCTACGGGGTGCTTTTCTACAAGTCGTGCCCTGTGTACGGAGTGCTGGGAGTAGTGCGGATTTGTACGGTTCCCGGAGTTAGGTACTTACTCTTTGCGTTTAAATACAGTTCCCGCAGTTTGTAGTAGTTTTATTTGTTTCATTTTATTTTCTTAATGGGTAACCAAAATAATACGTAATTCAGTTCTTGGTGGGCTTAGCATACGTCCGGAATTATAAATGAAAGGCGGGATAGTCTTGGTTGATGCGTTTTTTTAGGGGCTGCAGTGAAATGATGCTAGCGGATTTGTACGGTTCCCGTAGTTTGGGCCGAAAAAATTGATTACACTAAAATCAAATTTTGATATGTCTATAACATTTTTAGTAGTGTATATGATAATTATAATACAGCGGATGAGTAGATTTCCCATATTAAGTACACGGGGCACGAAAATATTTAACGGCTTTTTCCGTTTCCCGTAGCGAAAGGGCTAAGGAGCGAAATCAACCTTTCCAAGAAGTTGCACTAGGAGAACTTATGCAAAAGCGTAAACGACGATAGATATGGGGGCGAGGCCGATAGGATAGCGACCAGAAATCTCCGTATCCGACAACCGAATTCACTACTGACAATGGATAAAATTGCTAGAGGTAGCAAAAACATTATTCCCAATTCACCCAAAACCAACATAGGCATAACCTAAAGTCTACGCTACAATACAGCTCCAGAACAAGATGCCCCGTGGAAGTGGTCAATCTAATGGTAAAATATTTCCTCGCCTTGTACGAGATACTAAACCCTATGTGAATGCATATTAGAAGGTACATTATCAGTAAGATGGAAGCAGGTCAAACCGGCCCTCATTATAAACACATTTAATTCTGCCATGTGGCAACATATCCTAGAGGAACTTACGAAAAGAGATATATTGCCATATCTTCTAAAAATGGTACATAGCTACTTGTGTGAACGCAGCATATCTCTCCATGCTGAAAATGATGTCCGAGTCTATGACTTCAGCAGTGGTTCCACATGGTTCTGTAATGGGACCAACACTGTGGAATGTAATTTATGACGGTGTTATTTGGCTGCTACTACCAGAGGGAGTCAACATAATAGGATTTGTGGATGATTTGGGACTTACCATAGTAGAATAAACGGAAAAGGGAATTATGCCTACAATTAGAGCAAACCAAGTCATAGAACAAATCACCAAATGGGTGCCATCAAAGTCTCTCCATCTAGAAAAGTTAGAAGCTATCATGCTAACGGGTAATAGAAAGTTGACACCTATATCTTTCAAAATGATGCCTGTGGATATTAAGCCAAAGAATTTTCTAAAATACCTTGGGATCACTATTGACAAATGCCTGTCTTTCATGGAACACATGAAAAATGCAGCGGAAAGCGCCATGAAAACCACGGCGGCACTTGAAAAACTTATGCCAAATATGGGAGGTCCCAGAAACAGTAAAGGAAGACTTATAACCACTGTGGCTCATTCCGCCATATTATATAGCGCATATATTTGGGCAGAAGCACTAAACAAAGTGAAACTAAACCAGCTATCTGTATATGAAAGGAAAATGGCTATACGAGTTTGCAGTGCATACAGAACAGAATCTCGCTATGTAATCCTGGTAATTGCAGGTATCCCACCCACCGAAATTCATATGCAAAGCATAGGATTGCTACGAGGCAGCTAAAAACTAAATCTTCAAAAAGACACGGCGACGACACGGGCAAATAACCTATTATCTAACCCAGGCCCTCACAGGCCATGGATGCTGCCAAGATTTTAGTCACAACATCGGGAGAGCATCTGATCCAAACTGCGTAAGGCAGCTTGATTGACAGTGTTACATACAATCCTTGAGTGTCCCAGATAGGATAGAGAGGGAAACAATACTAAATCCCCAAAATATGATGGTCAAACTTCTAAAATCACTGGGAAACTGGAACAATATCCACTAAATAATTGAAACAATAATCACCGAAAAGGAAAAGGATTAGAGAAAAAGAAAAGAAAAGTTAGAAATCGAACCATTAATGGCACGTAGTGCAGAAGGGGGAAGTCGATAGTACTGATATGGAGATATGTCAAACAACAACATAGAAATATTTACATGTTTGGTAAATTTTCAAAACAAAAATTTATATATTTCCATCAAAATTTAACTTTGAAAAAACTTCTTTACTCAAAAAAGCAATATTAAACTTTAGCTTCACTGTCATCCTTTTTCGCCTCTACCTTCTCTTCACCTTCCAAAATCTTCTTCCCGTTCAACAATGTGACACAAGCATCCGCTTCCTCAGGTTCCTTCATATTAATCTGTGCTATACCTTCAGGATGTCTATCATAAATAATTACCTTTCTTACTTCGCCGCATTTCGTACATTCCTGCCTTAAATCTTCTTGGAGCTCCTAGATAAGTCCAACATCTTCATCAAACATTTTGGATTCGAAGACGTTTTTAACTATGACAACTTTCTCGTGTTTTCCACGCTCGCCTAACTTCTTCTAAGGTCGCCAATCAAATAACTTTGATTGCATTTTCTTGAGTTTGTCCTTATTTTTGCGTTTCTTAGATTTTGGGTCTTTGGGTCATATTGCCCTTTCTAACTGAAACTTGTCTGGTTCCACTTTAATTTTCGTGTTATATTTTCGTTTAATTTTTTGAGTTACGGCAAAATATCAAAACGATTCTGAAAGCATTTTTGCTGCTGATTACAAATATGCAAATTGTATTTCGCTAGCTCTCTCCGTTGACGATGACCTGCTAAAATTGTGTAAAATTTTAAGACTTTTCGGCGTTTAAGTAGAGATCTTGGATACAAATGAAATTCCCGCGGATAATTTAAGTGTGCTAATAGCAAAATAACCTTCTGAAAACGATGCCGTGGTCAGTTTTTGATTATCTACAACCGTTTCTGTGATATCAGCTTATTAATTCGATAATCGTAAAATTTCAGTTTGAAATTTGTCAATGAAAAATTGAATCTATCCGAACAATTTACACATCGATTTGTTCGCCTTGTCGAGTAGTTTCTGTGTGCCAAAAATTATTTCGTTGTTGTTTATAGTTTTTGAGAAAATTGATAAAATGGGCACATTTTTTTCGACCGAATTGATGAAAAAAAATTTTGACGAATTTTTTTGAAAATTCGCTTGTGATGTTTTTTGGAGTACCTGAAGGAAATTAACCTGAAGGAAAAAAGAGCTGAAAACGATTTTCGAGTTTATTTCGCTCTAAAGTTACAAATAAACAAGATATTTAGTATTTCGCTATAAAAAACCGTCTCTTCGTTTTCACCGTCCGGTTTTTTACAAACCTCTCTGAAATTAGAAATGCCAAGGAAACTATTTTTGGTACACTGAAACTAGACTTCAAGACGAGCAAAACGATGTATAAATTGGCTGGAAAATTAAATTTTTTTCTGCGAAATTGTGAGTTAAAAATTTCGCGAATTTCGACTTCACAAGTTCGTATCTCGAGTACGGTTACAGATAATTAAAAACGGATTGCGGTAATGTTTTCAAGAGGTAATTTCCCTCGGGCGAACAAACTTCTCGAAAATTTGCTCGATTTTGGCAATTTTATCAATTAATGTCTCGAGAACGGAAGGTCTTAGCAAAATGCAATTTAAATATGCACAACCAGCAGGGAAAACACTTTTAGACACACTTTGAAATTTTCCAATCACTTGATAAATAATGATCTTAATCTATTTTCTCGTATTTCGGTCATGAAGTTCGTAAAAGTGTCAACTTTGGCGCTAGTACTGTTGCGCTCGGAGCGATTATCGAACATGAAATAGCCCATTTAAGATTATATTAAGTAAATAAGAGATGCCACTGAGAGATGCCATGAGATGCCACTTTAAGATATGCCACTGTCTGTCACGTGAGAACGGTTGCAGATAATTTAAAACGGATTGCGGCAACGTTTTCAAGAGGTCATTTCCCTCGGGCGAACAAATTTCTAGAAAATTTGCTCTATTTGCCTATTTTAATATCTCGCGAACGGAAGCTGTTAGCAAAATGCAATTTATATATTCACAACCAGCAAAGAAAACGCCTTTAGACGCACTATAAAAATTTCCAATCACTTGATAAATAATGATTTTTAAATTTCTCGTAATTCGGTCATGAAGTTCTAAAAGTGTCACCTTTGGCGCTAGTGTTGTTGCGCTCGGAGCGAATATCGAACATGAAATATCCCATTTAATACACGCCACTGATGTCACATATCACACCTCTACACCCACGATACGTCTCATGTGAGCGAGGCAGACTTATCCTTGCTTATGCCGATATTTCAAATCCGTTGCGAATTGAATTTGCACTCGATTAATAAACGATGCCATACTGTTTGTTTACATTTCACAGCGGCACTAATTCAATTACATTTACTTGAATTACATCGATGGGTAATTATTATAATTCGCTGGATTAATAAACTCGATATAAATATTCATTCAATATCGGAACACGAATCGAATATTGTGTGTACTTTATCCTTTTATATACACACAACGCTTCATACATTTAATAATATTTATTATCAGTATATATGTAGATTACAAACATATTATTTTCTAGTTGTTCAAATATTGCGCACGTTAATTAATCTAAACATAAACCACATAATTAACTCTGCAGATCAGACACGAGCTGGCAAGACCAAACAAGAGCCGGCAAGAGCAGACAAGGGTGCGTAGGATCAGACAAGATCGGACAAAAGCAGACACGAGCAGATAAGAGCAGGCATAGGCAAACAAGACCAGACAAGAGCAAAGGCAGGCAAGGGCAGACAAATGCAGACAAGAATGTGGCCCTACAGCCAAAAGATTTGCCCACCCCTGCGTTAGAAGGAAAAGTTTGGAATATTTTGTCCGCAAAAATTGCAACGACATTGCTACCACCTACTGTTACGTATTATAGCAACCATCTAGGTAGAAAAAAAAGTTTTAAATATTTTTCCAGAAAATGTTTCTAAAGATTGAAGCTACATTGCTACCACCTACACGTTATATCTCCCAAACCAAACCTACGTAGTTCACACAGAAAGCGTTAGAGTTCTGTACATTCGAAGTAGGAGCGAGTAGTTACAATCGCTGTAGTACACATTTCAGTGCGCTTGAAACGTTAGTCTTTGAGTCATAGATGGTGCTGCTATATACGAGACTTTAAATTAAGAGAAACGCAAATGCTAATTTAGTTTCTTTATTATCTTAAATTCTATTTGATATTGATAATTGTTATCAGCAACAATGTAGATTACATATAAAAAAAGTTACATGTTCATTTTTTTTTGTAACTTAATCTTTATTTTATCAATTCGGAAAAATGTATAAGAATATCGCGACTTTTTTAAGAAATCTTTTACTGGGAAAGCAGTCCCAGCAAATTCCAATTACGAGCGTGTGTGCGAGCGAATAACTAAATAGCTCGTTTCTCTAAGAAAAGAGATTTGGAATGGGTGCCTCAATTTAAGGTCCTGACTTAATTAAAATTCCTGGGCATTTGCCCCCTTTCCGGAAAGGTTGTAACGCAGAAACAGACTATTACATACGCAGGCCTTCGGTCGTTTTGTTCCGCGAAATGTTTACGCCGCTATAAAAAACATTTCGGAGATACAACAAAGTTTTAGACCGCCGCGGCTTAACATTACATTTCTTAATTACTCGAACGCATCTCTTAATTGAGTTATAAAATAATAGTGAAATATTGAAGCATGCTTCGTGTGTGGACGAGTAAACATAAACATGTTTTACACTTACTATCGTTTTTTATTATGTGTATTTATGATTTATCTGCCGTAGAAAATGCATTTACGATTTTTATTACAATTTTATTTATTTATTAATTTTCTTTATTTACAGATAAAAAAGGACACTGTTTATTTAGTTTTTATTTCTATCTATTATAATTGTTTGTGCGTTCAAGTATTGTTGAAGGTTGAAGGGATACAATATTCAAGAACATAAATTACTTTGCTTAACATTTTTATTTATTATAAGTGTACCTATTCACTTATTATATCAAGTTACAACTCGCGAAGGGAAGCTGCTAGCAAAACGCAATTTGTATATTAACAGTCAGAAGAGAAACACACTTTGAAATTTGACAGTCTCTTGATAAATAATGATGTTAAGGAAATATATTTTCTAGCAGATTTCACGTCATAACCTTTGAACGGCTTACCACAGAGACTTCTAGTTTTCACCAATCGATTCAGCGTCCCAAAATTAGTCGGAGAACGTATATAATATTCCCTGGGAAGCTTTCAGTTAAGAAATACCATGGACTCGGGAAGTCTAGACCGCGGAAACGACGAAATGGGAATCGTTTTTTTCAAAATTGTTATTTTTTGAGTCACAGCAAAATTTAAAAACGTTTCTGAAAGCATTTTTGCTCATGATTACAGATATGCAAATTATATCTAGCTAGCTCTTTCGGTTCACATTCACCTGCAAAAATTGAAGAAATTTTTATGAAATTTCGGCGCTCTAGTAGAGATCTCGGAAAGTCGTGCATTTTCTGCGGACAATCTTAGTGTATTCACAGGAAAATGACCTTCTAAAAACGATGACGCAATCCGTTTTAAATTATCTGCAACCGTTTCCGAGATATCTACTTAGCAAATCGAGCATCGGGTAAATTTCAGTTTGAAATTTATCGTCGAATTATTGAATATTTCCCGACAATTTACACAACGACTTGTTGGTCTTGTCGTGTAGTTTCTGTGTGCCCAAAACGATTTCGCTGCTCTTTACCGTTTTCGAAAAAATCGAAAAAAAACGAAAAAGCATGTATTTTTCGAACGAAATGATGGAACATTTTTGTCGAAAATTTTTTTCGTGATTTTTTTTTGGTTACTCGAAGGAAATCGAAGTACTGAAAACGGTTTTACAGTTTGTTTCGCTCTAAAGTTACAATTAAACAAATTGTTTTTTTCGCTGTACACAATCACTCATTTCCTACTGATTTGACGCTGTCATAACTTTTGAACCGCTCACCACAGATACTTCTAGTCTTCACCCATCGATTCAGCGTCCCAAAATTAGTTGGAGAACGTATATAATATTCCCTGGGAAGCTTTCAGTTAAGAAATACCATAGTCTCGGGATGTCTAGACCGCGGAAACGACGAAATGAGAGAAAATCGATTTTTTCAAAATCGTTATTTTTTGAGTCACAGCAAAATTTAAAAACGTTTCTGAAAGCATTTTCGCTACTGATTACAGATATGCAAATTATATTTCGCTAGCTCTTTCGGTTCACTTTCGCCTGTAAAAATTGAAGAAATTTTTATGAAATTTCGGCGCTCTATTGGAGATCTCGGAAAGTCGTGAATTTTACGAGGACAATATTAGCATACCTATAGGGAAATGACCTTTTGAAAACGATGCCGCAATCAGTTTTTAATTATCTGCAATGGTTTCCGAGATATCTACTTAGGAAATCGAGAATCGGAAAAATTTCAGTTTGAAATTTATCGACAAATTATTGAATATTTCCGGACAATTTACACATCGACTTGTTCGCCTTGTCGTGTAGTTTCTGTGTGCCTAAAATGATTTCGCTGCTCTTTACCGTTTTCGAAAAAATCGTAAAAACCGAAAAAGCATGTGTTTTTCGAACAAAATGATGGAAAATTTTTGTCGAAAATTTTTTTCGTGAATTTTTTTTGGTTACTCGAAGGAAATCGAAGTACTGAAAACGGTTTTACAGTTTGTTTCGCTCTAAAGTTACAATTAAACAATTTTTTTTTTCGCTGTACACAATCACTCATTTCCTACTGATTTGACGCTGTCATAACTTTTGAACCGCTCACCACAGAGACTTCTAGTCTTCACCCATCGATTCAGCGTCCCAAAATTAGTTGGAGAACGTATATAATATTCCCTGGGAAGCTTTCAGTTAAGAAATACCATAGACTCGGGATGTCTATGAGAGAAAAAATGAAATGAGAGAAAATCGAATTTTTCAAAATCGTTTTTTTTTAAGCCACAGCAAAATTTAAAAACGTTGCTGAAAGCATTTTTGCTACTGATTACAGATATGCAAATTATATTTCGCTAGCTCTTTCGGTTCACTTTCGCCTGTTAAAATTGAAGAAATTTTTATGAAATTTCGGCGCTCTAGTTAAGATCTCGGAAAGTCGTAAATATCCCGTGAACAATCTTAGTGTATCCATGGGAAAATGACCTTCTGAAATTGATGCTGTAATCCGTTTTTAATTATCTGCAACCGTTTCCGAGATATATACTCAGCAAATCGAAAATAGGGTAAATTTCAGTTTAAAATTTATCGACGAATTATTGAATATTTCCGAACAATTTATACATCGACTTGTTCGTCTTATCGTGTAGTTTCTGTGTGCCCAAAATAATTTCGCTGCTCTTTACCGTTTTCGAAAAAATCGAAAAAACCAAAAACCATGTATTTTTCGAACGAAATGATGGAAAATTTTTGTCGAAATTTTTTTTTTTAATTATTTTCGTGATTTTTTTTTGGTTACACGAAGGAAATCGAAGTGCTGAAAACGGTTTTCTAGCATACATTGAATTGAAAAATTCACTTTGTTTTTTACCACACTTATATTATGTAAAAATATTATATAACTTATTATTCACAGTTATATAAATTTCTACACATATCACGACTCGAGTTTCGACGTTTGACGGTCATTTTCAAGTGACTTAACAAATTGATAAAGTTGAATATATACCCTTATAGTTTTGGTGGGGTGGGGGGGCGGTGTTTGTCCGAAGATGAGGACTTATCTGTTTGAGATTGGGTGAGATTAAAAAGTTGGGAAAAGATTAGGTCAGTTTGCTCGTTTAGGAGATTAACTGAGGGATTACGGGTTTTCTTGAAAATTTCTAATGACTCTAGGAGATTTAGTTTCGGGCCTTTGTTGCAATTATGCAAGATTTTTAGATTATCTATTTCTGGGAATTTATGATTGAATTCGAGACAATGGTTTGAAAAAGAACTAGTGTCTTTTTTCAGACGAAAAGCGCGAGAATGTTCTGAAAACCGTGTTGCAAAATTTCGTCCTGTCTGCCCTATGTACACGCTATTGCATTCGGAACAATGGATTTCGTATACGCCGGATTTTTTAATGGGATCGATGATGTCTTTGGCATTAAACAATATGTTGGACAACTTAGAGGAGGGTTTAAATGCAACCTGAAGATTTTGCTTTCGAAGGACATTTGCGATGTGTTCGCTTGTTTTGCCAAAATATGTCAGGGAGATGAAAGTTTTGTCTGAATTTGAGGTTTTCGGATAAATTTGGGCCATTGCGAATTGGGTTCGTTTATTATTGATAATGTTTTGGATGAGTTTTGTTGGGAAACCATTCTCTGTAGCGATTGAAATGATGGTACTTAATTCTTTGATTCTCTTTTCTGTGGAAAGGGGGATTGAAAAGGCTCGATGTATCATTGAATGATAGGCCGCTAATTTGTGTGTTATCGGGTGAAATGATGAATACGAGATTGTAGAGTTAACATTGGTGGGTTTTCTGTATATATCAAATTCTATTTTGTTGTTTTTGTGAATCAGAGTAAGGTCTAAGAAGTTTATTTTGTTGTCTGTTTCTACCTCGATGGTGAATTTAATTTTGGGATGAA
>OX155898.1:68339315-68396999 GCA_944588485.1 Phosphuga atrata
AACACATGTTTCCAGGGCTTCATAAAGTTCAGATTTTATTCAGACACTCTTTAGTAGGTATATTAGAAAACATACTACTGACGTCAAAAGATACGAGTTTGGAGTTTATTGGGGTTGTTATTTGTTTGAGGAGTTCCGAAAGGGCGAGTGAATTTTTTACAGAATATTTTGGGGTAAATTTGGTGTATTTTTTGAAAAGAGTATTCAGTTTAATTGCCAAAACTCTTGCTACACTGTTAATATAGGAGACAACTGGTCTAATGGGAGAATCGGGTTTGTGAGTTTTAATGAAACCATAGAGTCTGGGAGCTGTGGGATTCTGATTTATGATTTTAAATTTCTCAAATTCAGAGAACAAAGTTGTAATATTTTTTAAGAGACTTCTAATTTGAAATTGGAATTTTTTGAACATTTTGAAATTGGAACAGTACATTAATAAAATGAACTCTTTCATTTCAACAGAAAAACTAACCCCCTTGAAAAAGGATCCTACACAAAAATTCCAATTTCAAATTAGAAGTCTCTTAAAAAATATTACAACTTTGTTCTCCGAATTTGAGAAATTTAAAATCATAAATCAGAATCCCACAGCTCCCAGACTCTATGGTTTCATTAAAACTCACAAACCCGATTCTCCCATAAGACCAGTTGTCTCCTATATTAACAGTGTAGCAAGAGTTTTGGCAATTAAACTGAATTTTTTTTTTACAAAATACACCAAATTTACCCCAAAATATTCTGTAAAAAATTCACTCGCCCTTTCGGAACTCCTCAAACAAATAACAACCCCAATAAACTCCAAACTCGTATCTTTTGACGTCAGTAGTATGTTTTCTAATATACCTACTAAAGAGTGTCTCGAAATCATACAAAATTTAATTGATAAAGCTAATTGTCATCATCTTATAAAATCTGAACTTTATGAAGCCCTGGAAACATGTGTTAATCAAAATTACTTCAAATTTAATAACACTTACTATCAGCAAACATCAGGTCTAGCAATGGGATCGCCATTAAGTCCCCTTTTAGCCGATCTATTCATGTCAACTATAGAAGAAAAAATCTTCAAACTAGATTTCTCCAAAAAACATATTTCATTTTGGTATAGATATGTCGATGACGTAATAGCGTGTTTTAATGGTACAACACGTCAATTAGACCAATTTCTCAACCTAATAAACAACGTTCATCCCAAAATTAAATTCACCATCGAGGTAGAAACAGACAACAAAATAAACTTCTTAGACCTTACTCTGATTCACAAAAACAACAAAATAGAATTTGATATATACAGAAAACCCACCAATGTTAACTCTACAATCTCGTATTCATCATTTCACCCGATAACACACAAATTAGCGGCCTATCATTCAATGATACATCGAGCCTTTTCAATCCCCCTTTCCACAGAAAAGAGAATCAAAGAATTAAGTACCATCATTTCAATCGCTACAGAGAATGGTTTCCCAACAAAACTCATCCAAAACATTATCAATAATAAACGAACCCAATTCGCAATGGCCCAAATTTATCCGAAAACCTCAAATTCAGACAAAACTTTCATCTCCCTGACATATTTTGGCAAAACAAGCGAACACATCGCAAATGTCCTTCGAAAGCAAAATCTTCAGGTTGCATTTAAACCCTCCTCTAAGTTGTCCAACATATTGTTTAATGCCAAAGACATCATCGATCCCATTAAAAAATCCGGCGTATACGAAATCCATTGTTCCGAATGCAATAGCGTGTACATAGGGCAGACAGGACGAAATTTTGCAACACGGTTTTCAGAACATTCTCGCGCTTTTCGTCTGAAAAAAGACACTAGTTCTTTTTCAAACCATTGTCTCGAATTCAATCATAAATTCCCAGAAATAGATAATCTAAAAATCTTGCATAATTGCAACAAAGGCCCGAAACTAAATCTCCTAGAGTCATTAGAAATTTTCAAAAAAACCCGTAATACCTCAGTTAATCTCCTAAACGAGCAAACTGACCTAATCTTTTCCCAACTTTTTAATCTCACCCAATCTCAAACAGATAAGTCCTCATCTTCGGACAAACACCGCCCCCCCACCCCACCAAAACTATAAGGGTATATATTCAACTTTATCAATTTGTTAAGTCACTTGAAAATGACCGTCAAACGTCGAAACTCGAGTCGTGATATGTGTAGAAATTTATATAACTGTGAATAATAAGTTATATAATATTTTTACATAATATAAGTGTGGTAAAAAACAAAGTGAATTTTTCAATTCAATGTAAGTATGGATTACCACGTAGTAACTGTCGCAACCATCCTATTCGTTTTCTAGCATATTTTGCTGTAAAGTTACAAATAAACAATTTTTTTTTTTCGCTGTACACAATCACTTATTTCCTACTGATTTGACGCTGTCATAACTTTTGAACCGCTCACCACAGAGACTTCTAGTCTTCACCAATCGATTCAGCGTCCCAATATTAGCCGGAGAGCGTATATAATATTCCCTGAGAAGCTTTCAGTTAAGAAATACCATCGACTCGGGAAGTTTAGACCGGAAATCGACGAAATGCGAGAAAATCGATTTTTTCAAAATCGTTATTTTTTGAGTTAGAACAAAATTAAAAAACGTTTTCGAAAGCATTTTTGCTGCTGATTACAGATATGCAAATTATATTTCGATAGCTCTTTCGGTTCACTTTCGCCTGAAAAAATTGAAGAAATTTTTAAGAAATTTCGGCGCTCGAGTAGAGATCTCGGAAAGTCGTGAATTTCCCGCAGTCAATCTTAATGTGTTAATAGGAAAATTACCTTCTGCAAACGATGCCGCAATCCATTTTTAATTATCTGCAGTCGTACAGGAAAACAAAATTTGGCATTGATTTTACTGTGTACCAAAAAATCTAAAAATGATCTTTCTTACATGTAGAATATTATGAATTCGCATGCAGCGCAGGCCTGAGGCAGGAATGCAGAAAGCTACCAGTGATAATCAAAGTGATGATTTCATGTTTGCAAGAAATAGAAAGAATCTAAATTTTGTTATCATGGATAGTGATAGTGATTTAGAAAATGAGTAAAACATGAATGTGAATATTGAACTGTTAGATGATACACAGATTGTCACAGGATGAGGTTTTTGAAGAAAATTATTGGGACGATTGTCTTCTTCTTCTTCTTCGTTTTCCTTTTGACAGAAGAGTCGTGATCAAGCTTCGTATTACTTCCTTACTCGCTTTACAACACCTCGCCATTTTCCACAGTTGTAGGCGCTGAGTGCTGCTTGGTTGATTGTTAAGTCAGCGGATGCCTTTATTTGATCAGTCCAGCGTGTAGGAGACCTACCTCGGGACCTAGTACCTTCTACCCGACCCTGAACTATTAGTCACTCCAAGTTATCCTCGTCTCTTCTCTGAATGTGCCAAAAGTATCTCAGGATTCGAGCTTGCACTATTTTGGATAACCTTTGGGGTTATCCAAAATAAACCCACTTCGTGGGTTACGTTTACTCCTTGGTAAACAAGGTTTAAACCAAGGAGTTTCGTTTACTTCTTGGATGATGGACGCATAGTTCTTCTTGCTGTCCAGGGAACTCGTAGGATTCTTCTCGAGCACCAAAGTTCAAACGCGTCGATCTTCCTGCGATCGACAGCCTTCATCGACCATGTGTCTGCTCCGTATAGAAAGAAGTACCGGGAATATCAGTGTTTTAATGATAGTTTTTTTGTGTTTAAAGTGATTGCACTATCTTTCCATGTTTTTTGGAGGCTTTTTACTGTCAGTCTAGCGATTATGCATCTACGAATGATTTCCTGAGAACAGCCACCCGAATTTGTAATTAGTGCTCGCAGATAGATATATTGGCTCACGACTTGGCATTGAGCTAGGTGAAGGATGTCTATCGTCTTATTCTGGACTCTGTCGATGATCATTTTTGGTCTTTGAGTAGTTGATGGGCAAGCAAAGGTCATTACTTTCCATTTCCAGTTTAAGCAAGATTTCCAGAAGTTCCTCTTGGGTTTTTGCTGGTAGGACGGTATCGTCCGCATAACGAAGATTAGATATCTTCATTCCACCAACTGCAATTCCGCCGTTCCATCCGTCGGTCACCCTTCTCATAATATATTCTCAATAGATGTCGACAGTATACATCCTTGAGGAACTTTTTCTATTTTACAGGGATCAGATAATACGATTGGACTGACATTGAAAGTGAAATAGAACACCATCAAAGTGAGCTTACCGAAGATACAGAAACGTGGGAAGATGATGGTTCTCTTACAACAATTTCTTTTGGGGGTCTCCAAAACTTACCAAACTCACCGAACAACCTCCGTTCGTAAGATTTTTTTGAACTTTTATTTGATAATACCTTTTTCTCTTCGATTGTTAATGAAACAAACAAGTACGGCGAAATGATTTTAAAGGAAAAAATGGAAGGACCTAACCATTCTGAATTCATGGTGTTTTTAAGTTTATTATTACATATGGGAACTACCAAATGTCCAAGAATTGATAATTATTGGAATAAAAGCGAACAATTTGGTTGAAAGTGTTTTCCCACGTCCCATGACCAGACAACGGATTTCAAAATGTGTGAATGTCTGAAGCGATCGTACGCTTCATTCCTTGTCGGATACTGAAAGTGATCATCGTCTAAGGAAAATAATTCCATTTGTAGATTATTTTAATAATAAGATCAGTGGAATATATGAGGCGTTGCGTATACGAAGGGCGAACTCAGCAAAGACTGATGTCGATTTTGGTGAACTTATGACGAACTCATCATGAAACCTATACCTGCGGATTCTCGAGAGGGTTCTGATCCCATCCGTCTAAAAAAAGACCCAATGTTGAGTTCGCCCTTCGTATTCGCAACGCCTCATATTACTCTCACCGAGAGTTATCAATAGATGAATCTCTAGTTTCTTGGAGAGGAAGGTTAATAATTAAACTATATATTGCCGGTAAAAAACACAAATATGGTGTAAAGTTATACGTTGTGTGCGGAAGTTCTGGTTCCGCGTTACGAATAAAAGTATATAAGTAGTGACGATATAAGTGGAAAAGGACATGTAGATAAGGTTGTTGAAAGATTTTCTAAATCAGCTTTCCAATCCTGCTTTCATGGACTTTTTTCATTGTCCTGCTTGTGTCGGTAATCCTGGATTATGGAAGACGGTTTATGGAATGGGAGAATGTTTCAAGCGCTACCATCAACCAAATAATGTATAATTACGTGGTCTGTTAGAAAAGTATTCGACCTTATTTTTTATTTTGAAAACCTGATGGATTTGAATCAAGCGCGCTTGCATGAGACGACCTTGAACCTTCGTGCGCATGCGTGAATTCTTTCCCGCCTGTAGATAGCGTCAGTTGCTGTCGAGCAGTGTTCGTAGTGTTTAGTGCTCTCGTAGGTTTCTCAATGCAAGTAAAATGACGGCAAGTGAAATGAGGGATGTCCTACGTCGCCTACGTGATGCTGTGCGGCGCCAGCGACTGGAGTTGTGGTCATCAGGAATTTGACGACTCTATCACGACAATGCTCCAGCACATTCTTCGCATTTGGTTCACAATTTTTTGACTCCTCTGGTTCGACAGGCTCCTTACTCTCTTGATATGGCCCCCTGCGACTTCTGGCTATTCTCCAAAGTCAAGAGCCCATTGAAAGTAACGCGATTTCAGACAAGAGAGGACATTATGGCTGCAACGACAGCCGAGCTAAAGTTGATTCCGAAAGAGGCTTTTTCGGAATGCTTCCAACAATGGCTGCACCGCTGGAAAAGTGTGTGGAGTCCCAAGGAGGCTACTTTGAGGGTGATTAGGTTTCTAACGCTCCAGGTATGCCAGGTTCTTTACAGGCTAAAGGTCGGATACTTTTCTAACAGAGCACGTACTTTACGAATAGTATACTATTGCCTAAAAATGTATTTACAAATTATATTTTCTTTTTTATTACTTTATTATCTTTAGACATTTTTCTAGAAATTAATTTCTCGTTTATGATATTTTGTTTAAGAAAAGCGCAGAAGTTCCGTAAATATTGATGGCTGTGTCGATGCGATTTTCGAAATTTTAAGCTTATTAGCAAAACTTTATTTGTTTTACACCTAATCCCATTATGCTGGAAGCAGTGATGAAAACTAAAAGTCTCGACAGAAAAGGCTAGACAGACAAGACTCTAGCCTCCAGCTTAATTCGAATCAACGTAATAATTATTTTAAATTACAAATATATTTTAATTATTTATTTTTCTAAACAACAAGGAAATATCGAAAACATAAAGAGTACATTTACGTAATATTTAAATCTGCCGGTGTTATGATATCATCATCGAATTTGTCGAAATAACGAAGAGTGTGAAAAATGTGTTCGTAAGAAACAATAAATTTAGCTGCAATTATTGACATATAATATATCTAAAATAATAGACAATACAATAATAGAGAATGCAAAATAATAGACATATAAAGACAGATAAGACTAGACTCAATGCGGGAGACCCGGGTTCGAATCCTGGTCGGGGAGGCGGTTTGCACTAACCGTCCCGGCTGCCCACCCTTAATAAATGCAAAATATGCGATACCGGGATTTCGCATACTAAAAGCTAAAGTGGAAAAAGATAAGACTAGACAGACAAGACTAGAATAGACAAACAAGACTAGAATAGACAAACAAGACTAAATAGACATAAACTAAATGACATATGTTTATAATAATCACGGATATTTTTATTAAAAGCTAATTTAGCATTAAACCAAGATTCGATTTTCCTTTAATGTGTTTTTATTACTCGACCATTTTTGTCGGCGTCTAGACATGTTAATTAGTCATTCCTAAAGAATACATCTTGCTTTCTAAGCGTATGTGACTGAAGCTAAAATGGACTACATCCACTTCTCACCGAAACATATCTTTCAACAATTACAAAGGAAACAAACTTTAAATGCAATTATTTTTATCATGTAATAGCTTCGGTATCTTGGCGTTATCTTAATCTCTCAACCACTTGGTGAAATATTTTTGTCATCTAAGTGTTATACTTTGTATCAATTAAAAAAAAATACAAAAGCGAAAGTAAGACGATAAAGAAAGATTACACAAGAGATCTGCATATGAAAGAAACGTAATGTTCTCTCCAACAATTCAAATATAGGTTAACACTCCCCAACTGCACAAACAACATTTTTATAGATTCAAACAAACGAGTTCTTGTACCCGAGCTTTAGAAGAAAACACCCTAATCTAAAGGAGATCAATAACCTCGTTTTCCTCGATTTATTAAATGAGTTCCCATCTAAATTAAGAAAATTTTAAGAGCAATAATTCACCAGCGAAAACGTACAATTAAAGCGATCAGTTACGTGTACAGCAGGCGCCTCAAGAAGACACACCGTCCTGGTGAGAGAATCAAGATAAGCGCAAGAAAACTAGCCAGATACGCGTATAATAAATAAAATATATTATATGCGGGCCTTTTTCTACACTTTGACAACAAATATTTCATTGAGACGCTATTTGGTCACGCTTAAAGGCTTCGGATCTTATCCCAACTTCGGACATACATCTTCAACGTACGATATTGTGGAATTAAAACGGTGATGTATATTCAAATTTCTGAACTGTTGAACAAACAAACGATATTTATTATGATGTAGGTACACGTGTGCCTTACAGATAAAAAACAATTAATTTGTAATAAGACCATAAATTAAAACGCGAACACCTACAACAGAATATAAGTTGGACTGTAAATCTAATAAATTTTAAGAAAAAATAAATCCGAAAACGAATTAATTTGTTAAGATTCAAAAACGTGTTGTTTAGAGATAGGCTATGAATTTATAACGTGAGTCCCAAAAGTCTTGGATTCCACTCTTGCCATGAATTTGAAGAAGTAGGTCATTTCTTGATAAAGAAACATGAAATTAAACAAATGATCAAATGTCATTTTTAAGTAGCTGACAGCGGTCTTGAGGTTATGTCGCATTGTTTGTAGTGTTAAGTTTATAGGTTAAGTCTTATCAAAAGTTAATCAGGAGATGTTACACAAAGATATAAAATGTAAAATATATTTAAAAATATAACACAAACAGTTATAATTACCACAAATATAAAAAGAAAACATTTACACTTTACTAAAACATACAAAAAGACGACAACATTTTACTTAGTTACTTCTTGGACGACCGTTACCACACTTATTGATTAATTTTCAAAAACTAACAAGCGTCCTCTCCGATTGGTTGATACCGACCAATCAGAAGGTATCAATGTAATTTACAGTGTTGTCCCGACTATCCGCCACATCTACTCCTCTTCCAGTAGCAACTTCTAGGTATATCTTTGGAAAACAGACGGTGCGACCTGAAGTAGTCTTATTACATTCCACCGGAGGTTGTTCTTCTAGCTGATGTTCAACAGAAGTAGATTCCGATGCTGATCTATCTGTATGTGTAAGTGATTCGATGTTACCTGGTTCTTGGGGCTATGGAGGATGAAGTAGATAGGCGGGTTTAAGTCTGTCTATAGCTATTGTTTTTGAACCAGCAGCAGTTTTTCTGGTGAAATATTTAAGTGTCCTTAAACTTTAAATAAGCCATCATAAGCTGGTTGAAGGATTTTACGAATTTCATCATGCCTAATAAAAACGTGACTTGAGTTATGTATATCTTTATGAACGAATATTTTGGGTTTTGTATGGTGTTTGGCAATCATGGGACGAATTAACCTCATTGCTTCTCGTAGTTTAGTCAGAAAAACTGGAACATCTGGTTTCAAAAATTCGGGTTGCTGATCAATAATATCTGCAGGTAAACGGATGTGTGTACCATATAGCATCTCAGCTAGGGAAGTGTCGAACTCTGGAGAGATGGGAACGGTGGAACAAGGAGAAGGAGAAGGGAAGCGTGAAGAAGGAGAGATCGAAGTCCAAGGAGCACTAGTGGAAGCTTTGACATTCAATTTTCTGTTAACTGAGACTTCAGTGCAAACTTCAAATCCCTCTGCCAACGTTCAATTTTTCCATTCCCAGATGGATGATACGCCGTGGTTTTAATGTGGTGAATACCCAGAAATTGTGTGAGTTGCCGGAATAGCGTGCACTCAAACTGTGTACCCCTATCCGTTGTTATATGGCTTGGGATTACAAACCGAGCTATCCATACTGACATGACTGCTCGTGCTACTGTTTCCGCGGTAATATCTTTGACTGGGACCGCTTCAGGCCATCTAGAAAAACGATCTATCATGGTTACAATATAAGTGTATCCTTCAGATGGTGTAAGAGTGCCAACAATGTCCAAATTCAGATGCTGGAATCTATGCTGGACTTCTGAATATGAGGCCAGTGGACTGCTCTGTGTTTGTTAGCTTTCACACGTTGACAGGCAATACATGATCGGGTCCATTGTATTATGTCCTTATTTAAACTGGGCCATATATACCGTTTAAGAACCAATTTGACTGTAGCTTTTATACCTGGGTGACTCATACCATGTAGAGATTCAAATACTTTTTTTCTGAGACAATGCGGCACGAATGGTCGTAAATAGCCAGTAGAGTTGTCATAAACTAATTCTTTGTTTTTTCGTAACAATATTTTATGCAATTTTAGTGATTGCAAATCTATAAATAGTTCTTTTAATTCAGTATCAGTATCTTGTGCATCAGTAAGTTCTTCTTGGGTAATGGTGGAAGGTATTACTAGTACTGAAATACGTGAGCAAGCCTCAGCTGCGACATTTTATTTCCTAGGAATATATTTTATTGATTTTGTGAACTGTCCTATAAAATATAAATGTCTCAACTGTCTTGGAGATGCTTTCTCCTGCTTTTGTTGGAATGCAGAAGTGAGTGGTTTGTGATCCGTATAGATCACAAGCTTTTGAGGTTTTTTGCGAAAAACGCCAATGGTTGTAGTGATGTGTTGACTGCTTGATGTAAGGCACCGTCCACACAGGTGTTAGAAGCGTCCACCGTGAGCGCTAGTGGTGCGTTCGGAAGAGGGTGAGCTAGAAGTGCTGTTTCGGCCAAGTCGTTTTTTAATTGATTAAAAATAGAGACATGATTATCTAACCAATTTAATACAGTTTTATCATTTTTACTGTTTCCCTTGATCATGGGAAACAAAATTTGTTGCTTCTCTGCGGAATTTGATAGGAACTGTCTTTAAAAATTATACCGAGAAAAGTTCGAAGCTGCTTTGCTGTAGTAGGCTGAGGATAGTCCTTTACTGCTCTATTTTTTTCTGGTTGGGGTTGAATTCCCTGTGAGTTAACAGCAAAACCTAGAAAATTGACTGTAGTGCCGCCAAAAATAGATTTATTAATGTTTAATGTCAGCCGATATTCTTGTAGTCTTTCTAGTATCAACTTTAAATGTTGTCGGTGTTGATTTTCGTTCTCTGAAGCAATTAAAATGTCATCCAAATATGAACAATCAAAAAGAAAATTTTTTAAGGATTTGGTGCATAAAACGTTGAAATGACTGAGGCTTCCATTTCTAAGGCCAAAACTAACTCCTGGTCAAAAAGACCAAAGAGAGTTATTACTGCTGTCTTTGGTATATCCTCAGTGGATACCGGAATATTATGATATGCTCTAACCAAATCAAGCTTTGTAAAAATTCTTTTGTTGGCGAGCTGAGAGTTGAAATCTTGTATGTGTGGTAAGGCTCTAATAGTCACCATATGGTCTCCATGACTCATCCTTCTTCAGTACTAAATGAAACGGACTAGCCCACGAGCTACTTGATGGTCGCCAAATTCCCAAATTGATCTTCTCCTGAAATTCAGTTTTAGCAGCCTGAAGTTTTTCTGGAGATAGACGTCGAGCTGTAGCAGTGCCCGGTGGTCCTGTAGTTATGATTTTCATGATGAGGTATTTTGAAGGATATACTTGAATGCAGTAAACGAGGATATTTTATTAATAGATCTGCATATGGGTGATTAGGTTGGATCAAGTGCAGAGATGAAACTGGAATATCTTGCATAACACACCTGCCACATAAATTTGTATTTTTCATTCAACATTTGAATCGATTTCGGCATCGATTAACAGAAGGGGAAAGGTGTATCGACCTGGGCCAAAAACGCGCGATTTACTTATCAATTTAGTTCGCGAATTTATATTATTCGGGTAGTATGCTTCGAGTGCGTGAAGCGTAGAGACAAGAATCGAAGTGCGAACGAAGCTCGACCGACACGTGCACGCATCTTTAAGTTTCTCGTTTCAAGTCAAATCAACCAGGGGTACAATCACGAGCCCAAAAGGAATAAAATTGTTGTCTTCCAGACGTTGGATGCCGCTTCAGGCATCCAACGTCTGGAAGACAACAATTTTAGGGAATTCCTCCACTTACTATCCCCATTTGCTACCTTAAGGAAGGCGCTGGAAGGACGATCACACGTATGGCAAAGTTCCATATGGCAAAGTTCCATAAGGTGGCCCACTACATGAACCTCAAAAAAGGCCCGAGCTTTCTTTGGGCTATCGAATATTACATTTGGTATGTAATAAATTGCTAATTTTATACATTCTATGTGTAATCCTTTTATTAAATTTGCATAAGATAAGAAAATTCCTTTAAAAAGTTTTTCTTGCATAGGGTGGTATTCAACAAAATGGTGCCAACTGAGAGAAAAACCACGAGGCCAGTGGTCAGAAAGTCAGCTTAGAAAAGCCATTGAGACAGCGAAAAGGGGTGAAATTTCACAGCACACAGCTGCTAAAGCGTTTAGTATTCCAAGGCGTACATTAAGAAATCATTTAAAATCCGGCAAAACAAAAAAGATAACTGGTGGACCACATATTCTTAATAAAACACAAGAACAGGACTTAGCTAAAAGAATAATAAGATTTGCTCACGTAGGTGTGCTATTGACCCCCAAACTTGTTCGGAAACAAGCGTATGAATTCTGTAGGACAAATGATATAACAAACATGTTAAATGACAAAACGAACATAGCAGGGAAGAAATGGCTAAAAGGTTTCCCCAAACGCAACCCAGAAATAGCTCTTCGTAAGGCTCAGTTTATGAATCCCGGGAGAGCACAGAGGCTTAATAAGCACATCGTTCAAAAGCACTTTGAAGCTTTCAGAAAAATATATTGCTAGTTGGATAAAACAAATCATCCAGAACGTCTATATAATATAGATGAGAAGGGATGTAGATAGGAAAACCTTCATCATCAGCAGAAAGTTTTTGCTGAAAAAGGTACAAAAAGAGTGCATTTTATAGCTAATGAACATGCAGAAAATGTCACAATCGCGATGTGTGTTAATGCAACGGGAAATGCAGTGCCCCCAATGATCTTATTCAAGGTTAAAAGATTGAAACCAGAATTTGGTGACAATTTTCCACCTGGAAGCTTAGTAAAGATGGCACCCAAAGCAAGTATGACCGATCTTTTTGTGGAATTCAAACATCTGTGTTTGGACCGTGTATCGAAAATCAAAATTTTCAGTTTTGAAACAGGGCTGGTCTAATCACTTACCTGTTAGGGCTGCCCGCGTCTCCGCCACGTGTGATCGTCCTTTCGGCGCCTTTTTTAAGGGAGGAAATGGGGATAGTAAGTGAAGGGATTACCTTAAAATTGTTGTCTTCCAGACGTTGGATGCCGCTTCAGACCTTTGGGCTCGTGATTACACCCCTGGTTAATTTGACTTAAAACGAGAAACTTAAAGATGCGTGCACGCGTCGGTCGAGCTTCGTTCGCGCTTCGATTCTTGTCTCTACGCTTCACGCACTCGAAGCATACTGCCCGAATAATATAAATTCGCGAACTAAATTGATAAGTAAATCGCACGATTTCGGCCCAGGTCGATACACCTTTCCCCTTCTGTTAATCGGTGCCGAAATCGATTCAAATGTTGAATTAAAAATACAGATTTATTAAAATTTGCGCGAACAATCTGGGTCAGTACAAGTCTCCAGGAAAGTGCTTTTCAATTTTTGATGGCGCTTCTTCTGATATGGATGCCAGGATCGTAGATGCAGCCGATGAACACGACATTGTATTGTACTGTTTGCCCTCAAACACAACGCACGAGTTACAACCCCTCGATAAGACAGTTAATAAATTGTGCGAGCATCATTGGGATGAGGAGCTATTATTATACGGATATCAATATCCAGATCGCAAACTTACAAAACAGCGCTTCAGCAACATTTTTTATCGAAGTATGGCCTAGGCGCACGAATCAAGAAAATATAGTCAACGGGTTTACAGCCACCGGTCTCTACCCTTATGATCCCAATGCAATTCCGCAAGAAGCTTACGCGTCTTCAACCATTACCTGGTTTCAGAGATTTAGTGGTCTCCCCAAGACAATAACTTTGCAGAACGAAATATATTAAATATTCCAACTGGTACTCCTAGAAAGTTAGTCAACTATAGTTCCTGGTCCGAATCTACCATTGAGGATGATTCTCAAATGAAGAACAGTATCGCAGGCAGCCCCTTTTGAGCATTCCGTACGACAGAAATACTACCACGTCCGGTATAAATATGCATATATATATATATATATATATATATATATATATATATATATATATATATATATATATATATATATATATATATATATTTTAATATAATTCTCCCCTAGTTATTGTGTAGGTCTGTTCACTGAAACGGATCCTTCAGGGGCGGGGGAATGTTCCGGCCGAATTTTATCTTTGGTTGCCGGGAAGGTAGGCCGGGATGTGCTGACTTCTGGCGGAGCGGTTCGTGTAGCTCCGGGATATACGACGTATTTTGGATTGATTCGAGACACACGCGGATATATCATTTTTTTTTGACCCAACAAAAAAGAGATGAATTTCGCGATCTGCCTGAAACACGTGAGTCGTCGGTTCTCTTGGTTTTCTTGATCGCCATTGTAGTTTTTGGTTCACGAAAATTTCGTCGTCGTGGCCCTGGGTCTTTCCGATTCGACCTCTTCGAGCTGTTGTGCCGAAAACGGCTGAAAATCGGTGGTAAGGTATCCTTTCCCGAAATCCCGTCTTTTTTTTCGTTCTCTTCCTTCCTGGTGCCCCCCTCATTGAGGTGGACGTCCGGACGCGAGCGAGCAGCGGAGGAAACGGCAAGATAAAACCCTATTTTTTTTTTGTATTATTAATACAGTCCATAAAATATCAAACACGTTTTTTAGCCTTTTTTTCTTTTGCAGATTTGCCTTTATGTTTTTTTTACAGGCATTGGATTTTTCTTTTCTTTTTCTGACTCATTTTGTTTCATATTAGTGTTAGTTTTGATTTTGTCTTTGAAAGCATCAAATGAGTCTTTGGTTAATCTTTGTCCGATCTAATTTAAAGCTTTGCGCCTTAGTTTAATACTTAATTATTGCTAAATTTGGTGTATAAATTTGTTTATGAAATGGTGTCTTAACGCCCGATGTGCCAATAGTTTCTTTAATTTTAGAAATTGGTAAGTTTTCATCAGAATCATCAGATCTTTCAAGGTTAGTAAATGAAGTATTACCGTTAATATTTCTTGCAGGATATTGTGAATAGGTGAAATCTAAAATATTTTTATCAAAATCTTCTTGATCGGACTCGTTTGACGTAGAATAATCCAACAGCTCTTGAGGATACATATTTATACCGGACGTGGTAGTATTTTTGTCGTACGGAATGCTCAAAAGGGGCTGCCTGCGATACTGTTCTTCATGTTGAGAATCATCCTGAATGGTAGATTCGGATCAGGAACTATAGTCGACTAACTTTCTAGGAGTACCAGTTGGAATATTTAATATATTTCGTTCTGCAAAGTTATTTTCTCGTCTTGGGACCACTAAATCACTGAAACCAGGTAATTGGGTAAGCAATGAAGACGCGTAAGCTTCTTACGGAATTGCATTGGGATCATAAGGGTAGAGACCGGTGGCTGTAAACCCGTTGACTATATTTTCTTGAGTCGTGCGCCTAGGCCATAATTTGATAACAATCTTGCTGAAGCGCTGTTTTGTAAGTTTGCGATCTGGATATTGATATGCGTATAACGATAGCTCCTCGTCGCAATGATGCTCGCACAATTTATTAACTGACTTATCGAGGGGTTGTAACTCGTGCGTTGTGTTTGAGGGCAAACAGTACAATACAATGTCGTGTTCATCGGCTGCATCTACGATCCTGGCATCCAAATCAGAAGAAGCGCCATCAAAAATTAAAAAGCACTTTCCTGGAGACTTATACTGACCCAGATTGTTCGCGCAAATTTTAATAAATCTGTATTTTTAATTCAACATTTGAATCGATTTCGGCACCGATTAACAGAAGGGGAAAGGTGTCTCGACCTGGCCCGAAATCGTGCGATTTACTTATCAATTTAGTTCGCGAATTTATATTATTCGGGCAGTATGCTTCGAGTGCGTGAAGCGTAGAGACAAGAATCGAAGCGCGAACGAAGCTCGACCGACGCGTGCACGCATCTTTAAGTTTCTCGTTTTAAGTCAAATTAACCAGGGGTGTAATACGAGCCCAAAGGTCTGAAGCGGCATCCAACGTCTGGAAGACAACAATTTTAAGGGAATCCCTCCACTTACTATCCCTATTTCCTCCCTTAAAAAAGGCGCCGAAAGGACGATCACACGTGGCGGAGACGCGGGCAGCCCTAACAGGTAAGTGATTAGACCAGCCCTGTCTCAAAACTGAAAATTTTGATTTTCGATAC
Organism: Phosphuga atrata; assembly: GCA_944588485.1. Taxonomy (NCBI): domain Eukaryota; kingdom Metazoa; phylum Arthropoda; class Insecta; order Coleoptera; family Silphidae; genus Phosphuga; species Phosphuga atrata. The sequence continues at coordinate 68,354,981 of OX155898.1, forward strand.
ACGGTCCAAACACAGATGTTTGAATAATTAAGAGTATTAAACCAAGGCGCAAAGCTTTAAATTAGATCGGACAAAGATTAACTAAAGACTCATTTGATGCTTTCAAAGACAAAATCAAAACTAACACTAATATGAAACAAAATAAGTCAGAAAAAGAAAAGAATAATCCAATGCCTTTAAAAAAAACATAACGGCAAATCTACAAAAGAAAAAAAGGCTAAAAAACGTGTTTGATATTTTATGGACTGTATTAATAATGCAAAAAAAATAGGGTTTTATCTTGCCGTTTCCTCCGCTGCTCGCTCGCGTCCGGACGTCCACCTCAATAAGGGGGGCACCAGGAAGGGAGAGAACTAAAACAAAGACGGGATTTCGGGAAAGGATACCTTACCACCGATTTTCATCCGTTTTCGGCAAAACAGCTTGAAGAGGTCGAATCGGAAAGACCCAGGGCCACGACGACGAAATTGATTGTTGCCAACTGCCATTGACCGTGCAAACGGCCATTGACAAGGATGGATGAACTCCTGGGTAATAAGCACCATCGTTCCGACATCCAAGGAGAGAGAGTCTTTTGTCCATTTTGTCCTAACCTGGAGCTCGTGAAGGTATTCCTGACTCCATCGCTTCCAAAAGGACTGTACCATTTGATCCAACAATTGGAACCGCGATAACCGATTGGAAGGAATTGACAAAAAGTCAGCAGCAGGAAGACGTTTTAACGGGGTTAGAGTCAAAAAATGGGCAGGAGTCAACGCTAACAACTCGGACGGGTCATCACTAAGGGGGCATAAGGGTCTCAAATTCAGCAATGCCTCGATCTCAACCAACAGGGTGTTGAGTTCTTCATACGTCAAAAGTTGATTTCCCACGACTCGAAACAAATGAGATTTCACACTCTTCACGTTTGACTCCCAAAGTCCGCCAAAATGAGGCGTACATTACCTCACAAGGTCCTCTCCGCGACAATAATCTTTTAAATGCTGCTAAAAACATTGGAGTCGACAGATCGGACACAAGCTCTATATGAACAGCCTTAGTTGACATACAAACAAATTCACATATATAGCCCTTTTGAATTATCAATGGCCCTGCGTAATCTACCCCAGTGTACGTGAAAGCCTTGGCACGGGAAACACGATAGGACGGCAAATCGGCCATCTTTGGCAAAGGAGTTTTCGGTTTTACACGAAAACAATCAGTAGATGACCTTAAAATTTTTCGAACAACCACTCGAGCAGATAAAATCCAGTGTGTGTGTCGAATGATGGATAACAACAAATTAGGCCCCGTGTGTAAATATTTAAAATGGTGAAACCGAATCAATATATTTATAAAATGGCAATTTTTTGGAAGGACAACGGGGTGGGCGTGATCATAACCAATCGAAGCATGTCGTAATCGACCCCCAACTCGAATAAGTCCTTCATCATCTAAGAAAGGAGCCAACTTTTCGAGTTTGACCGAACAAGGTTTTCCTTCTTTAACGCGTGTATATCTTGTCGAAAATGCTGAGCCTGTACAATCCGGCAGAGCATCAGTTTCGCTTTACCCAAATCCAAAGGGGTAATAAATACAGCCGGATTGCGGGGCAGTTTTCCAATGAAGCGAAGGATATACACCATGCTTCTCTGCAGCCGGGAAAATGAAGAAAAATTCTCTATCCACTCATAAACCGAATTTGTAGGTTCACACACATTAGCCAAACAACAGTCGGGCTTAACCACCCTTTGCTCAGGAGGGTTGCTCATATCAAATGAAAGACATGGAATAGGCCAGTTTGGCTCCTCTTCGACCAACCAGCTGGGCCCTGTCCACCAAAGCGGGTGGGATAACAGCTTTTCTGGAGTCAAGCCTCGCGAAAGGCAATCTGCCGGGTTTTCCTTGCCTTCAATATGAGCCCAGTTTTCTACGCCCCAGAGGGTTTGAATTTCTCCCACACGATTCGCGACGAAAGTAGCCCACCGATTCGGAGTAGAATTTAGCCAACAAAGTACTATGGTCGAATCGGTAAACAATTTAACCTTGGGATATAAGTTTCTGGATTGAAACCTATCACAAACCGACTTCAGAAGAGTCGACAATAACAACGCTCCGCACAACTCCAACCGAGGAATGGATACCACCTTGGTTGGAGCGACGTTGGACTTTCCGCAAACAAAATAAGTCGAGGAAACTCCAGTGCTACCATCGGTGACTTTCAGGTACAAGACGGCTCCGTAGCCGTCCTCTGATGCGTCAGAAAACCCAACTAACAATAACTGAGAACCCTCGATTACTCCAAGAAAGCGTGGAATTTTTAACGAACCCAACAAAGAACACTGTTCCTGAAATTGGTTCCACCTTGAGACGATAGTCTCCGATGGCAATTGATCCCAATCGGAATATTCCTGCCACAATTTTTGGTTGAGGATTTATAAAAACAACATCAACGGAGCCAAGAATCCAAGAGGATAGAATATTCTCGCCACTGTTGACAAAATATTCCGTTTTGTCCCAATTCTATTTTCAAATTCGATTTTAAAACTGAAAAAGTCCGATGACGGATGCCACCGAAGCCCCAGAACGGCACAACTGTGATTATCCGCATCGAATTCCTTGGTTTCTGTTAGCCTATCGCTTAGTAAAATTCTATCTTTTAACAGCAAGGAATTTGTAGACCATTTTGAAAGCTCGAAACCGCCCTTTCGGAACATTTCCCTAATCTGAGAATAGACTTCGGTTGCTTTATCCAACGAGGGAACAGACGTAATCAAATCGTCCATGTACATATCTCTCGGGACAATATCGGCTGCTAAGGGAAAGCTTTCCTTCTCATCCTCCACCAGCTGCTGTTCCGTACGCAACGCTAAGTACGGAGAGGACTATTCCAAACACTACGGAATTAAGTTGGAAAATTTCAAGGGATGTTTCCGGATGTGTCCTCCACACAAGCTGCTGAAATTTGCGATCTTCCGGGTTGACCCAAATCTGTCTATACATTTGTTTAAAATCCGCTGGTAAGGTAAAGGAAAACACTCGAAAATTAAGTAAGAGAGAAAATATATCCGTTTGGAGTTTCGGACCTGCAACAAATATATCATTTAAAGACTTCAGCGAGCTGCTTTTCGCACTGGCGTCAAAAACTACACGCACCGGAGTAGATATGCTCTGAGGTTTGAATATGGCGTGATGTGGAATGAAATATCCAAGTCGACAATCAGGATTTTTAACGAGCGACATATGACCCTGTTGGACATAATCATTAAACACATCATGATAGGCCTGCTTTAGAGTGGGAGAGTGAGCGAAACGTTTTTTCAAATTTAAAAAACGTTTACAGGCTAAGTCGTACGAATTACCGAGGTTATCCGGGTTTTCTCGAAAGGGCAAACCGACCGAATATTTACCGCTGTCTAGCCGTCGAACAGAAGCCGCATAAATCCGCTCGCACTCCTGATCTTGTTTATCAACAATAGGGTGAATGGGAGACGGAACCTCTTCGATCTCCCAGAACCTTTTAATGAAGGGCTCCAACACATTGTCACGCGTACTCAAAAACGCATGACTTTTTGAATCAGGGCAATCAGTGCCGACTTTTCCCATAACGATGAATCCGAGGGGGGTGTGAAGGGCGACCGGTTTGTTTTGAGATCCGCTAACTTTTGCTCCGCTCATCAACAAGGAAAACAATTCCGCTCCAATCACGCCATCGATTACCCCAGGAACATTAAATTGATTGTCGGCCAACTGTAAATGTTTTAAATAATCAAAGTTTGAAATGTCTAATTTTCGGGATGGAAGTTCGTCAACAATCCGATCGACAACAAACGGGCGTAGGTTGTAAACAACGCGAGTATCGAATCGGGAAAATATTTTTAACTCGGTTCTTCCTCGGACAGGGTTTTGTAACCCACCAAATCCAACGACTGAGGATTTTACCTGTCCAACAGACAAATTTAATTTTCGACAAACGGCCGTTGTTACAAAATTGGATTGACTCCTCGAATCTAATAACAAAGGGATGTTGTGATCATTTCCCTCCCGGTCTTGGACCTTTACGATAACTGTAGACAAAATAACAACGAAGTTGTCTTCTTCTTTTAAACGGTTTGACATATTCATAGAACAAAGGGTTGTGGGACTTTCTTCCAACGAGGATTCCTGTGAGAGTGATTTAGGTGTCTGAAAATCAACAAAATGCAAGAGCGTATTGTGAGGTAAAGAACACTTGTCACAGCTATATTTATGAGGACATCCTGACAGTCTATGCTTATCAGATAGACACCTGATACAAATGAATTTGGATTTTACTAATTTAAATCGTTTCCACGGCGTCAACTCTAGAAAGGCTGGACACTTTTTCAAATCATGAACCTTAATTTTACGAACGAAACAATTTTTCGAAGTATTTTCCATTTCCAGTTTAACAACAAAGGAATGGGTGGGTTTGAAAGCACCTTTGCCGGGCTTGTTTACAGCTACATAAGACGGGTTTTCGGCGGGAGGTAACGTCCGGATTTGCTTCTCCAAAAACGATACTAACTCTGTGTACGTGGGAATCGTTTCTTCCCTGTGAGCCGCCTCAAAAGAACGCCGTGTCGCAGGATCCAAAACCTTTGAACATCGATTTAAAAAACAAAGTCTTCTACATTTACATTCAACTGTCTCAAGGCTGCAATCGGCGTACAAAACCCATCCAACACCGCCAACAAACCTTCACGAGACTCAGTACGCAGAGGGCGGAAGCTGAAAATTTGTTCTAAATAGGGATTTCCTAGAGTCCTCTCGTCATTGAAACGAGAAACTAATGCTTCCCACGTCAACTGATAATTCCCTGCTGGTCTAATATTATTAGAAATATTGAGGGCCGGTCCCTTCAAAAGCGAAGTTAAGCGCTGCATTTTTTCCACTTCGGGGAAACGCGAGTTCTCATGAACCAACGTTTTGAAAAGCTCGTAAAACACTGGCCAATTTTGAGGAGATTTGTCAAAGAAGGGGATATCAATCGGCTTTAATTATACCGCTTCGGGTGCCGGGGCGGAAGGAACCGCTGTCCCCTGTGGGGTTTCTTTAGCGTTAAATTGATGGAATATACGCGTAATGAATTCTAACATATCTGAAATGGCTGCGAATTTGGGGGTAAAATTATCATCCAACTCTAACGAAATTTCATTTATGCGGAATTCTAGCTCATCAAACTCTTTTACGGTCGCATCGAACAAGGTAAACGCCGTTTTAAAATGATTTAAGTTTGAACCTTCGTTAATCTTTTTTGAAAAATCGTACAACCTTTGAATACGTTGGAAAAGCGTTTGTTTTTTCACAGTTAGGATTTTTAATAAATTCTCGGCCTTCGCTTTATCCATGATTGGATTGAAGTTATAATATTTAATAAACAATGAAAACTAAAAAAACGACGAATTAAAATAAATCGAACTAAAATTTTGGTTCTCTACAATTAAGAAAATCCGGTTCGAAATGACCAAAATGTTTGATATTTTATGGACTGTATTAATAACACAAAAAAAATAGGGTTTTATCTTGCCGTTTCCTCCGCTGCTCGCTCGCGTCCGGACGTCCACCTCAATAAGTGGGGCACCAGGAAGGGAGAGAACGAAAACAAAGACGGGATTTCGGGAAAGGATACCTTACCACCGATTTTCATCCGTTTTCGGCACAACAGCTCGAAGAGGTCGAATCGGAAAGACCCAGGGCCAAGACGACGAAATTTTCGTGAACCAAAAACTACAATGGCGATCAAGAAAACCAAGAGAACCGACGACTCACGTGTTTCAGGCAGATCGCGAAATTCATCTCTTTTTGTTGGGTCAAAAAAAAATGATATATCCGCGCGTGTCTCGAATCAATCCAAAATACGTCGTATATCCCGGAGTTACACGAACCGCTCCGCCAGAAGTCAGCACATCCCGGCCTACCTTCCCGGCAACCAAAGATACAATTCGGCCGGAACAAAACGAATAAAGTGGAGACTGAAACGGATGATAATGAAGTGTGGTTTTGTCAAGGTTGTGAGATGAACAGGGTTGCAGATATGCGTCAATGTAATGTGTGTTTGGCGTGGTACCACGAGGATTGCGTAGGTTTGACAAAAGAAGACGTCGATATTTTCTGATGCCCAGATTGTACCTAAAACGTTGGAGAAATATGATTGTTGTAGGAAGAGTCTTTTCTTCCAACAGCAATTATATGGCTCATACTTTTTGATTGTTGATTATGTTATTAGTTTAAGAGAAAATGAAAGATATTGTTAATGAAAACTTACAGTTGATTACGATGCCTTTTGTTTTAGAGATTTTTTTGTTCAAGTTTGTACATGACATACATTTTTGACAAACATATTAAATTTATTTTGTAAAAAAAATTGCTGGTCTTCATATTACGTAGATATTCATTAATTCACAACGGGCATTCTTGGGCTACTAGGTTGCTAATATGGCCCATTGACTTCTTCTTCTCGATGTGTCTTATCCTCTCAGGACGTTGGCGATCACATTAGCCCATCTCACTTTATCCCCTGCAGCTCGGAGCAGTTCAACTGAAGTCATATTCGTCGCAAGTTTTTCAGCCAGAAATTCCTTCTTCTGCCTGGCCTCCTTTTTCCGTTTATTTTTCCTTCAATTATGACTTAAAGCGCTCTGTATTTGTCGCTTCTCATTATGTGTCCAAAGTAGCTGGTTTTTCTCTGTTTGACAGTATTCATTATTTCTGTTTGTTTCTCCGTGCGGTTTAGGACCTCGATGTTGGTAGTATGGCTTGTCCAAGGAATTCTCAGCATCCTGCGGAACATAACACATCAGAACACGGAGCCTGGTTTTTAGATTGAGCCTGAGATTGCACAGCACATATTGCATGCTGTTAAATACTGCTCATGCCTTTTCCACTCTAGCCTTTATCTCAACCGACTGATCCCACCTATCATTGAGCACGCAGCCCAGATATGTCATTTTCCTCACTCTTTCCAGGGTGTTCCCGTTTACAGTTATTTCAGCGCTAGCATCTGGGTTTTTACTGATACCAGTGTTACTGTTACTGTTACTTTACTATTACGTATTACTTGTTACATTACTGTTACCATTGTTCTGGTTTTATTTATATTAAGTTTCATGTCATATTCTTCGCAGACGGTAACTACTCGGTTCATTAGCCGCTGCAATTCTTCTTCGCTGTTGCTCATGATCATCGTATCATCCGCCTGTCGCAGATTATTCAAACATTCAGCCCATTGACTAAGTTTTAAAAATTTAATTTGTCTCTGTTACAGTCATATAAAAACATTTGAGTGTTTATTTAAAATGTTTCACTAATAAACACTTTATATATTTAAACCATTTGTTTACCTTAATTTCATTTATATCTTTAATTTATACTGATTTAAAACTGTGCCTTAAAGGGCGCCTTAAAAGCGGGCCTTATAGGGCGCCTGTACCTTAGTAATACCTGCCTTCTAAACTGATTCCTATTACATACAGCCATTGGAAAACGTTGCCTAAATTCTTCAATGCACGGGTCGATACTATATTCCCATTCACCATTTTCCAGGCGTATACCATTACGAAAATAACTTTCCGCGATAAAAGTTTTCTGCACTTTCGTTAACATTTTTAAATGAAATAAATTAAGTAAGACCGGGAAAAATAACATAAAACGGCGAATTAATTTGTGTATTCGTGAAATTGGACAACACATTCAACATCTGTTGTGACGTTTGTTCTTCTTTGTTAATTTTATAATTCACAAAACTATAAAATAAATCAGTGTTCAATTTAAGAGAAGGCATTTTAACTAATGAAAGCGTTGAACTTAACACTCAAAACAATGCGACATAACCTCAAGACCACTGACAGCTACTTAAAAATGACATATGATAATTTGTTTAAATTTATGTGTCTGAATCAAGAAATAACTTACTTCTACAAATTCATGGCAAGAGTGGAGTCCTAGAATTTTGGGACTCACGTTATCTAAACACTTTCTTGAATCTGAACAAATTGATTCATGTTTTCAGAATGTGTTTCAATAACTGTGATTTCATATTAATTCATATAGATAGATATTAATTCATATAGATAAATAAGGCAGATAAGACTAGACAGACAAGACTAAATATACAAGATTAGACATAAAAACATATATTAGAATAAGGTTTATTAAGCATAAAAACTTGTATTAGAATAAGATTTGTCAAACGTAAAGACGTATATTAGAATGAAAAAGATTCAGTTCCACATAAAATAAATCCAGTTTATATGGTACAATACAGGAGCCACCAAAACAATTTTCAATATTAGCTTCTAATATGTTGTTTGTTGTGCTTTCATCCTACATTATAGGCGTATTATTACACAATAAGAAGAGCTTATTCGAAACTACTTATGTTGCTCAATCCCTTTTAAAGTGAATCAATTGATAAAAGGATAAGTGCAGTATTAAAATCTATCAAGGATTTAAGACCTATTAAGTTACTACTAGTTTTGTAGATGTAACAATGAAAGGGTTTATCTTCGCCGATGATTTAAAAAGCAACTGCTTTGTGGAAACTATGATACATTTTCTCTTCCGAGAATATTTGTTACACTTTACTAAAATTGTGGGTTACCGTTTAAGATTTATAGACTCATTCAATTATCATTTGGTCTATGTGATTTAAGACGCGATAATTCATCGACGTGATATATCTCGGATCGGAAATTATTAGCCGATTCCCGCTCCTCAAACTGCAACCTTATATATAATTTACTGGAAAACATTCCCGTGAGAATAAATTAGTGATTATTTAACTAACCTAGTGCAAGATGACTTCTATAACGAGGGTTTTAGTCACTCTAGAGTGTTATGTAACTAGTTTAGTTTCGAAGTTAATCAACCCAATTTAACTAGGTGTAACTTGATAACTATTCTAGTTAGAGTTCACTATTTTCCACGGAAATAATTATAGCTTGTTGATTGGGTGATTGTAACTATTACAGTTACAAGTTATAGCTATTTAACTTCAAGGTTGCAAAAGTAGTTCGAAACTGTGGTTAGTCCGAAATTTGTTCAATAAATTTTGAAATAGACTAACTAGTTTAATTCTATTTTAAGCTACTTATAGCTGATGAAATTATTTATAAGCTAACTTAATTTAATGTTTGTAACTAGTTCAGTTTCAAAATTACGGCTAGGTAAACTTGAAGTTGTCTGATCTGGTCTGGTCTTATCTGTTGTTATTTGGTATTGTCTGGCCTTTATCTGGTTAGGAGAGCCGCTTTTTGATAAAAATCAATCTCATTTGCAACAGAACTTTTCTGTCTCCATATTTTCTGTAGCGACTTCCTCAAGACAATTCCAGAAACTGTCGTGTATTTCAATGGTTTTGTCATTTTCATTTATATGTATTTTCATACGAAGTGGAGAAGAATCGTTCTTCTTTCATGTGCCTTGTCCGTTGGCGATCACCATGGCAAAAGCTGTACGGTCCTCCGCCAAGCGAAGAAGTTCACCAGGCCTTATTTTGCCGGTCCAGTCCCGAATATTTCTCAGCCACAACTGTTGCTTTCTTCCAACTTCACGGCGCCCCTCAATCTTGCCCTTTAGTATGAGCTGTAATAGACGATATTTATCACCTCTCAAAACATGTCCAAGATATGATGTCTTTCGACATTTTACGGTCGTCAAAAGTTGCCTTTCGATGTTTGCTCTTCGTAGAACATTCTCGTTTGTAACATGTTGTGTCCACGGAATACGAAGCATTCTTCTGTGAAGCCACATTTCGAATGCCTCCAGTTGTTTCATCGTCCTGACCTTCAGAGTCCACGTTTCTACTCCGTACAGCAATAACGACCATACATAACATAGTCTTAGCTTCAGATTCAGATTGTCATTGGAAAGAAAGGATCTCATATTATTCAAAGTTGCCCGAGCTATCTCTATTCGGCACTTTGAGTTCACGCTCAACGTTGGAAGCGAATGGTTGGAGGTGAGATAGTACGCAGCAAGTGTGAAAAAGTGAAATTAAGAATAATTAAATAAATACAGTTGTATAAAGTATTATAATAAAAATAGAAAACGTAAATATGGCGAGAGAATTACGGTCAAACACCCTCTTAACAAAGCAAGAGGATAAGATCCCAGCATATTTTTTGTGTGCCGAGTTCAACAATTTAATATCGGCAATAGTAAAAAGGGAGGTGGAGCCACTATTAAATAGAATCAAAGACCTCACCTGTGAAATAAAATCATTACGTGAGGAAAAACATCACCAACGAAACCAGCCACACGCTGTTGAGGAAGAAAACATTTTAATACAAAATATTTCAATAGATCAAACTCAGCCGAACACAAGTGAAGAATTCAGCAATATATCCGATAAGGAAATAGAGAGAAGAGATAATAGAGGTGAACGTACCGATGAAAAAAAGAAGGAAGAAAAAAATGTATCGTCAAGAGACGAAGAAACGATAAGTTCAAAAAATATAAATACTCCAAACATCCGAGCGGAAATAAAACGTCCGCGCGCTCAAAATGACTCCGACGTTGCTACCGTAAAGCAGTTTGATAAACCAAAAGTAAACAATTCATTTAAGGACAATAATGGTTTTACTGTTTATAAAGGGAAAAGACCAAATAAAAGAAACAAAATAATCAGCACTGGTAATAATACATCGGGAATAATTTCTGCGGAACCCAGAAAGACATGGCTATTCATAAACAGAGTACAACTGGATGTAACCCTGTCAAAAATGGAAGCTCATATCAACAACATTCTAGTAAACAAACGATTTTCGTGTGAAAAAATTGCAACAAAATCCGAAACTTACAATAGTTTTAAATTAAGTGCGAACTTAACAGAGCACAAAGTGTTAACAGATCCATCTAACTGGCCAGCGGGTATCGAAATCAGCCGATATATTTTTAGGAAGACTCCCACTAATCCAGGAGCAACATAATCCACTCACGGAATACAAGGAACGCTTACCTACATCAGCTCGTGATGCAGTCAAGTCTCCAAGAAATGTCTTCAAGCTGCTTTTTATAAGCACGCAGTCTGTGCGCAATAAATTCAACGAACTCGACAGTCTCATTGAAAGTCAGCAATATACTATAGTGTGCATCACTGAACACTGGCTTATGGAAAATGAAAGTGAATATTATTGTGTCAACAGAATGGCAACTGCATCTCATTTCAGTAGGAGGAATTCGGCAGGCGGAGGTTCTCTAATATTAACAACACAAAATACTAAATTCGAAGTGTTAACCTTCGTAAATAAATTATCAATAGAATCTCACTGTGAATTGGCGGCCATATCCCTGGTTGATCTACATAAAATTGTTATTGTTGTTTATCGTCCACCTAAGGGTGATTTTAATATGTTCTTAAATGTCATGTTTTCTCTTTTAGAATCTATAGATCTAGTTCGGTATCATGTTCTGATTGGAGGAGATTTTAATATACATTTTAACCACCCTAACCAAAGAGTAGCAGATGTCTGTGATATGTTTCAATCATACGGCCTATCGCAATCAGTTTGTTTTCCTACTAGAGGCACAAACATACTGGATAATATATTTATAAATTATAAACCATCAGGATTTGAAATATTTCCAATTTCTATGTCATCGGACCACAAAGGCATCCATACTCAGTTCGAACTGGAGATTATCCGTGATTCTTTAAGAAGTAAGGTAATACGACCAATAACCGAGTCAGGTAAACATAGTTTTTTCAATATATTAAACACTATTGAATGGAATAATATTCTTGGGGGGGCTGACTGCAACAAGAAATATAATTTATTTCACGAGGCAGTTATGTCCGCCTATAAAAAAGCATTCCCCAAAACTAAAATTACAAATCGAAGAACAAAAATTAATTGACATTCATTGGTTCACGGATTAACATTCATTGGTTCACGGAGGATCTCCGTTTAATGCGGGAAACCCTAAACTTAATACGTGATGCGGCTCAAAATAGCGGTTATATCACTCTCTGTAATACATACAAATCTTACCGTCGGAAATATAATACAGCAATAAAATTAGCCAAAGTAAAGGCTAATGACAATTTTATTGAGAAATCCAATAATAAAGTCAAATCTATGTGGCAAATTATTAACTATAGTCGGAAAACAAAACATAATAACTGTGATAATTCATGTAATATTGATGCCGAACTTTTTAATCATGAGTTCACATCACATATAAAAAATGTGATCAAGTCCATTCAAGATCCTGGACTCAATCCTTTAGATTTTGTTCCAAATTATTCCGATATTAGTTTCTCTTTTAAACCAGTAACAACCTCGGAAGTGAGAGAGGCTATCCTCAGTCTAAAATCCAGTAAAAGCAAAGACGTTTATGGACTGACCTCAGATTTGCTAAAATGTTGTAAGGAAGCAATCTTGTCACCACTAACATCCATTATTAATTCATGTATCATCACATCATCTGTACCTGATGAAATGAAAATTGCGTCAGTGATACCATACAAAAGGGCGATAAAAACAATCCACTCAATTATAGACCTATATCTATTTTAACGATCTTTTCCAAGGTGTTTGAAAGAATTCTTCTGCTACAAATCACCAAGTTTTTTGAAATAAATAAATTATTGAATAATGCCCAATTTGGATTTCGTACTGGCAAATCGACTACTGACGCCATTATGTCACTTATAAATAATCTTTTAAATGGATATGAGGATGGAAAGTTTATCATGACCTCTTTTTTAGACTTGAGTAGAGCATTTAATTGCGTAAGTCATGACATTCTTATCAAAAAACTCGCGTGCTATGGTTTCGATGAAGCCAGTCAGAATTTAATCAAATCATATCTCTCATGTAGAACGCAAATAGTTACATATGGTGGTGTCAACTCCAGTATATTGCCTATAGAATTTTGTGTCCCACAGGGCTCCATTCTGGGGCCACTCTTATTCATAATTTACACCAACGATTTTGCTTCGTATATTAAAGATGCTTTTAAGGTGATGTATGCCGATTATAATACGTTAGTTAACAGCGCTAAATCTCTTAACGAGGCAATTAGTGGAAACCAGAGCGCAAATGAAAAATGCAGTGAGTGGTTTAGTAGCAATAAGTTGTTACTAAACAAGGACAAAGCAATAAATATGCTATTTACATTAACCCTTTGAGGACGGATTTATTTTTTTGAAAAAAAAAAACAAATTGAAGAGTGTAATTTTATTTATTTATATTAATGTAAGCTATTAAAATGGTATTGGCAATTAAAAACAATAAGGATTATCCTTCAGGATATGGTATCCCTAAATTACCACTAGGAACAAACGCAGATTTTTTTTTTTTTTGTAAAAAATACTAAAACTAGGCGAACATATGAAAAAATGGAACTACTTAGTATGGTAAGCTCCAAAACAGTTTTTGTTGTGTTTTATGCACAATCCCACATTGCATGTTGAACACTTCCACATCGTACGGCTTACTTCCTTTGTGGTGCTACAGTTGGCACATCTCAGCAACGTAGACCTTTCTGGCATGTGGCATGCCTTAGAATAGCGAAGTTCCAATGAAACAATCTTCTTAAAATTATTGACGGGTCTCTCGTTTGATGGCCTTCCTCGTTTAGAAGGAGCTACTGCCCCAATAAGACCTCTGGCTACTGTCAAACGGAATGTTTTCAAATCTAGTCCTTTTGACTTGCTTCGTAGTTGAAACAGAATGAAAGCGTTCACTACACATGCGTCAACGAAGTAAAACAAGATTCTATGCCACCACTTATGTGATTTACGGTCCACTTCATAAAGGCTTTTTAACATATCGAACTTATCGACATATCCCATATGAGCATTGTATTCAATAACCATTTGAGGGCATGTTATGTTTTCAAGGACCCCATCTTTTTTTCTTCTTGGAACACGACCCATTGTTGCTGGATTTAGGTAATTTCCGAGGAATAACACACTTCTTTTATCCATCCACTTCATTCCGACTAGTCCACAAGTAGATATGCGATAATCTTTATCGCCCCGTTTCAAATCTTTATCTGATTTTAGCTCAGGAAAACTTTTTCTACCTTTCCGAATCGTACCACAAGCATAAATTTTATCCGATAATAAAGATCTTTGTAATTCAACGGAATTAAAATAATTATCAAAAAAAAGTTTGTGGTGCTTTCCTACTAAAACTCTACTAAGGTCCTTTACAACCCGTAGCCCTAATTTTTTTAAGTAGTCTGACCAACCTTCCCAGTGTATATTTGAAAATCACACATGAAACCTGTTGAGTCGGATCTAACCCAGACTTTATAACCCCGCTTGATGGGTTTGTTTGGCATATATTGACGAATAGAACTTCGTCCTTTGAATTTAATCATTGACTCATCTATGGATTGAAATTCATGCGGATTTAGGGCGGAAAGAAATGATTCCCGAAGCTTAGACAACAGGGGCCGAACTTTATAGAGCTTGTCGAAATTTGGGTCGTTTCTTCCCGGTTGCACTGAATTGTCGTTGAGGTGGATGTAGCTTAGTAACCACGAGAATCTATCCCGTGAGATAACAGCACTAATATAATTATCCCGGAGATCGTCTCTCGATGACCAACAGTCTTTGTAACTGGGCATTTCTTTGATGCCCATCAATAAGTTGACACCCAAAAAAATTTTTATTTCTTCTTCAGAAGTTGGAGTAAAATAAGCTCCTCCACCATGTTTTTGAAGATAGTACAAATTTGTTTGGAATACTATATCTTGGATTAGATCTTCGGGGAAAAGTGATAAAAAAATGTCTGTCGGAGTTTCTACATCCTCAGGAAGGTTAGCACCTGTTACTTCCAAGAAAGGATTTGTTTTTGTGACATAATTTTCATTGTTGGTCCAAACTACAGACTGATTCCTTACAAACTGTGCTAGTGGTATGTCGTCTTCGCTTTCCCAACTATTGTCACCATTATCACCATCTACTTGCATAGCAACGTCGTTTTCTTCTTCAAAGATAACATCCAGATTTTCAAGTATGTTATTTGTATCTACATTTACTTCTTCTCCCATAACGCTTTCTATATCTGATTCTTCAGATTCACTACCACTTGGTATTTCATCAAGAATACCATAAATTTCATCCTGGTGCATATTTTCTAAATCTACATGGCTCCAAACTCGTTTTTTTTTGTCCTAAAACAATTTTTCTATAACTACTTTGAAAATAAAATAACTAAAGTGCATGTGCCTAGTGGTACTTCCAGATAACCATACATAAAATCTACGATATAGAAACAAAATTTTCATGCAAACCTTATTTGTACAATTGCACAACAGTCATAACAATAAATTAACATACCTGCCATTTTTCAAAACACGTAAAAACAAACAGATTTTCACTATTTTATGCCGGCGTAAAACGTTAACCTCAAACAAACGGCGATAATTGCATGTGGAGCTCGATAGAAAACATTTGGCGGTGGATTGCTTGGATCACAATATTTTCAGCATATTAGGCAACCAACTTTCAAAGCCGGTACACTCAGAAAACCAATAGGCAAATAAATAAACGACATCTGAATTGTGGTAATCTCAAATAACCACTGGTCCTCAAAGGGTTAAGGAAACATGACTTTGACACTCGAATTTTCGATCGAACTCTAAGAGTTCTCTATCAGGAACTGCAAACAGAACTATTGCGCGATTTTTTTCTCTTCACTTCGTCGCGTCGGTAAAGTCCAATTTTTCGCAAAATTTTCTATTTTTAATTTTACAGAAAACTGTTATAAGGATTTTCGATAGAACTCTAAGAGTTCTATCTGAAACTGCAAACAGAACTGTTCCGCGATTTTTTTAAATTTGCATTCAAAATAACGGGACCCTTATTATTGCAAATATCTTTTGAACTAAGGTTTTTATCAAAAAATGACAAAGGGATCTTTGATAGAACTCTTAGGGTGCTATTCAGATCCGCGAATAGAACTATTTTTGCAAAGTTTAAAAATTCAATTTTCAAAATTCATTCGGAACATCATTCACAAGAAGCTTCAAAATTCAATTTTTTTTGCAAAATGTCAATTTTTGCAGAACTTTTTGCAAAATTGATCCAGTACTCCAGAACTATGGTCGAGGTACAGGAATATATAAAAAACGCACAGATTTTCTCAAAAGTGGTTGCTAGCTCAATTTTGGTATTTTCCATTTTTTTCGCGAAATTCTGCAGAACTATTGAAATTTTGCACAAAGTACTCTAGAACTATTTCATATCTGCCGGGAACTCCGATGTAATATTATATTTTTGCAAATTCGGTTGCTAACTTCACAGGACTGCAGCGACCGCGTGGAATGATCACGCGGCGTTCACGTGATAGTTCGTAGTGACGTTGTAAAAAACCTGATTTACACTGCTTTGCCAAGTTTTACTTAAAAATTTTAATTTCAAAAATCAAAGTCTTCAATAAAACTGATTTATGGATAAAATGTAATCACTAATTTTAACTAAGACAGAAAACTCGAGAGCACGTGGCATACAACCGAACTGGTTTAAAGTTTCGGCTGCGTGATCTACGCTTCAAAAGCGCTTGCACTGACCAATAGGGAATCATCCCCCGAAAATCACGTGATCTTCACGCAAGTTTATTACTTCATCGGGTGGCTGCGGCTAGTATAGATAGTTTTTGTATTTCCTCGGAGAGTGAAGCTTTGCATAAATAACTGCAAGATCTACTTACAATAATTTTGAACATACTATAAAATATTTGCCAATAAAGTTTCAAGTTTCAGCTGCAAATACTATTTGTCTTGTTTGAAGTATTTGCCAGCGTTATAACAATTTCCTAGATTAGATAAACATTTAAAACATCAACTTGTAATTTTATATTTAGACTTTACAACATTCTACAAATGCTTTAATTAAGTGCGAATTGTTTACTCAGGAAAGTTCTCAATTGAAATTTGCACCTTGATTAGGTCAATGTACGACCTATCAAAAATAGTCTTACTTTACATTTTTTAAGATAGCATGTATGGATTTAATAAGTCGTTGTATTAGTTGTTCAGTAATATATTCCTTAAATAATTACAGAACAGTTTTATATATTTAAGTTTAAAATTTATCGTCATCAAATTTCAACATGTTTTTCCTATCTATATATAGATTACTACACGGACATAGCCATTCGATCGTTTCGTAGATAATTGTTACATGAATATTGTATTTATTTGTGCAATACTTATGGTTCGACGCATAATTTATGTTTTATTATCATTCTGGAAGATAATAAGTCTTAATCTAAACTTGCACCACACGACTTATCTCTCGAAGCCTGGTATGTTTTATTGACAGCAATTGATTATTTGAATAAAATACTTTCTCTCTTATCACGGAGCCAAAAGTGTATGTAGATTAAAAAGTAAATTCTGGATCCCTATTAGATTTAATCAAAGCCTGTTTTAACAATCCAGAGTTTTAAAATATTCACTTTCCGTTGCATTAGTTTCTAACGAGGAAGGTAATTCAGGAGCTAGTTAACTGAAATAAAAAAGACTTTGTACATAATATTAGTAGTTATGAGATTGAAATCGTGAATTCTCATGTAGGTATATGAGTAGAGCATTTTTCTGGTATGAATGTCGTCAGGTTTCGTTTTTTTTGTCTTCTTTAGAGATTTGACTAATTGGTGCGGTTGTAGCCTGTGTTGTTTTATTGATGGATCGTTGGAGGTAAGTCTGTGTATCAAAGATGATTGATGAGGCACGGCTTTGTGTATGTATTCGTGATGACATTCTGGGAGTGCGTTGCCACTTCATAACTCGAGCGGTGTTAGAAAACACTATAAAAGGACAATGGAATGTATGTCTATTTAAAATAGTTTAATTAACGGGTGATTAATAATTCACCATTAAGCATTAACAGACTGACGAACGTTTTCTCATTGCGTTATCTACTGTCGGAATGATATTTTCACGTTGGTTGTTGTTACGCCACGTATAATTAGATCATTAGATAATAGACCTCTAAATCACGATCATAACAAGAGACTTAAATCACAGACTAGAAAAGAAATTCTTAATAGACACATTATTTTATAAACTTTCCTTTTGATCCAACATACCCTTTTCTGTTGTTCCATTAATTAACATAAATAAAGTACGTGAGAGAACTGACTAACTACCTCACACACACACACTATCAAATTTCTAATTAATGAAAAAGTCTGTGTACTAAATCTAATTGCTTTGTTTGATTCGGATCTGGAAATCATAAACAAATAATGTTCGCGATTAAGATGTCTGGAACGTATCTAGATGGCGTGCTGCTATAGAATATGTAGTTCTAATTGGATGAATTCTATTGTCGGCAATCCTCGCCGGATTCGAAATTGTAGGCTTGCTTCTCACACAAGACGAGGCTTATCTGCATCATAACTGCACGAAGACCAAACTGACTTATTTGTTTTCTCAACAATAACATTTATCTAACCCGGTTAAATTAAATGTTCTGAGGAGTTTAAAATGCAGCCGCATATTATTATCTCATCAACTTAACTAATTTGTCTGGCATTGTTAGTGCCAATTATATTTGCCAAAATATATTTCCAAACTGTGAATAAACTATTCATTTTTAAAGCATTTTCACATAACCTAACCTAACCTTTTTTTTGGGAAAGGGGGGAAAATACTTTTACGTACGACCGTCACAACGAGAGCTGCAAGGAGTGTGGGACTCACCTTTCAGTATTACATCATGGAAGTGGGTTGACTTTGTACCTCAGAGGACACGCTATTGTTTCTTTTCTTTAACTCGCTCGTCCTTCTTCTTTTCCCACAGGATGCTGTCCGCCATTTTTTCTATACATTTCCATTTTCTTTCGCTTTGCAGCATCTCTACTAACACGTTCTCCACAGTTACTTTTTGTCCTATGCACTCTTCAGCTATTTGCCTGGTTTCGTCCCACTTTGGGCATTTGAAGAACGTGTGTTCAGCATTATCCACATCAGCCTTGCAGTACAAGCACTCAGTTGATGTGCTCTTGCCTATTCTCGCTTTGTAGGACTCGAAGCAGCCGTGGCCCGTAAGCATTTGCGGTAGGTGGAATGTTATCTCGCCATGCTCTCTTTCGTACCAGTCCTTGATTTTAGGGATTAGCCTGTGCGTCCAGGCGCTTGTATTGACTTCCTCCCATCTTTCCTGCCACTTCTCCATACTGTCTTCTCTGGCTTTCTTCTTCTGTTCGGAGTCTGCACCGTGCGTCTCTCCTCTCTCTTTAACAAGGAGAGCCAAAGGGATCATCCTTGCTAATACAAGCAGCGTTTCCGTCGCAGCCGTTCTGTAGCTTCTGCAGATTCTTATGGCGAGAGTTCTTTGTACCCGAAGGAGTTTCACTGTATATGTTTTGTACGTACATGCCCTCATCCATATGGAGGCAGCATACAGTATAATGGATTCTGCTACCGTGGCAAGCAGCTTTACTTTTTTTTTCAGTTGCCCCATTTTCATGGGGCATTAACCTAGATAGAGACAGCGCCGCTCTCTGGGCTTTGGCGGCTACATACGTGATGTGATGACCGAACATGAGGTTTTTGTCTATTACAACTCCCAGATACTTAATATAATTTTTTGGGACTATTAGTGTGCCTCCCACCTGGAACTCTATCTCTCCGTGCCTTTTCCTACCAGAGAGCATCACTATTGCCGTCTTTTCTGGGGTGAGCTGGAGCTTATTCCTTTCTAGCCATTCGGATATTCTGTGGAGTGCTTCGTTCGTCTTATGGGCTAATTCCTCTCCCGTTTTGGCTGTGGTTACCACTGCCAGGTCTTCAGCAAATGCAATTGTTTCGACTCCTTTAGGCATATATATACTGAGTATGCCGTCGTATAGCACGTTCCACAGTAATGAGCCCAGGACCGAGCCTTGTGGCACACCACATGTCTTCGAGCTTTCTATCTGACAGGTAACTTCCTACCATTCGTCGAAGGTAGGTCGAAATATCTCTGTCCAACAGTTCCTTCTTGATCAGCTTCCAGTTGGCAGAGTTGAACGAGTTCTTGATGTCTATCGTGGCGAGGACACACAGCTTTCTTGTTTTTAGAGTTTTTTTCATTTCCCCATTTGCTACATCCCATACTCTCTTTATGGCTTGTGTAGTTGAGCACCCCTCTCTGAACCCGTACTGCCTATTGGATAGGTCTTTCTTATCTGCTAGCTCTGTCGTTGGCCTTTTGTAAATGAGTCTCTCTAGCAACTTGCCGGCACTGTCCAGGAGACAGATCGGCCCATAGGTTTTTTCCGCGTTTTCTTCCCTTTTCTGTTTTTCAATTAATACCAGTCTTGCTGTCTTCCAAATACTTGGGAATGTTCCTTTGGCCAGCAGGTTGTTCATAACATCGAGGACGTAGCTGTTTTTTCCGCTGAAAAAAACCTAACCTAACCTAACATCTCCACATTTTGAGATATAATTATATAGCTGTGGTCACATTGGTGTATTGGTGAAAGCATCCGCTCGTAATACCTGAGATCCGGGGCTCAATCCCGTGACAAACCGTGATATTTTTCACGGAACTATGGTGTGACCAGCTCGTGGAAAGCAATGGCAAACTACCACGAGTAATTCTGCCTAGTAAAACCGCTCAAATAGTGCCGTTCGGAACCGGCGATAAACTGCTAGGTCCTGCATATTAGTATAACGATGCGTTCCACAAGTATGCGCGAGAGGTGGCCTAAGCTGGAACACTAGTATGGCACCTTAAGAAGAAGAATTATATAGCATTTGTTAGATTTGTTAGATCCCTTAGCTAGATATTCGGAAAATTGTACAACCCGTTTATCTCTATTATGTAGGAGGAATCTAACTGCCAATTTTTACTGTTGTGCATATATGGTTTCGTGCATAATAAGTAACCTGAGGTATGCGGACGACACCTTGATTATTGCAGCAGACGAAGAACAACTGTTAAACACAATGAACAAATTAGAGAACTATAGTAGAGAATATGGTTTAAAAATCAACAAAACAAAAACCAAAGTAATGATCATCGATCGATCCAATGACACATCCAATATCAAAATCGTAGCGAGATATGATGTGGTGGACAAGTTTGTATACCTGGGATCATTGTTAACCAAAGATGTAGGCTGCTCAGAGGAAATAAAGAGAAGATTGGCAATGGCCAGATCAGCAACAACTTAACTCATAAAAGTATGGAGAGATCAAACCATTACAAAAACAGTAAAAGTAATGCTGGCCAATTACTTGATCTTCCCAATTGCTGTTTACTCCGCTGAAACATGGACACTAAAGAAAACAGATAGAAAAATAATTGAAGCCTTCGAATTATGGGTGTATAGACGAATCCTAAGAGTGTCATGGGTGGAACACAGAACAAACGCCTCTGTTCTAGAAGAACTAAAAATCAAAAAGCGTCTACTAAACCAAATCAATAGAGCATATCTCAGTTACTTTGGCCACATAGCTAGAAGAACAGGCGAGATGGAAAATCTCGTGATGGAGGGAAAAGTTGAGGGAAAAAGACCTAGAGGACGGTTTCCAATGAGATGGACCGACAGATTGAAAGAAATGACGGGACACTCAATGCACGAAGTAATGCATCTAGCACAAAATAGAAAAAAATTCAAACACATACCGAAAATAGTATCACTACACCCTCCAGAGGGTAGAAGGACTAAGAAGAATATATGGTTTCAGATATATATATATATATATATATATATATATATATATATATATATATATATATATATATATATATATATATATATATATATATATATATATATATATATATATTCGAGTCTGAGTATTATTTTTTGACCAAAACACACATGTGAAGATATCTAATCAAATCAAATCACATCACACATCATATATCAAATATATAAATGAAACGAGAATGTATGAAATATTTATTGAAATAAATTACATCTTGTGTGGCAACGAGACGAGTTATAACGTGAGTCCCAAAAGTCTATGAAACCACTCTTGCCGTGAATTTGAAAAAGTATTTGATTCAGACACATAATATTAAACAAATTTTCCAATGTCATTTTTAAGTAGCTGTCAGTGGTCTTGAGGTTATGTCGCATTGTTCTTAGTGTTAAGTTCAACAATTTCATTAGTTATAAATAAAACGCCTTCTCATTAATTTAACACTGATTTATTTGATAGTGTTATAAAATTAACAAACAGGAACAAACATTACAACAGATGTTGAATGTGTTGTCCATTTTCACGAATACACAAATTAATTCGCCGTTTTATATTACTTCTACCGGTCTTACTTAATTTATTTAATTTAAAAATGTTTACAAAAGAGCGGAAAACTTTTATTGTCGAAAGTTATTTTCGTAATGGTAGACGCCTGGAAAATGCTGAATAGGAATCCATTATCGACCCATGCATTGAAGAGTTTAGGCAACGTTTTCCTATGACTGTATTTAATAGGAATCAGTTTAGAAGGCTGGTATTACGAGCAATTGATTCTTTCGAAGTACTGGTAACATTAACAGCAAATCAAGAAGTGGAAGGCCTCGTATTAATAATGAGAATATTATAAACAACATCACAAATGCAGTCCAAGACGAACCTACCACTTCAATTAGGAGACTAGATCAAGAGTTGAATTTAAGTCGTATTATCACTCACAGGATTATTCGTTAAGATCTTCACATGGAACCATATAAGTTGCAAATGTACCAAGAACTTTTACCACTCGATTATAATAAAAGACTGGCCTACTGTCGAAGGTTAAATGAAAATATGATGATGAACGACGATGATGATGATGATGAATATGATGATGATGAACGACGAAGTGTTAAATTTAACATTTTTCACTGATTTCATGGGTTGAAATGTTACCTGGTTTTACCTGGTATTTTACCTGGTTTCATTTAAACGGATACATTAATTCCCTAAACATGCGCATGTGGAGTGTTGACAACATACATTTTTTTAGAGAGACCCCACTGCATCCAACCAAAGTTGGTGTGTGGTTATCAATGTCAAGATACAAAATTTTCGGTCTAATATTTTTCGATGGCAATTTAAACGCTGCCGCTTATAGAGCCACTATTTTGCAACAATTTATTAACGAACTTCATGATGATGAACTCCAAAATTGCTTCTTCCAACAAGATTCTGCTAGACCGGACATTGCATGTGAAACATTAAATTATTTTCATGAATTCCTCGACGACAGGCTAATAAGCAAAGACCGATTTTCACCATGTTTTTGTGATATAATTTCTCTGGACTTATTTCTTTTTCTATATTTAAAAAATTCAGTATTCAGCAGTCCAGTGCATACAGTAGAAGATCTGCGAAACAATGTAATAAGAAAATGTGAAGAGAGTATTACAAAATGTGTTCGATAACATAAAACGGCGAATTAATTTGTGTATTCGTGAAAATGCACAACACATTCAACATCTGTTGTAATGTTTGTTCTTCTTTGTTAATTCTATAATTCACAACACTATAAAATAAATCAATGTTAAATTTATGAGAAGGCGTTTTATTTATAACTAATGAAATTGTTGAACTTAACACTAAAAACAATGCCACATAACCTCAAGAACACTGACAGCTACTTAAAAATGACATTCGATAATTTGTTTAATTTTATGTGTGGAATTAAGAAATGACCCACTTCTTCCAATTAATGGCAAGAGTGGATTCCAAGACTTTTAGGACTCACGTTATATAACGTCAATTATAATTTACAAGTAGTTATTACGTAATAATGAATTATTTAAATAAAGGTACCCGTTTTATTAAAATAATTATGTTTAATGAATAAAGATGCGTATCAGTAGTGAGTAAGATGATTGCGAATAATGCGATTTGAAATGTAACCTGGTTTCTTTGAACTCGAGGCGCACTAAATCAAAGAGTGTGTAGCCGTCGTTTTGTACGCCGTCGATGTAAACAGCAGAGAAAGAGATAACCTAAACGCGAACAATGCAATTTTCATTTGCTTATCGTGTAATAAACAAGCCATTAAATCACCGCGGAACATATTCGCGTAGGTACTTACAAACAAGCCAACGTGCATTCGGTGCTCTCGAAAACAAATGGACGATAAATATTATATATTGGGGATCGAATGTCAGCCCCTATAATATTACGAAATAATATATATTAGACTTTTTACGGCCCGAACAGTCCGGGGGAAAATTAGTTGCAGCGAATGAAAATTTACGAGCGACGCGCCGTAACATATTTACGCCAAAGGAAATCTTTACAGCATCTCACGGTAGCATCGTAAATATAGACTGCTTCTAGAAAACTATAGAAATTTATTATTTAAAGACTAGACTTGACAGACAAGACTAGACAGACAAGACTAGGCAGACAAGACTAGACAGACAAGACTAGACAGACAAGACTAGACAGACAAGACTAGACAGCCTATTTGTTTGATTTTTCACATGTGTGCAGATGAAAGTCAGCATTCCGTCGAGCTCGACACTATGCTGGCTGCGTTTCTTAATCTACTGATGCCAAGAACCTATTTTCAGTTTAAATCATATTGATCTTTTTTTAACTAAACCGACTGTCGTGGTTTAGCCTGGTTAGCCTTTTCGCATTATTGTCGAAGGTAAGCCACCACTCTTTAGTGTTTTTAATTGACTTAAGCTGCTCTTGGTTATTAGGCCAGGTAAGGCCAATTTGTTCGAAGTCTAGCTCCAGAGTTTGTCTCCACTGTGCGGTATCTGGGAAAAGATGGCATGTTCCGCAGTGTCGTTTTCACCACACTTGCGTAACGGAGAATCCCTCCTCCCAAATCTGTGATGATACGCCCCGAAGTTATCATGGCCCGTTATTAGTTGTACCGAGTGGTGTGACAGACTGACGTTTAAGCTTTTCCAGGCTGTGATGGATGGTATAAACGTCTTGGCCCACAATCCTGTTTTAGCAGTTCACCATCTATACTGCCAGAGATTCTCAAAGTGTTCCCTGGAATTCGATTTTAGTGCTTACCTAGGCAATCTGCTATAAGCCATGGGGAGATCTTCCATGTCTGCTGCAAGTTTGCCGAGCCTGCCTGCTCGCTCATTACTCTCGATTCCAACGTGAGCTTTATTTTTTATCCTCTTCGATACACGAGCAGCTATTTTCCAGGTTTCCATTAACAATTCACTGGACGAATTCATGTGTTTCAATGCGTCAAGAACGGAGCGGCTTTCACATAAAATAGAGCAAGAGTAGTTGCATTGCTCTTCCACATAACGCAAGGCGTGTTGTATGGCTATAAGCTCCGCCTGGAAGATATAGCAGTAATACTCTAGTCTAAACTGCTTATAATGTACCTCCTCTCCGTCAAAGTAGACTGTACCACTGTTGGATTTTGAACCGTCCGTATACACCCGAAGTTGGAGGACATTCGTAAGTGTTAAATGGTAATTGACCAATGACAGCTTCAAAGGGTGGAGAAATGCCTGAGTGTTGATGGTAGGTTCCAAATCAGCTGAAGTTAGACCGAATCCCAAGACGTCTCTTATTAATATATCATCTGGAATGGAATGCGAGCTATAAAGTGCTAACTGTTTTAGGCGGATGTCAACCGGAAGAATACCGGAAATCACGCAGGCCACCTCATTGGAGACTGTGCGATATGCCTTGGCTGCACGGATAGTAGTGAGGCGCTGTACTCCCAATAGCTTAAGCTTTCCTTTAACACCGCAAGACCGGTGCCAAATAGGAACTCCATACAATAATGCTGGTTCAGCCGCATCATGATATATGTCTACTATTTCTGCTCTCCCTAGACCCCATTCCTTCTTCAGGGCAAGACCCAATCGTTGACAAAATTGTTTCACCTTACCACATGCAAGCTTTATATGTTCCTCACAGTTAAGCAATCTTTCAATTATCACACCCAAATACTTGAGATGATGTTGGCATTTTATCTTTGTGTTCCCAAGAGTGAAAAAGGGACTTCTCTGTCTTAATGATCTGCCGAAGAATAGACCTTCAGTCTTTTTTGGATGGAAATTTAGTCGACAGTCGGCTGACCATTGTTGAAGACTTGCTAAAGCACGATCGGTGATCTCCTTTAGTCCCACAATGCTGTTACTTCTGCAAAGCAGAAGAGTGTCATCGGCATAGGCTATGATTTCGCATTCTTCGGGTAAATTTCTTTCAAAAATGGTGCCATAGAGAATGTTCCAAAAACCTGGTCCAGATTTCGACCCCTGCGGACAGCCTTTAGTGACGCTTTTTTCAATTTGTATTCCTGGTTCTACAATAATAGCTTTGTAATCTGCAAAATAGCTTCTAGCTAATTTGATGAGGTTATCAGGACAACCCTTCTCAATTAACCTGCTAATAACAAGCGGCCACCATGCATTATCAAATGCACCACTAATATCTAGTGCGATGGCAGAGCAATATTTCTTGTTTTTTATTGCTTCCTATATGTACCCAACAGCTGTTGAAAGTCCTGTGAAGTTAGCAACCGAATTTGCAAAAATATAATATAACATCGGAGTTCCCGGCAGATATGAAATAGTTCTAGAGTACTTTGTCCAAAATTTCAATAGTTCTGCAGAATTTCGCGAAAAAAATGGAAAATACCAAAATTGAGCTAACAACCACTTTTGAGAAAAACTGTGCGTTTTTTACATATTCCTGTACCTCGACCATAGTTCTGGAGTACTTGATCAATTTTGCAAAAAGTTCTGCAAAAATTGACATTTTGCAAAAAAATAATAATTTTGAAACTTGCAAAAATACTTCTATTCGCGGATCTAAATAGCACCCTAAGAGTTCTATCAAAGATCCTTTTGTCATTTTTTGATAAAAACCTTAGTTAAAAAGATATTTGCAATAATAAGGGACCCGTTATTTTGAATGCAAATTAAAAAAAATCGCGGAACAGTTTTGTTTGCAGTTCCCGATAGAACTCTTAGAGTTCTATGGAAAGTCCTTACAAGATTTTTCTGTAAAGTTAAAAATTAGAAAGATTTGCGAAAAATTAGACTTCACCAATGCGACGAAGTGAAGATGAAAAAAAATCGCGCGACAGTTCTGTTTGTAGTTCCCAGTAGAACTCTTAGAGTTCTATCGAAAATCCTTATAACATTTTTCTGTAAAATTAAAAATAGAAAATTTTGCGAAAAATTGGACTTTACCGACGCGACGAAGTGAAGAAAAAATATTGCGGAATAGTTCTGTTTGCAGTTCCTGGTAGAACTCTTGGAGTTCTATCGAAAATCCTTATAACATTTTTCTTTAAAATTGAAGATTGAAAAGACCGTTCATTTTTTCCTAAATATTCATAATTTTTGAAGGTCATTAATAACAAAGTTTAGATTCAAAACTTTCATAACTGATTTATTCACAACATTAGCAAAGTGATAATTTCACACACATTTTGATTTTCTTAATACAACTGTTTTTCCATTTTATATATCCGGATCCTAAAATCTACATTGATTTTCGCATAGAATATAAAATCTCGACAACACATTCAATAAAACTACCATGCCCATCAAAATATAAATCTATTTCCATACATAATTTTTTGTTTCTTTCAGTAGTATCTAAAGAATTTAACTTAACTTATCTAACGATTCTACTGCGAATAATACAAGTTCTATTCTAATCCACTTATTTTCATTAATGAATTCGCCAATTCTCTAGTACACAATGCAATCTATTTACCGGTTGAGAAAAAAAGATAATCAGAGTTTCAACTCTTGCATAAATAAGTAAATGTAGACAAGAGTTTTTTTTCAACTTTTTATATCTATCTCGAAGTCTTTTCTAGCGTGAGTTCTCTCGTAGTCTTGCAACTGTTATTGCAAATCTTTCCTGTTTTAACATACATGATAAGGTGTGGAACAATTTCCGTTTCTTTAGAAACCTTCTTTACATTTTCACGTAAGTCATCATACAGCTTCCACCAGATTCCATCGAAGACGTATGTCGTGTAGTGTTCGATGATGAGATTAAAATGAACAGCACCGACGAGTCCATACTCTTGATTTTTTACTAGGAGTGACTTGGAAATAGTTCGCAACACACATTTCTTCCTTTTTTTGAAGGGAAATTCGTTTTCGTTCTGTGGACAAGTTGAAAGATTCATATCTATCATCAGGTAACATCCAAATTCTTTTTCTTCGACGGTATCTCCTTTGCAGTTTCTGAACTTTCTGGTCACTTTCAGATTTTCATTCACTTCATCTACAGCCATTTGCATAAAGTCGTAACCGTTGTTGAAAAGAACGTGCGTGTCGATGGAAATATAATAGAGCTTAACAGTGCGCCAGTTATTGCACATCACACACGATATTTTTGTGTTCGAAATCGGCATTTAACAGAATATCGTCTCATATAATTGCCCCACATTTGATTTCGCGTCCAAAGTCAATATTTTGCGGGTCGTTATTCCCTTAGTCAGGAACGGTATGGAATTCAAAATATTGAATCTTCGTTTGAAATCTTCAGAATTTATAACTTTTTTGTCCAAAACATCCAAAGCAAGTTCCCACATTGGATGGCTGACTGTTTGAACAACCCGTCTGAAATCCTCGCTGATAGATATCGCTTGCATGTATAATGTGTTCAAAGAATCGAAGGGACATGTATTTTTCAAGATGCAGGCAGTAGTTTCAATTTTGGCAATTTGGACAATCATCTAAGTAGGATTTTTTGCTCTTTTTTTGTGTTCTTGTGAAAAAGGGGACTTTATTTTGCAATTCTCATCATCATCTTTCATCATTCATCATTCATCATTCTCATCTTCATTAGTTCCTCTTATTTTCGATCAGCATATGCGTTTTGCTTTTCTTCTTGCTTCGAATGGTCTAATAAAATTTCTTTGACGTTGTTCGTCAAGTCCGATTACTGATCCATTTTTGTAGAATGAAGCATTTCCTTTGAATCAAAATTAGACGGTGAACGACTGTCTGAAGGTTGAAAATTTGAGGTTGGAATAAATTCGTATTTCGAAACATCTGAATGTTTCGCTTATCTTTCACATATTTCGCATATCTTCCGAATTTTTAACTTTGAAGAAAAATGTTATATGGACTTTCGATAGAACTCTAAGAGTTCTACCAGGAACTGCAAACAGAACTATCGCGCGATTTTTTTCTCTTCACTTCGTCGCGTCGGTGAAGTCTAATTTTTCGCATATCTTTCGAATTTTTAACTTTGAAGAAAAATGTTTAAAGGATTTTCGATAGAACTCTAAGAGTTCTACCAGGAACTGCAAACAGAACTATTACGCGATTATTTTCTCCTTGCCTCGTCGCATCGGTGAAGTCTAATTTTTCGCATATCTTTCGAATTTTTAACTTTGAAGAAAAATGTTTAAAGGATTTTCGATACAACTCTAAGAGTTCTATCAGGAACAGCAAACAGAACTATTACGCGATTATTTTCTCCTTGCCTGGTCGCATCGGTGAAGTCTAATTTTTGGCATATCTTTCGAATTTTTAACTTTGAAGAAATATGTTATTAGGATTTTCGATAGAACTCTAAGAGTTCTATCGGGAACTGCAAACAGAACTGTTCCGCAATTTTTTTAAATTTTCATTCAAAATATCGGGTCCCTTATTATTGCAAATATCTTTTGAACTAAGGTTTTTATCAAAAAATGACAAAGGGATCTTTGATAGAACTCTTAGGGTGCTATTCAGATCCGAGAATAGAACTATTTTTGCAAGTTTCAAAATTCAATTGTTTTTGCAAAATGTCAATTTTTGCAGAACTTTTTCAAAATTGATCAAGTACTCCAGAACTATGGGCGAGGTACAGGAATATGTAAAAAACGCACCGTTTTTCTGAAAATTGGCTGCTAGCTGAATTTTGGTATTTTCCATTTTTTTCGCGAAATTCTGCAGAACTATTGAAATTTTGCACAAAGTACTCTAGAACCATTTCATATCTGCCGGGAACTCCGATGAAATATTATATTTTTGCAAATTCGGTTGCTAACTTCACAGGACTGCTGTTGAAATAGCTTGGACAGTTACAGTTCCCTTTCTGAAGCCGAATTGGTTTTTGTGAATTAGATTGTTTTTATAGAAATAGTGCTCGACTCTTGAGATAAGCAGGGAATCTAACACCTTTCCAGCAACCGTAAGTAAACTGATGGCCTGAAATCCTTCGTGGATAAAGGCGGTTTATTAGGTTTGGGAATAATCTTGATCAACTGTTCTTTCCAGCAAGATGGAAAAATCGATTTATTTAAGCACTTGTTGTACAGCAATTCCAAAATTTTGGGTGCAGAATTAAGGGCAGCTAATACAATGTCTGATGATATGCCGTCCAGACCAGGAACCTTTTTTGGGCTCATTCCGCGTAGTATGCGTTCAATTTCGAAAATAGTGAACGGTGTATCATCTGGTCCACCTCTTCCAGTTTCTGCATAATTTCTGACTCAAGCGTGTATGTGAGAGTCCTCCTCATTGTCTTCTGGAAAGAAAGCGTTAAGAAGTTCCCTCATAGTTTCGAAAATATCAAGAGACTTCCCCGCTATCTTAAGGCTGGTAACGAAGCTAGTCGAGGTTTTTCTTCCCCTGAGCACCCTAAACACAGGTCTCCGTGGATTTACAGTTGAAGAATGAGTACAGAATTGCCGCCACTTTAGTTTTTTTGTGTCTAAGATCAACTGTTTGTATTCACACAGCTTGTTTTGATATGCAAGCTTATTTGATAGCCTTTTTTCCCCTTTACTCTTTTGATGGATTCTCCGTAACCTGTTATTTTCCTTACGAAAAGCAGTTAATTCAGTTGTCTACCATGGAACAGAGTGTCTAAAATATTTCCTTGGAGGAAAGGTGTCGCGAGCTGCATTCATCATGGCTAGATTTAATCTTTGAGCGAATGTCGAAATTTGCTCCGGAGAGGAGCAGTCATCTAGCTGTGGTTTAATTCCTTAAAGATGTAATAAAAAAGTGTCCTTGAACGCTGTCCAGTTTCCATTTGCAGTGCAGAATCCCTGTTGGAGTTCAGGCAGCTCAGTTGCCTTTCCCATTCTCCAGCTTATATAACGGTGATCTGATAAGCTACTCTCATGGGGAAGATGCCAATTGCAGATTTCCTTGCTTAGTGTGGAGCTGGCAAGAGTTAGGTAAATCAGGCTGTGTCCTTTGTGTCCAATGAATGTAGGTTCCGACCCAATGTTCAGGATGGCCAGATTGTTATGTGATATAAATGTATCTAGACATTTACCTCTTTTATCTTCCAATACAGTACCCCAAGAAAAGGACTTTGAGTTGAAATCTCCAGCAAATAATACTTCTGCTTTCGATCTTGTCTCCCTAAGGGTATTAGAAAGAATATTCGTTGGATTTTCTTCGAATTTATCCTGCCCCGCCGGTCTTGATGGTGGTGGTAGCTAGACGAATATGGCATAGAAGTTCATTTTCCCACAGAGAACCTGGATAACTGACATCAGATTAATGGGCAAATCTGTATTGAGCATTGCTGTGATTCGAGGATCAGGTATAACTATCGCGGCTTTAATAGTTGGTTCATTTGGCTTACGAGAGTGCATAACCCAAAACCCAAAAGTTTTCCACGGAAGACGTGAGGCTCTTGAATAAAAACTATTGAAATTTTGTCCCTTTCAATTTTTTCTAATAGGGCTCCTGTGGCGGCCTTGCCTTTACCCAGATTGATATGCAAACATTTTATTGCGTTGGTTGACATCTTAGTAATTGTTTGATTAAAAAAAGGGCACGAATACCTAACCATAATCTCCAGAAATTGACACAAAATTAACTATTTTTTCTCCAATAAGGGTGGCGGTTTCTGTCGGAGTCTTCCTTTTTCCCATCCGGTGTCTTTTTTCTTGATCCAAGAACTCTTGATGCCGGGATCTATCCTCAGAGATTGAACGCGAGCGAGCTGGTTGAGCCCCTCGTTTCCGTTTTTCCGTCGCCGCTAGAGAAGGAGATTTAAAAGACTCGCTAGCGTCGCTACCGGACGCTTCGACGTCGCGCTGTGGAATTGTTTTAGGTTCCATAGTTTTTTGTGGTTTACCATCACTGCGAGTCGACTCGTTTTTACTTCCGGGAGTAGTTTCTAGCTCCGCTACTTCTTGTACCTGTCTCATGGTTGTAGCTGATTTATGGTTCAACTAAGCTGCAAAAAAATCCTTGATGGAACTCAAAATCACTAGACAAGACAGACAAGACTAGACAGACAAGACTAGGTTAGATATTATGTATGGTAACGTGGCAAGATCAGTTCAGATCAGAATATATAGGATGAATAAAAGGGGGCCCAGGATGCTGCCTTGAGGAATCCCCGTATTTATTGGGGTGGAACCAGATCTGGTCTCGCCTTGAGGTGTCGAGATTTCTGTGATCTGTTTCCGGTTTGTGAGGTATAAAAAAATTAAAGTTAAGACAATACCTCTAATTCCATACCTATATACTTTGCCCTACAGTGTCATATGATTCCGACAGGTCTGAAAGTATGTTGTGGTCCTCTATATGCTGCATTGCCTCTTTAATATCCATCCTGTCTCAACACTGCGGCCTTTGATAAAGCCATGTTCGACCATTGATAAAGCCACCTTCAATAATAATAATATGGCATTTATTCATAAAACTTATAATTCTTTGCGCTAATATTTCTTCAATTATTTTAGAGAAGGGTGAAAGTATGCTAATGGGAGGGAGAGTTATCTATATTGTCTTTATCTCCCGTTTTATAAATTGGGATAGTTTTGGTTATTTTTAAGCAATTAGGAAAGATTCCCTCTTGTAGCGAGTTGTTTATGAAGAGGTTCTAAGATTTCTGCTACTACATACTTTACTGTTGGCAGAGTAATCTCGTCTATTCCGGCGCTTTTACTGTTTCTTAGCTCTTTTAAGACCTGACTAAGCTCGTTCTGAGATGATGGGTATAGGAAAATTGTATCTGTTTTATAGCTTAGATTGTATTTGTGCTAGATGTGTGACAGGTGTTCAGTCATATTTTTGGGTTTCTCTGCATCCCATTAGTGTTGCTGTCGGCGTTAATGCCTAATACGAAATTCCTTTCCTTTCGTTCCTTTATAACTGAGTGATTTCTGCGACTGTTTTCCAAGTAGATTTCGCTGCGTTTTCACTTTGCTTAATGGCCTTATCAAACTTCTTTTTTTCTGACGCAGTTGGTTTATGTACCGTCTTCTTGATATATTATAAAATCGTTTTATGTCTGTGTTTGTCTGTGCCAATATTTGAAGTAGTTCCACGCTTTTCCGTATAGTCTGCTATGATGTACTCTTTAATATCCTCTTCTTCGCATGTTTAACCTTTCCGAGCGGAGTATTTTGGGTACCCCACATGCAGTTAACCCAGACGGTCTAAAACGTATTTTTTTGTAGCACGGCTCCGGAAAGGTTAATTCGACGATGTAGTACTGGGAAACACCTACCATAATGCAATTTAAAAATATTTGTATACGACCACTACTGTAAATGACCATTATTGCACAGTTCGTGGACTATGTAAATACATCATAACACACACGTATGTAACAATAAGTTATCCGCGATTAACGATAAGTTATGATTGATAACATACACGTGCGTTTGCTTTACGGTTCGTTGATTGGTTGAGAGCTGCTACCACGTGCTCATACGTTCAGCGCCCCCCGTGCCACAATTCAAACCAACGGAAATTGGGTTGCCTATATCTTTGAGTAGTCTTATTCCAATTTAACCCAAATAAGTACTAAATAATAAGGTATGCAACCAATGTTCAAGTTAAATAACGTCGAGTAATAGTTATATATGAAAATACAACTGTTTGTTTATTATAATGTTAAATAATGATAATTAAATAAACATAACCTAATAAGAAATAAATTTGTTACATCAAACATATTACTCTTATTAAGCAGAAACAAATTAGTGTGGTCGTAGATAAAGTATAGTACATAACTCGAGTTAAGTAAGGCAATTACGTACTCGCAGAATAAAGCACTCCCCGCTACACGGATCGTGCGTAACTGTTCCGCTCATACGTAATATGCTTCTTACAACTCTCGTTACGTAAAATACTAGTAGTATTAAGAACTTGTTGCACTGTTCGGTAATATCTGTGTGCGGAACGTTATAGATTTCCTCCATGTTTCTTTTGATAATGATTCCTTGAACTCGCAAAGATTTTCTTCCTTATGGCTTTTAATTAACTGGTATAACTGTTTACTATTGTTGTACTTGAAAACTATACATTGCACACTGTGGTCTGATACATGGAAGTCTACTGAAAGAGTTGTAAAGCTCATACTTATATAAACCGCTATATTATCTAAACCCGAATTGAAGGATAGATGGTTTTTTTCTTTAAAAGTTAAAATTGTATTCAAATCCAAGAAAGATATGAGCTGCCTACAATCTTTTGAGTTTTCTAAAATGTCTACATAAAAATAACCAACAATGATAAAATGTCTCCTTTCCTTATTTAACTTTGTCATTAAGATGTTCAATTTCTGCAGAAAGTGATTAAAGTTTGTTAGAGGAGCTGTACGTGGTATGTTAGAAAAGTATCCGCCCTTATTTTTTATTTTGAAAACCTGATGGATTTGAATCAAGCGCGCTTGCATGAGCCGACCTTGAACGTTCGTGCGCATGCGTAAATTTTTTCCTGCCTGTAGATAGCGTCAGTTGCTGTCGAGCAGTGTTCGAGTGACGTAGTGTGTAGTGCTCTCGTCGGTTTTTCAATGCAAGTAAAATTGACGACAAGTGATATGAGGGATGTTCTACGTCGCCTACGTGATGCTGTGCGGCGCAAGCGACTGGAGTTGTGCTTATCAGGAAATTGGCGACTCCATCACGACAATGCTCCAGCACATCCTTCGCACTAGGTTCACAATTTTTTGGCGAAAAACCTCCTCTGATTCGATAGGCTTCTTACTCTCCTGATATGCCCCCCTGCGACTTCTGGTTATTCCCCAAAGTCAAGAGGCCATTGAAAGGAACGCGATTTCAGACAAGAGAGGACATTATGGCTGCAACGACAGCCGAACTAAAGTCGATTCCGAAAGAGGCTTTTTCGGAATGCTTCTAACAATGGCGGCACCGCTGGGAGAAGTCTGTGGAGTCCCAAGGAGACTACTTTGAGGCTGATTAGGTTTCCAATTATGTGCCATTTTTTATACCGGCTAAAGGTCGGATACTTTTCTAACAGACCATGTATACCAAATATTCCTGTATGGATGAAATTTTTTTAACCGTTCCGAGAACTGCCTAAGTTGTGGAAAGTAAAGTGTGAAGATTATAAAGATCGTAACAAGAAAAAGATTGCCATGGAAAAACTGTTACTACTACTACTACGTTTGGCATGAGTTTTTTTTTTTTTTTTAGTTTGGTTCGATGTGAATACCGGGGTTTTGCCAACCCTTTGAACACTGCGGCCTATTTGTAGCCTATTGTATTCTATCACATTCACTAATTGCCATTTTTCACATTTGTCTTCTGGAACAAATGCGGCTGGCGCTGGGGATAGAACTTGGACCTCTATACTTGTCAGTTAGCGCTCTAACATGAGGCCACGAGCGTCACCACTACACCACTCGCGCCGGCATGAGTTGCTTAATACCTGCTAGTTTTCTCGTTCCATTTCCTGGTGTTTCGGTTATGCGCGCCATGTAAGATAGCCTTTTATCAATTAATATTCCGAGGTATTTGAGATTTTCCTTCGGTGTTATTATTGCCTCTTCCACTTTAAATGATACGGGGCTAAGTTCCATTAAGCCTGAGGACCTAGAGACCCAGAGGACCGCTTCAGTTTTTTCGAGAGCTAAACTCAGGTTCTTCGATTTCATCCATGCGCTGACCATTTCTGTTCACACCAACCTTTGTTCTGTTCTTGTTGTGACAACTAGTGCGAAATCTGCGAAGCCATTTACGGTGGCCCCCAAAGGCAGTCTAATTATAAGTTCTACGTCTATAGCACGTTCCACAGGATGGGGCCTAATATCGATACCTGTGGGAATTACACTTTTTTCTTCTTCAAAGAACCCATATCGTCCTCGCACAACTCGTTCAAAACTATGTACATCCTCAAATCTTAACTCTTTACTTCGTACAAGCTCTACACCGACGAATAAACCAAACAAAAGCAACGTGCAGCTGATACTAATGTTTTCAATTTGGAAGTCTAGTGTGTGTGTAAGAACCTCAATCTTGTTGACGACAAGGTTGATGACTGCGTTGCTAGTGTATGGGGCCTTTAACATGGCGGACATTGACGCATGCGCACAACAAAATTCAACTATGAAAAGTTCTATTGATCGCGCTATTGAAAATCGTACGCCCTCCTCCGACAGGCTGTAAAACTAAGACAGGCATTAAAAAACGGGCCCGAACAATAACAAGACCAAATGACCAGAGATCAAACCGAATGCTGAATGCTGAAATCATGAACCGAAGATTAAACCCATATGGTTTGCCCAACACTTTCTTGGGGGCCATATAAGGTATAGATACATTTTCCCTCCACTTTTCCATATCTTCCCCTGTAACAGGTTGAGCAATACCAATTTCATAGAGTTTGAAAGGTATAGACTAGAATATTTTTCGATTTAATATCCATGTGGAAAGTCTTTTCATATAAATCTTATTTCATAGCTAAGGTCAATTACTGCCTGATTATGTTGACTAGAGATTCAACAAGTTTTATCTGGGTGTTATCTGGTCTTGTCTGGTCTTGTCTGGTTTTGTCTAGTCTTGTCTGGCCTTGTCTGGTCTTGTCTGGTTTTGTATGGTCTCGTCTGCTCTTGTCTGATCTCGTCTGGTCTTGTCTGCTCTTGTCTGGTTTTGTCTGGTCTTGTCTGCTCTTTTCTGTTCTTTTCTGCTCTTTTCTGCTCATTTCTTGTATGGTATTATCTGCTCTTGTCTGGTCATGTCTTATCTCGTTTTATCTGCTCGTGTCTGCTTGACGGATTTATAAAAAGTGATTATGTTTCCTAGACGAATTATTTTTTCAACGAAAGAAAGAAAAAAAAAATTGTCTGCGCCGAGTCGACATTCTAAAATATTTTATGTTTACACGATCTTCGATTAAATTCATTTTTCCTGCCATGTCTCCGACGAATATATAATCAGGAGAACGTCGACATCTAAATAAAATATTTCGGATATCTCTATCGCAGACACGATTGAAATTCAAAGCCTCAACAATGGTTTTTTCGAGCGCCACACACACCATGTTCACCATTGACAATGACACATTCGTGTTCTGACTGTAAAACAATGAAACGCCGAAAAGCTATTTGAGACGAAGATGAGAAAACGAAACTCGTCACGCTCCGTTCGACGCGCTTTCTTGCCTTCCAACCCCTTCGAATGCATTGTCGGCGTCCAGATAAATCAAACAGTTAACGCGGAAGGCAATAGATATATACTTAACACCCGATAACAACCCTCAGCACGATGGAATGCTACATTTATTATTACTGTTATTTATTTCTAGAGCGCGGAGCTTTGTCTACCATTTGCTACTCACCAGTGACGTATCCAAGGACTTTTAACGATATGTAAGTTTCGTCAAAAAACAAATTTATACAATTAGACTAGATTATTAAGACTAGACTTGGTTTTCAAGGTTCCATATAGACTAAACTCTTAAAAATCCTGTCTAGATGAAACATTGAAGACCATAATCTAACCTAACCTAATCTATAGAATTAGACTAGATTATTAAGACTAGACCTGGTCTTTAAGGTTCCATCTAGACTAAACTCATATAGATGAATCATTGATATAGTCTATACCAGTGGTGGCGAACCTATGGCACGCGTGTCACAGCTGACACGTAGGAAAATTTTATTGGCACGCGAACTACTTCTCACGCATGCCCTCTAAACTTGTTAACTATCTTTTCTAAAATAAATTTTTAAGTTTAACATCAATGGTGTAAAATATAAGACGTGTTCAAAATCCGTCGATTGGTTTGCCCGTAATTGCAAAAGGCGCACAAAAATTTTCAACTTTAAAAAATTCGCCAAAGCTGTATTTACAAAGCTACAATTTTGAAATTTGGGAATTTGTGAGATTTCGGAAGAATATCATATTACACCACGTTTTATCAAAATCCGTTGGTTGGTTTGCCCGTAATTTCGAAAGGCGCAGAAAAATTTCCAAAATTCACGAAAGCCGTATTTACAAAGCTACAACTTTCAAATTTGGTAATATGTGATATCTTGTAAGAATATCAATTCATACCAAGTTTCATTAAAATCCGTCTATTCATTTGTCTGTAATTGCAAAAGACGCAAAAAAATTACAAATTTCAAAACTAACGAAAGCCGTATTTACAATGCTACAATTTGGGAATTTGTGAGATCTTATACGAATATCAAATCATACTACATTTTATCAAAATCCGTGGATTGGTTTGCCCATAATTTCAAAAGTCCAAAAATCACGAAAGCCGTATTTACAAAGCTACAATTTTGAAATTTGGCAATTTGTGAGATTTTGCAAGAATATCAAATCATACGAAGTTTCATCAAAATCCGTCGAATGGTTTGTCTGTAATTGCAAAAGACGCAGAAAAATTTACAAACCTCAAAAATTCACAAGAGCCGTATTTACAAAGCAACAATTTTGAAATATGGCAATTTCTGAGATTTCATAATATTATCAAATCATACCAATTTTCATCAAAATCCGTTTATTGATTTGTACGTAATTGCAGAAGGCGCAAAAAAATTTACAAATTTCAAAAATTCACAAAAGCCGTATTTACAAAGCTGCAATTTTGAAATTTGGGAATTTGTGAGATCTCGTAAGAATATCACATCATACCACGTTTTATCAAAATCCGTCGATTGGTTTGCCCGTAATTTCGAAAGGCGCAGAAAAATTTCCAAAATTCACGCAAGCGGTATTTACAAAGCTACAAATTTGAGATTTAGCAATTTGTGAGATTTTACAAGAATATCAAATCGTACTAAGTTTCATCAGAATCCGTCGATTGGTTTGTCTGTAATTGCAAAAGACGCACAAATATTTACAAATTTTTAAAATTCACAAAAGCCGTATTTACAAAGCTACAATTTGGGGATTTGTGAGATATCATACGAATATCAAACCATACTACGTTTTATCAAAATCCGTGGATTGGTTTGCCCATAATTTCAAAAAGCACACAAAAATTTCCAAAAATCACGAAAGCCGTATTTACAAAGCTACAATTTTGAA
Source organism: Phosphuga atrata (assembly GCA_944588485.1). Classification (NCBI taxonomy): domain Eukaryota; kingdom Metazoa; phylum Arthropoda; class Insecta; order Coleoptera; family Silphidae; genus Phosphuga; species Phosphuga atrata. Next base: position 68,394,096 of record OX155898.1, read on the forward strand.
ATTTGGCAGTTTGTGAGATTTCGCAAGAATATCAAATCATCACCAAGTGCCATGACAATCCGTCGATTGGTTTGTCCTGAAGTGCAAAAGACGCGCAAAAATTTACAACCCTCAAAAATTCACAAAAGCCGTATTTACAAAGTTAAAATTTTAAAATTTGGCAATTTGTGGGATCTCGTAAGAATATAAAATTATACTACGTTTCATCAAAATTCGTTGATTAGTTTGCCCATAATTTCAAAAGGCACACAAAAATTTTCAAAATTCACGAAAGCCGTATTTAAAGAGCTACCATTTTAAAATTCGGCGATTTGTGAGATTTCACAAGATTATCAAATCATACCAAGTTTCATGAAAATCCGTTGATTGATTTGTCTGTAATTGCAAGAGACGCAAAAAATACAAATTTAAAAAATTCACGAGAGCCGTAGTTACAAAGCTACAATTTTGGAATTTTTGAGATCTCATACGAATATCAAATCGTACCACGTTTTATTAAAATCCGTATATTGGTTTGCCCATAATTTCAAAAGGCACACAAAAATTTTCAAAAATCACCAAAGCCGTATTTACAAAGCTACAATTTTGAAATTTGGCAGTTTGTGAGATTTCGCAAGAATATCAAATCATCACCAAGTGCCATGACAATCCGTCGATTGGTTTGTCTGTAATTGCAAAAGGCGCACAACAATTCCCAAATTTAACCAAAGCCGCATTTACAAAGCTACAACTTTCAACTTTGGTAATATGTGATATTTTGTAAGAATATCAATTCTTACCAAGTTTCATCAAAATCCGTCGATTAATTTGTCCGTAATTGCAAAAGATGCAAAAAAATTACAAATTTAAAAATTCACAAAAGCCGTATTTACAAAGCTACAATTTGGGAATTCATGAGAGCTCATACGAATATCAAATCATACATTGTTTTAATAAAATCTGTGGATTGGTTTGCCCATAATTTCAAAAGGCACACAAAAATTTCCAAAAATCCCGAAAGCCGCATTTATAAAGCTACAATTTTGAAATTGGGCATTTTGTGAGATTTTGCAAGAATATCAAATCATACGAAGTTTCATTAAAATCCGTCAATTGGTTTGTCTGTAATTGCAAAAGACGCACAAAAATTTACAAACATCAAAAATTCACACAAGCCGTATTTACAAAGCTACAATTTTGAAATTTGCAAATTCGTGGGACCTTGTAAGAAAATCAAATCATACTACGTTTCATCAAAATCCGTCGATTGATATGTCTGTTTATTGGAAAAGGCGCACAAAAATTTACAAATTTCAAAAATTCACGAAAGCCGTATTTACAAAGCTACAATTTAAGAATATGTGAGGTCTTATACGAATATAAAATCATACCACGTTTTATCAAAATCCGTTGATTGGTTTGCCTATAATTTAAAAAATTCCAAAAATCACGAAAGCCGTATTTACAAAGGTACTATTTTGAAATTTGGCAATTTGTGAGAATTCGCAAGAATATTAAATCATACCAAGTTTCATCAAAATCCGTCGAATGGTTTGTCTGTAATTGCAAAAGACGCACAAAAATTTACAAACATCAAAAATTCACAAAAGCCGTATTTACAAAGCTACAATTTTGAAATTTGGCAATTTGTGGAACCTTGTAAGAATATCAAATCATACTACGTTTCATCAAAAATTGTGGATTGGTTTGCCCATAATTTCAAAGGGGACACAAAATTTTTTCAAAATTCACGAAAGCCGTATTGACAAAGCTACAATTTTGAAATTTGGCAATTTGTGAGATTTCGCAATAGTATCAAATCATAGCAAGTTTCATAAAAATCCGTCGTTTTGTTTGTCTGTAATTGCAAAAGAAGCACAAAAATTAACAAATTTAAAAAATTTACAAAAGCCTTATTTACAAAGCTACAATTTTGACATTTGGTAATTTATAGGACCTCGTTAGAATATTAAGTCATACTACGTTTTATCAAAATTCGTGGATTGGTTTGCCCATAATTTCAAAAGGCACACACAAATTTTCAAAATTCACGAAAGCCGTATTTTCAAAGCTACAATTTTGAAGTTTGGCAGATTTTGAGATTTCACAAGAATATCAAATCATACCAAGTTTCATCACAATATGTCGATTGGCTTGTCCGTAATTGCAGAAGGCGCACAAAAATTTACAATTTTAAAAATTCACAAAAGCCGTATTTAGAAAGCTAGAATTTTGAAATTTGGCCATTTGTGGGACATTGTAGGAATAGCAAATCATACTACGTTTCATCAAAATGCGTCGATTGGTTTCTCTGTATTTGCAAAAGGCGCACAAAAATGTACAAACCTCAAAAATTCACAAAACCCGTATATACATAGCCACAATTTTGAAAATTAGCAATTTCTGAGATTTCGCAAGAATATCCAATCATACCAAGTTTCATCGAAATCCGTCGATTGGTTTGTCCGTAATTGCAAAACACGTACAAAAATTTACAAATTTCAAATATTCACGAAAGCCGTATTTACAAAGCTACAATTATGAAATTTGGAAAATTGTGAGATCTCGTAAGAATATCAAATCATACAAAGTTTTATCAAAATCCGTTAATTGGTAAACCCGTAATTTCAAAAGGCGCACAAAACACTTCAAATATTCACGCTAATTGTAAAAGTAGACCTGGCCGACAGCATTTCAAAATGTGAAAATTGAAAAACAATGGCACGCGGCCGGAAAAAGGTTCGCCACCCCTGGTCTATACAATTAGACTAAATTATTAAGAGTTTAGACTATCTAGACTAAATTTATTAATACTTTGTCTTTTGTGAGCAGTTCCTTCAGAAACTATGATAACCATATTTAATTTAAATAAATCCAAAGATTGAATTTTTAATGCCATGTGTCGTTAGCTATTGACATATAACT